>MJHO01000106.1:15659-508159 GCA_002076135.1 Xerophyta viscosa | reverse complement strand
ACGTCTTTTTGTTCTTAACCAAAACCATTCGATGAAACTACATTTCCTGCTTACTGTTTTATCAATCTTATCACTGAGGAGTATTTTAGTGGCATGTTCTACTTTGAACGCGTGTTGATTCTTTACCATATGGCTTGGTTTTCCTTGAAAAATTTGCTTACGGACAATAGCAGGTCTACTAAATGCAATGTTTTCATTAATATTTATCTCCTCTTCTTCATACTATTTAGTCGAAATACTAACACAAATTTTCATCAGGAATGCATGCTGTTCACTGTCCAATGGCACTATGTTTGATGTTGTATCTTGGTTGTTGAAGAAGGCCTTCATTCTCGCCAGGGAGCTGCCTTTACTTTTCAGCAAGGTTCGAGATATGTTGCTGTTTTATTACTAGTTGTCTGATATATCCTTTCACATTCAGAGGTTCTGCACATTACTTATCGTACAATTTAAACCTTGTTTTATTTTACTTATGTGCAGGTCTCTAAGCTCCTTGCTACTGCTATGATGTTATCCACCTTGGGAGACTTTGGCCCTTTACCTTTCGACAATATGAAGCCACTCTCAATTTGTCATTGGGCCTCATATTTTCATAGCTTCTATAGCTACTTCTATACACCAACAATTTCTCTCATGTAGACGAGACAATGGTTATGGTCACAAAGTAACGGAATTTGCACTCCTATCCTTCATTCTGTTGATAACAATATAGGTTTTTTTATTTCTTTTTTTTTTAATTTTTATTTTTTATTTTTTTCCATTTTATCTTTAGACATATATTTAACATTAATAGCTGATGCGGTTGGAGTAATTACAATGTAATGTGCCGGAATTATATTATAAGGAAGGGAGCATAGGAACTATCTTGATACTTCTCTTTCAAATTATACATATGTTGATAACTTGCTTAAAGTTGGATTCCATAAGATCCGCAGTGTAACCCTGCTAAGTTGGTATAATGAGTCACGGTGAATTTTGTACCATAAAATAAAGGTGATGTGGAGCGCTAGACAAGCCGTCTTGCACTTTAGGGAAATGGTTATTGGTATGCATTTTGTTTGAGTAGTTGATAATGGTTATTGGTTATTGGTTATAATATTGCCGTAAATGGTTATTGCTATGCATTTTGTTTGAGTGGTTAATAATGGAGTTCGAACATGCACAATTGGCCAGCATGACCCTCAGCGGCTGTGTCGTGACATTAAAATGAGGCGTTAGCTATATTTGGTGGACCGCTGCGGCCCGTCTCCGGCGACAGCACCGCCCATTCAGTGCTCTTCTCGCACATTCAATAAATTGTTAACGGAAAATCTTCAGGCTCCCAGCGTCATATGTGATATCAAGAAACCTTCTCTTTTACGTCGTGAATCGGCGGTCTTCCTCTCAGAAGGCGAAGAGACTTCGTTATTTTTTCTGCTAGATATTAGCAACTTATTTTCATTCTAATAAATGTTTTTGAGATTATCATGTGGAATTTTGCCCGTAATCGGCCCACTTTTATGCAACCTTTGCACACGTAAATCACTGGCGGTCCACCATTGAACAAATAAATCAAGATATGTAATGCATGTAAATTTTGAATTTCCTATGTTCTTATTTTTGAGTATTTTTGTATGTAATGCATGTAAATTTTGAGCCTTTTTGTTTTGTTGTTTTTTGCTATAGTTCCATATGGCAACATTGTAGAGGGGCCCGTATGGGGCCTTTGTATGTACAATTTTAGATGTGAGGATTATGTAAGTTTCTTAAACATATTGGAATAGGAAATTCATGCAATTTCTTAGATTTGAAGGTAACTTCTCCCATCATCTTATAATTTACATAAATCGCAGTTGTTTAATCTTTTTCAAATTGAATTTAGAGAATTTGTGATGATATGTTTACAATAAATTATGACGTGTCATACTCTTATGCTCTTGAAATTCAATATTCTTATTAAGTTTATATATATCAATATGATGCGCATCTTTCAAAAGGAGAAGAGTCTCCTCCAAATTTTGATAAATTGCAGGAGGATATGGTTTATAATAGTGCATAATGGAATACAAGGTTCCATTTATCCGAATCATTTAGCTAGCAAAAGGCATGGTTGTTATGTGAGAATATTAGCCATATAAACTAGTTCTTCTTTCTTATGCCAGTGCAGCCGAAGTGTTGTCCTGGTTGCCACCATTCTTGTGGACATCTCCATGACGCTCTAGGCTTTCTTGAAAAAGATTTAATATCTCTAGCAACCTTTTCCTTGCCCAAAAAATATATAATTTTGATTTTTATCTTTATTGTTAATAGCTACTTTATTTTTTGTTAAATGCATTCTTCCTTATCTTGATAGGGGATGTATAGATTGAAAGAAAAATGTGTTAGTCATGATAAATATTTAGTGGAGCTTGGTTCATTTGTGCATGATCTCTTCAGTATGAAATTTTCAGTCCAAAAGAAATAGAGAAGACTTTATTCAACATTTTGGTTTCAGGAATGATATAAATTTAAAATATAACGGTTCACTCGAAGCATATAACATTTCAAGGGAAGTTCTATTCCAGTATATTTGCTCCCTGCATTTTTGGTCATATGGAATTTCCCCTTTGCACTTGGATTGTATGTATCTCCTGTATAGGTGAAATCTGGGAGAACTGCTGCGTTCTTTGTTGCTTTTGCAATGTCTCAGTTATATAAACATATTATATGTTCTTAATCAATCTAGCAATTATGTGGGAAAGGAAGTCGAAGCAAAACACGAGAAGCTATCGAGGTATATAATTCTTTGTGAATATTTAGAAATTCAATGGAAGTTTTGTATATTGTATTTTTATACCATAACCGTTCTACATGAAACCTCAATTCAGGTCTCAACCTTTTTATATTGGATATCTATTTACCTAAGGGATTTCATCAGCGTCGAAGTCGAAAAATCTTCCAACAACGCTTGGTCTTGCTCTTTTCTTTGCTTTAGGCAGGTAGGTAATCATCCTAAGAGTTGGTTTTTGTGGGAAAAAAATATTTAGTTCCATTTGTTATGGCTGGTTTCCCTCGAGATCATATAGGTCAACACGGAAGCATTGACTTACATGTTCATTTGCATGCACATCTTGCCCATCTTGTTGGATAAGGGTGCTGTTTTCCAAGTTTGATGCATTTCTGGAAATGGATTAAATGTTGTTGCATCAACATGCGCTCACATTTTTCTTTTCTGAACAGAGTACCACAGGTAGTTTTGAAGTCAACTAATATATCATTATCAAATCTTGACTGTCGTTCTTGCTAGAGTAGTTTTGCTTTTGTACTTCTTCTCTTGCCTCGTACTTGGTTTGTAATGAGCTGATTGAAGTGATTAGGAGAGCTAATTCATTTTTGAGGGTTAACAATGTTGACAAATTGAATTACTTTTGAGATGTTTAACTTGCTGTAAACCACAGTTAAAAATTAAAATGCACTTCCGTTGTTGCCAACCTTGTCAATGTTTATTATTGGATATATTGGGGAAGAAAATCTTTAACCATCCTTGCTTCTTTTTTCATCCTGTCTAATGTAGTATTTGACCTCAACACTGAGCTCGGATGTGAAACTATCAGAAGTTAAGACACTGGGCTCTGAATACTTTCGGAGTTTCTTACTATAAGGTGGGACTTGTGCGTCCTCTTGACTAACGACTTGTGAGTTTTCCCTTCCTAAGCTTCCTTACAAACCCACCCACGAAAATGAGCAGCAACTTCTGCATCCCTATCTACCAATCGATTACAGTTCCTCTCTCCGTTTCTCTCTCTCGCTCTCTTTCTCTTCTCTTTCTTCTAGGTGTCTCTTTACCATTCTTTTGTTTGGTAGATCTCACTCCTTCAAGATGCTTTCAGAATGCAAATTTTGCTACTATTGTGATGTGTGTGCTATTTACTGTAGAATTTGGTGAGCTGAAAAGATAATGTGATTGGAGTGTTAACGGTTGCAACACCAGAGATCACAAAGACAGTGCGTACAAGCGTGCCGCCAGGTGTTGATTCTTATTGAAAAAAACTCGGATATTAGAAGCAAAAACATTTTTATTTGGAAAGATGGTATTACAAGCAATAACATTTTGCTAAATATTAGCAACTCATATTTCAACGTAATGCATGTTTTTGAGATTATCATGGGGAATTTTGCCCGTAATTGGCCCCCTTTGTCGAACAGTTAGTTTTAACATTTTGGACACGTACAGAGGGGTAAAACAGAAAACCATGTATGTAGGTAAACAAAAAATTTTGCTTGTCAGTTAACTTCTGAGAAGACTATCGCTTTGATTTTCTAATGTTATTTCTCCTCTCTTCTGCTTTTTCCACCTTAGTTCCTTCAATCTTGTATTCCCGTATCTGCAGTTAATACAAGAGTCTGATCATGCTGATTATGCTGAGAGATTGTCTCATGCACGGGATCTTTATACAAGCTTTAGTCAAGCTTGATGATATGGACATTAAGCGTCTTCATATCTTCTGTCTGAAGGCAGCAATGTAGGTCAGCACTAACCGCATATCTCAGCTTCACAAAGAAAAAGTAGCAAGTCTAAAGAGTTGTTCATCGACTCTACCAGCATTAGGGTTCAGTGGAGCACCTGTGCTTCATCTATAGATGTAGAAAAGTAGAAAAGTAACTAGTATATGCGGTTTTTCCTGATGATATTGAAGGCAGAGAATTGTCTTAGAGAAGTTCGGAAAAGGCCGGTAAAGCAAGTGCATGTCGAAGAAACTAAATGCGTAATGCTCCAGCTAAGACTAGGAGAACTAATTCCACTGAAAAATCTCATATTGAAAGTATGAAGACATATTTAGCAATATACTAACTCTGCAGGTGCTAGTGTTAAATGTTAGGAGAACTCGTTCCATTGAAGAATCTTGTTATCCTAAAAGTGTTGAAGATGCATATGGAAACAGTTATGCTGCTGTTCGACCCTTAAGCAGAAAGGCAAAAGATTCGGTGATTTTGGTTGTGATAAAACGTGCATCATCAAAGAAACAAGATGCTTTCTAATAAAAAGTCCAGAAGGTGGGCCAGTGAATGATATAATTTATCCGAAACAGGAATTTACCATAAACGTGTGTCCTTTCAGCTTCTACTGAAGATAGGTAAGTTGTTTATGAGTGCTTTTGGGACCTTAAAAATTGTTTAGTTGTTTTGACCAAAACAAAAAACTGTTTATTTGTAGATTCTTCGATATTAGAACAATTTCAGATGTTATTCAAACATGTGCAGGTCTCTAACTCCTTGCTACTGCTATGATGTTATCCACCTTGGTAGACTTTGGCCCTTTACCTTTCGACACTATAAAGCCACTCTCATTTTGTCATTGGCCTCATATTTTCATAGCTTCTATAGGTACGTTACACCAGCAATTTGTCTCATGCAGACGAGACATTGGTTATGGTCACAAGGTAACGGATTTGCACTCCTACCCTTCATTTTGTTGATAACAACATAGAATTTTTTTTTTTTAATTTTAATTTTTTTTTTTTTGAATTTACTGCATATGAGGCTAAGTAATTTATCTCCTTGTCATGTCACATTAAAAGGTGGTCATGCGTAGTTCACTTACTCTCATGATCTTTAGACAGAAATTTAATATTAATAGCTGATGCGGTTGGAGTAATTTACGTGCCGGAGTTATATTATAAGGAGGGGAGCATATGAACTATCATGATACTTCTGTTTTACATTATACATATGTTGATAACTTGGTTAAACTTGGATTCCATAAGATTCGCACTTTAACTCTTCTAAGTTGGTAATGAGTCACGGTGAATTTGGTACCATATAATTCAGATGATGTGGAGCACTAGACGAGCCATATTGTACTTTAGGGAAATATTATATTGGTGTAAATGGTTATGGGTATGATTTTGTTTGAGTAGTTCATAATAGAGTTCGAACATGCACAAGTGGCCAACATGACCCTCAGTGGCTGTGTCGTGACATTAAAAATGAGGAGACTCCGTTGTAGTTTATTGTTTTTTTTTTTTAATGTTGTTGACATGTTGACTCCCTTGTAGTTTTTTCTTTGTTTGTATTTACTTGAATGCTAATATCTGACTAATAGCTGAGGAGACTCTGTTATTTTTTCTGCTAAATATTAGCAGCTTATATTTCATTGTAATGAATGTTTTTGAGTTTATTATGTGAATTTTGCCCGAAATTGGCCCACTTTTGTGCGACCACTGCATACATAAATCACGGGTGGCACCGGTCTATATTCCACAATTGAACAAATAAATCATGATATGTAATGCATGTAAATTTTGAACTTCCTATGTTTTTGTTTTTGAGTATTTTTGTATGTAATGCATGTAAATTTTGAGCCTTTCTGTTTTGTTTGTTTTTTGCTATAGTTCCATATGGCAACATTATAGAGGCCCACATGGGGCCTCTGTATGTAGAATTTTAGATGTGAGGATTATGTAAGGTTCTAAACATATTGAAATAGGATTCATGCAATTTCTTAGATTTGAAGGTAACTTTCTCCAGCTCTCATGCAATTTCTTAGATTTGAAGGTAACTTCTCCCAGCTCTCTATAATTACATAAATCGTAGTTTTTAATCTTTTTCAAGTTGAATTTGGAGAATTTGGGATGATCTGTTTACAATAAATTATGATGTGTCACATTTTTCTTTCTGACTAGAGTGCCACAGGTAATTTTGAACTCAACTAATATCATTATCAAATCTTGACTTCTTGCAAAGAGTAGTTTATGCTTTTTGTACTTCTTTCTTGCCTCGTACTTGGTTTGTAATGAGCTGATTGAAGTGATTAGGAGAGCTAATTCATTTTTTAGGGTTAGCAATTTTGACAAATTGAGTTACTTTTGAGGTGAAACTATCAAAATTGCGGAATAAAATATTTAATCACCCTTGTTTCTTCTTTCGTTCTTGTCTAATGTAGTATTTGACCTCAACATTGAGCTCGGATGTATGTGAAACTATCAAAATTTAAGACGATGGGCTCTGAATACTTTCCGAGTTTCTTACTATAAGGTGGAACTTATGCATCCTCTTGACTAACGACTTATGAGTTTTTCCCTTCCTAAACTTTCGTACAAACCCACAAACGAAAATGAGGAGCAACTTTTGCATCTTCCCGGACCTATCTCCCAATCCATTACACTTCTCTCTCTCTCTCTCTCTCCTCTCTCTCTCTCTCTCTCTCTCTCTCTCTCTCTCTTTGAGGCGTCTCTTTACCATTCTTTTGTTTCGTAGATCTCACTCCTTCAAGATGCTTTCAGAATGCAATTTTGCTGCTATTGTGATCTGCTGTGCTATTTAATGTAGAAATTTGATGAGCTGAAAATGATGTTTGTTGGAGTGTTAATGGTTGCAACACCAGAGATCACAAAGGCAGTGCGTACAAGCGTGCCGCCAGGTATTGATTCTTATCGGAAAAAACTCGAATATTACAAACAATAACATTTTTATTTGGGAAGATGTTATTGCAAGCAATAACATTATGCTGATTATTAGCAACTTATATTTCAATGTAATGCATGTTTTGAGATTTTCATGGGGAAATTTTGGCCCTGAATTGACTCACTTTTATGCAACCATTGATCACATAATCATCGGTGGCACCGATCCATGATCCACCATTGAATAGATAAATCATGATATGTACTGCATGTAAATTTTGAATTTCCTATGTTTTATTTTTCGAGTACTTTTATATGTAATGCATATAAATTTTGAGCTGTTTGTTTTGCTTTGTTTTTTTTTTTTGGCTATAGTTCTATATGGCAGCATTGTAGAGGCCCGGAGGATTTTGAGGAGCGATGGGGCCTTTGTATCAATTGTAGAAATGAGGTATGTTAAGGTTCTTAAGCAGATTGAAATGGGAAATTCAGGAAATTTCTTAGATTTGAAGGTAACTTCTCCTACCCTCACATAATGTACGTAAATCGCAATTTTTTAAACTTTTTCAAGTTGAATTTGGAATTTGCGCTGATCTATTTGCAATAAATTATGATGTGTCATGCTCTTATGCTCTTGAAATTCAATATTCTTATGAAGCTAATATATATCAATTTTATGCGTTTTTCAAAAGGAGAAGAGTCTCCAAATTTTGATAGATTGCAGGAAGATATGGTTTATACTAGTGCATAATGGAATGAAAGGATTTATTTCTCCGAATCATTTAGCTAGCAAAAGGCACGGTTGTTATGTGAGAATATTAGCCATATAAACTATTTCTTTTTTTCTTATTAAGTGCCGGTGCAGCCAAAGTGTTTCCATGGTTGCCACCATTCTAGTGGACATCTCTGCGACGCTCTGGGATTTCTTGAAAAAGTTTTAATTTTTCTAGCAACCTTTCCCTTTCCCGAACAATATATAATTTTGATTTTTATCTTTTATTTTTAATAGCTATTCAATTGCTATTTTATTTCTTGTTAAATGTATTCTACCTTATCTTGATAGGTGATATATGGATTAGAAGAAAAATAATGAGTCATGATAAATATTTAGTGGAGCTTGGTTCATTTGTGCATGATCTCTTCTGCATGAAATTAGCAAGTCCAAAACAAAATAGAGAAGACTTTATTTCAACAATTTGGTTTCAAGAATGATGTAAATTTGAAATATAATGATTCACTAGAAGCATATAACATTTCAAGGGAAGTTGTATTCCAGAAATGTTATATTTGCTCCATGAATGTTTGGGCATATGGAATTTCCCGGCCAAATTACCTACTACGTACCCCGACTTATCGTTATTATTGGAGTTTGACACCTGTTTTACGCCAAAGAGGCGTTGCGCAACCTCCGTCCATTTTATCATTGACGGCGTTAACAGAGCGCTGACGTGGCAGTTGGCACGACAAATGTGTAGGTTGGGCCAAATTACATGTTACATACCCCGACTTATCTGTTTTGGACTTTAACACATTGTCTTACAAATTAAAATTGCTCCAGACAAAAATTAATATAGCTTCCACAAACTAACAGTCTCCAAATGATCTAACACCTGCATTACAAAAAGATATATGCTTATAATTTTACAAACACTAACAAATTAGAAAAAAACTATCCCATCTGATGTAATTTAGCTGAAATTGCAATACAAAACCAATCCAAGACTTTGATTCTACATTCTTTAGTTTATAGGCAAGATTGTAAATAATATGTCCGTATCTCTGAGAGGTCTGATGTAGGGTTGAAAACGAGCCAAGCTGCTTACGATTAGTTTCGGACTCGTAAACTCATTAAGCTCGGCTCAAGCTCGAGTCAAGTTGGAGCACGATTCAAGCTCGAGTAATGAAACGAGCCGAGCTTGAGTATTGTGTTACTCACACATTAGGCTCATGAGCCTAAACGAGTTTTTTTATTTTATTCAAGTATTTTTTACAACAAAATTATTTAAACGAGTTGGAGTTCGAGCTCGACTAGAGCTTGGTCTAATTCATGCAATCGAGCAGAGCTCGAGTCGAGCTCAACTCGAATCAACTCAAACTCGGCCCAGTTAATACAATCGAACCAAGGTTGAGTTGAGTTTGAGCTAGAGATTTTTCGAGTCGGGTCCAGTTCGAGCCGAGCTTGAGCTTAGTGGTACTCGACTTGAACTCGGCTCGTTTTCACCCCTAGTCTGATGTGTCAATTTTGTTATTTCGAATTTGAAGTTTTAAACTCTTGATCTCTGTGGTTTTTCCAATGGATCGATGATCGAACTATAAATATATATGAATATATTATTTACAATCTTAGCTACAAACTGAGGAATGCAGAATCGAAGTCTTGCAGTGCCTCTGTATTGCATTCTCAGCAAAATTGTATTAGATGTGATAGTTTATTAGTGTTTGTAGAAGCATATATCTGTTAATTGTGGAGTTATTTTTGTCTGGATATTTTTGTAAGATAGGGTGTTAAAGTTCAAATTAGCGATAAATCGGGGTATATAATATGTAATTTGGTCTGGTCGGAATATTTGCTCTGCCACGTCAGCGCTCTATTAACGCCGTTAGCGATAAAATGGACGGAGGTATGCGCAACGCCTCCCTCGTAAGATAGGGTGTCAAAGTCCAAAATAGTAATAAGTCGGGTATGTAATATGTAATTTGGCCGGAATTTCCCATTTGCATTTGACTTGTATGTATCAGCCTGTATATGTGAAACCTGAGAGAACTGTTGATTGCTTTGTTGCTTTTGCAATGTGTCAGTTATTTATAAACATATTGTATGTTCTTAATCAATCTGGCGATTATGTGGGGAGAGAAGTCGAAGCAAAACACAAGCAGCTATTGGTGGGGTATATAATTCTTTGTGAATATTAACCATATGCCATAACCATTCTACATGAAACCTCAATTCAGGTCTCGACCTGAATTTTTATATACCATAACCATTCGGCATGAAACCTCAATTCAGGCCACCTTATTTTATTGGAAATCTATGTAAGGGATTTCATATGCGTCGTCTTCCAACAGTTCCAGCACTTGCTCTTTTTCTTTGCATTAGGTGGGTAATCATCCTAATAGTTGGTTTCTGTGGGAAAAAAATATTTAGTTCTATTTGTTATGGTTGTTGTCCCTCGTGATCTTGCAGGTCAACCTAGAACATTGACTTACATGTTCATACGCATGCACAACTTGTCCATTTTGTTAGATAGGGGTGATGTTTCCAATATGCATTTCTTGAATGGATTAGCTATTGCTGCATCAACGCTCTTGCATATTTCTTTTCTGACCATAGAGTATCATAGGTAATTCTGAACTCAAGTAACATCACTATCAAATCTATATTGTTGTTCTTGTAGAAATGAGTCATGCTTTTGCACTTTTTCACTGGCCTTGTACTTAGTTTGTAATGGAGCTGATTGAAGCGATTAGGAGAGCTAATTAATTTTTTAGGGTTAGCAATTTTGAGGCCGCACTTATTATGCACTTTTGCTTTGCTAACCATGTTAGTAGTCAAACATGTATATTGTGAACATAGATATTTGATATAGAATTTGCAATATTGATGAGGAGAAACCCTGCCTCCCCCAAGCCGATCATTTGGACTATCGCGCGCAGCAGGGATAAAACGAATAAACCTCGGCCCGGGGAAGCTTCCCTCCCAAACAATGGGATTATTATCTTTTTTTGATTTTGATATGAAGAAGCTTTTGGTTTCTTGTAGTTTAAGAAGCATTTGCTCAGAATTTACTGTAAGCTTTAATTCTAGCCAAAGGTAATATGATTGACATGCATATTGATAATCATAAAAAGTCGGATCTTGTTGATACACTTTTTAGATCTGAATGCTCCTAACTATCTTTTATACACGTTATTGGTAGCTTGAGTATGCACTCCTCTGTCTTCTAGGTTATGGAGTTGCTAGAGTATAGCAAGCTTTTCATGTCCAATATTTAGGGGAGTGAGGTTGAGTCGAGTCGACCAGTAGACGCACAGGCTCAGAAACCAGACGTCCTTGGTTCGTATCCCGCTGTAGGTGCTTTTACTTAAGATTGTATAATGTTATATTGGTACTGGATTATGGTTGATTGGCATTGTTTTCTTTTTCTCGTCTTTTTTAAAGCGTGCATGTATTTAGAGTTGATGTTTATTGAAAATTGTAATCCTTTATATCTAAACATTTGAAAATTATCATGTAAGATCATGGCTTTACTTTTGTCAGTTTCATTTCTTTAGTGTTGTATCTTGGGTATTAGTAAATCATGCCCAATAGGTAATGCTTTTCTCTTTCTACTTTCTCTTTTTATGATTTTATGCATGAATGCACAAAAAGAGGTTTTGTTAGCTTTCATCTCTTGTAAGTTGTTTTGTGTAGACTCCCTTTTTTTGCATGTATTTACTTTATTAATGAAGAATGCTAACTCGATTATTTCTTCTATTGAGCAAATTGTATTTTTTATATTAATACATGTAGATTTTTGATATATTTCCTACTAGTTTTTTTTTGCTGTAGTTGCAACGACACCATTGCAAATGCCAGAGGTTTTGGAGAGCAAGGAGCCACTTTTTAACTACTATGGTAGAGACTTGGCTATTCTTCTATCTGAGCAAATAATAATTTTATGCGTTTAACTTTTGATTTTTTTTCTTGCTATAGGTCCCTTTGGCTCCAGTGCAGAGGCTAGAGGTTTTTGTGAGCCAAGGGTCCGTTGTATGCACACTCCTCACAGTGAGGATAATGTTAAGGTTCTTAAACACATTGACCTTGGAGAAAGAGAAGGTGGCGCGGCTATCCTGATGCAAATCCATGTAAAGTATCAGAACCTGCTGTTATGCTGTAACATAAACAAAAATATTAATGGATTGTTGACTAGCATATGAATCTTGAGCAAGGTGGTAGGAAAATAGGTCTAGGTTGCTATCTTACTCTTTTGTACTAAAGAAGTAGATTAGAATTTGCTGAGATTGCATATAGGTTGCATATATCATTTTCTATCTTATATTGATATGGGATATACAAATTAGAAGTAAAATATTATGTTCATTTTCTCTTCTGCATGAAATTAGCAAGTCCGAAAGAAATAAAGAACTTTTTCGGCATTTTAGGATTCAACTGCGATATAGATTTAAAACATAATAGCTCACTCAAGTCACATAACAATTCAAGGGAAGTTGTATTTCAGAAAAGTTATACTTGCTTCTTAGGTTTTTGAGCATATGGGATTTCCTGTTTGCATATGACTTGTATCCATTAGCCTGTATAGGTGAAATTTGGAAGAACTGTTATCTATATCTACATATATTGTATGTTCTTAATCAATTTTGCATTTATGCAGGAAGAGGGGAAGTCGAAACAAAAGTCAATCAGCTAATTGGTTAGGTACATCTTTCTTTGTGAATATCTAGAATTCCACCAATGTTTGTGTCTGCTAACTTTATACATAACCATTCATGAATTCAGGTCTCCACCTTATCATATTGGATATCATTGTACTAAAGGGATTTCATCAGCGTCTTCCCAACAACCTAGCTGTAGCTCTTTTCTTTGCTTTAGGTAGGCAATCATCCTGGTTGCTGTTTTTGGGGAAAAAAGTTAGTTCCATTGTTATATATGGTTTTCCTCAGGATCTTATAGGTCATCATGAAAACATTGACTTGCACGTTTGTTCGTATGCATGTCTTTCATTTTGTAGGATATGGGTGGTCTTTTGCAACTTTGATGTATCTCTGGAAATGGAACAGCTATTGCTCCATTAACATCCTCTTACATTTTTCTTTTCTGACCATAAAATTCCACAAGTAATTTGAACTCAACTAGTGTCACTATCAAATCTAGCCTGTTCTTGTAGAATGTAGTGTTTAACTTGATGTGTACTTAATATGCACATCAGTTTGCCGTGCATGTCAGCGTTGTTCTGAACTCCGATAGGTCGAGGATGCATGGATTCACAAAGGATATTGAAGTAGATTAGCATTTGGTGAGGTTGCAGTTTTTTTTTCCCCTCATGCTATTTGGGTTAGCTCTATGTTTCTATTTTGATTTTGCGTCTTGTGGTATGTTACTATATCGTGGTGAATTGGTAGTATTTGTTTCTCTTTCTTCTTTTTTTGGACTTGTCTGCATGCAAATGTTTTTGGAAATTGATTACTTTCCTGAATGCTACCCGACTCCTTTATATACCTTGTTTTTCTTTTCATTTCGTTTAATTTGCTGTATGTTCTCTTTACCTTTTGTATGTTGTGCTATTATGTTACTGGACTATGGCTAATTCGCAGCTTCTATTTTTGTTTTTTTGAAAGCATGCGTGGAAGTATAGTATATTTTTATGGAAACCGATTGCTTTCTTGCATGACACTTTAGAATTGTATGTCATAATATACTTCATATAAAAGAAGGGAATTATCAACTACAAATTCTCATTTTCGTTTATTGTGCTTTTGTTTTGGTTTTGATCGAGTGTATTTAGTAGATTATGCCAATCGGTAGCGCGTGTTGTTTTTTTGCTTTTCTTTCTTTTTGTGTTTGTGGAATTAATTGATGCCCAAAGCATGTTTTGGTAGCTGTTGTCTTCTAAATATATGTATTTAACATTGTCAACGATGCTCTAAAACTCTAACTGCTAAGGAGACTCTGTTATTTTTCTAAGCTTAATTTGAGGAACTTATATTTCATATTTTCAATGTAATGAATGTTTGTTGTTGAGATTATCTAGGAAAAACTTTATCAGTAATCGGCTCAAATTTGTGCGACCATTGAATAGATTAACCACAGGTGGTGCCGATCCATACTCCACCAACAGAAGAATCCTAGCCTGTTGGTATGGTTAGGTCCGATTATGTATTACATGTAAATTTCGAATTTTCTATGTTTATTATTTATTTATTTTAGTATTTTTATATGTAATGCATGTAAATTTTGATTCTTTTTCTTTTGTATTTTGATATAGGCTCGTATGGCACCATTTCAGACCAGAGGGTTTTCAGGAGCAAAGGGTTCCTTGTATACATTATCCTAGCAGTGAGGATTATGTAGTATTTGACCTCAGTTTAGCTCGAATGTAAGTGGAATTATCGAAAGCTAATACACTAAGCTTTGAATACTTTCCGAGTTTCTTACTGCAAGGAGAAAATGTGATTCCTTTTGGATAACAAAATGCTAGTTTTCCCGTTCCATACATCCTTACAAACCCACATGCTGAATCGAGCAACAACTTTTGCATATTCCCAAATTCCTATCGATCAATCCAGCTACATTCACTCTCTCTCTTTGAAGGAGGTGTCTCTTTACCTGTCTCTTGTTTGGCAGATCTCACACCTCTGAGTTGCTGCTACTGTGATGTCCTGCACATTTCATGTCAAATTTGGGGGTTGAAATGATGAAGTTTTGAAGAGGTAAAATTGTAACATCAGAGATCACAGCGGCAGTGCCGACCAGCATGCGGCCAGGTGTTGATTCTCATCATCGGTAGCTCAGGTATTACATCCGTAGCAGTTTTATCTCGGAAGGCGTTCTAAAGTTCTTTGTTTGATATAGAATTCGTAATGATAACGAAGAGAAACCCCATACCTAAGCCGATCGTTTGGATTGTTCGTGCACACAACAGGGTACCTAGACCTTCAAGCCTTCCACCCAGACAATGCGATTTATTATCATTCTGATCTATGTATTAGGAAGCTTTTGGTTTGTTGTAGTTCGGGGAGCATTTGCTCAGAATTTGTTGTTAAGCTTTAAAACCTTCAAGCCATAGGCTTTATGATTGACAAGCATAGTGATAGTCATAAAAGTCTGATTATAGTGATAGCCTTTTTAGACCTGACTGCTCCTAATGTTACTTTTCTGTCAGCGAATGTTGTGGCTTGTAGGGAAGACATCACCGGTGCGCCTAAGTTAATACTTCAACGTATATGTTGGCTGTCAAGTTGGTGTGAAGGTAGAATTCTTCTTGAATACTTAAGAATTTAACTGCTGGTACATAAAATAGGCTAATGGATGTTGCACTTCATTTGCAAGCATTTGTTTTACACAAGTGTGGATTAAAGGTGATGCAGATCTCTCTTCTTCGTAAGCTGTAGGTGTCTTAGGACACGAACACTACATGGATTGCTGATCTCTCTTCTACTCAAATTATTGGTTACTTGAATCATCCACTACTCTGTATTCTAAACTTCGGAGTTATTAGAACAGCTGTTTGTTCTTTACAACGTTCAGTATTAGGGGAGTGAGGATGGGTCCACTCCTCTAGTAGTGTGTAGATGCTGTGTGATTGTATTTCCAGATCATGCTGCTAAGGATATATAATATTTGTTCCTTATGTAAGATGGTTTACTTTAACCTCATCCTTCTGTGTATTTCTGCTTGTGTATGTCTCTTTTAAAATCCTATCTCTTTCTACTTTCTTGTGAGTTGTGAGTAGGAGAATTCTACGTACATTCACATCTTTTGCAGCTCGGTTACTTGTTCGTCTTTGGCCAATCCCAAGATTTATCTCTATTGGAGTCGCTCAATAATCTAGAAGGTAACGACAAAATAACCCACTTGAGTTCTGAATTCTAAGTCCTTTATAAGGATGAGTGGTAGTTATCAAATGTTTAATTATGAATATGCAAACCATTTATGTAGGTAACTGAAAATTTAGCTTGTCAGTTAACTTCTGAGAATTCCGTATCTGCAGTTAATACAAGAGATTCTGATTTAAGTTTGTTATAGTTGATCCTCTATTATTTCCTTCCAAAGCTGTTCGTTGGGAAATCACCTTTTCACATTTTGCTCTATGCCTTAAGATGTTCGTATCGATATTTGCATTGCGTTGACCGTTGATGTATTTACCACAAGTTCCTTATCGATTAATTAATACTTTTAGAAACCACTACTTTGGTCACTTTAATAGGACTTATTGTTGTCCATGATCTCTCTCAGAGAAAGACAAGTTCGCAGAAATGAGCAGTCGAAATTACAACTGGGACATTATTTATTCCTTTAGGTTCTGGTCCTGGACGCCTCCCTGTTCCTTATCTTCTGATAGTTAATGGATCCATTTTTACTGCTGAAAGGAGCAATTGTAGTAGTGGGAATCTTGTTACAATTGCCTGTATTCAGAAGCAAGGATTGCTGCCATCAAGCGAAGAGCTTCCTCTACAGAAGCTTCCAGGAAGTAGGCCTCCTAGCGTAAAACTCTGTTATCTTTGAACTCTTTGTGCATTAAGTTTCTTTTATTTATTTATTACATTTTCATTTCTACTCTTGAAGGTTATTATTTCTGTTTTTATCTTTGCTGATCTTGAAAGTTAGGCATATAGACTATCTTTTATATAACTTTTGAAGGCGCATGGATCTTTTTTCTGGAAATTTTTAGATAAAGGGTAAAACCACGTTGGAGAAGTTATAAGCTTTTTGATTTGATCTGTGACTACTCTAACTAGCCTTTGGTTCCCAAGTTGACATTTACACAGGTGTAGGTAGCAGTAGGATTAAACGGAGCAATAGTTAGATCATAATTCAGTCAAGCATTTGATGTTGAAGATCTCCTTTTCAAATGGACCAATATACGTATTAAGAAATTATACTTATAAGATATACATTCGTGAGATATATGTATTTTAAAGCCGAATGTGCTTGTAGAACAATGCTTCTAATGAATTCAAAGGGATTAAAAAGCTTGAATAGCTTTATAATACGATCTTATTTACAGTTATTGGAAGTTAGATGTTACGGTGGAACATGGAGTTCATCCGGCTAACTTCGGGTTGCTAAAACCTTGTAGTTGGAGAAATTAGAATCATTAGTGGTCGTTTGAGGTTGTGCAGGTGGTTACGAGTTATAACAAACGCCTGCAAACTAAAGAATTTTTATGGAGAGGTTGCAAGCGTTTGTGTACATGCTGTGTACATTATCTTAGCTTGATTGCTGACAACGAAGCATAAAACCTCCTAAAATTGATAGGGTGTTTATCATTGTCCAGAGGGGTACTTTGCACAACCGGCTAACAATAATCATGGCCCCTGCTATGTTAAATGGTTGTTTTGCTCCTCTCCCTAAAAAGTGCTCATCAAGCTACACTAAGTGTTCAACAGATATTAAGTGTTCAATATACTTAGTTTTAGGCGATAATAACTTAAATTTTAGTTGTTGAACAGTTAGTTTTAACATTTTAGACACATATGGAGGAGTAAAATAGCATTTTCTTCACGCATTAAAGCTGATTGGTCATGCCAAACGGGATTATAGGGTTTATCTGTCAAAAACATTAGAAGGTTTGATCTTACGAGAAGCGCTTATTTGTGCACGGTTGTGCAAAAACCCATGCAATATAACTTATATGGATATTGTTGATCTGTGGTACATGGCACACACAATCGTAGTTTCATAGGAGCATCTGGTCGATCTGTCACTAGCAGAACTAGTTTCTTATAAGCTCGTGAAAATAGGACCATGCTTTAGTTGAAAGATGTAAAGTTATACTAAATAAACTTAAACATGCTGCTGAGAAAAGGTCAGTCCTATGTAACTAATGCGCTTTCTGGTGGAAAACATCATTTCCTATGTCACAGTCTTGGATCATTAAACATACATCTACTTATGTCATAGAAGTCGGATTATAGTGATAGCCTTTTTAGACCTGACTGCTCCTAACATGTTATTTTTTTGTCCATGAATGTTGCGGGTTGTAGGGAAGACATCACCGATGCGCCTAAGTTATACTTCAGCTATAGGCGGCCCAAAGCAACATAAATATTGGCTGTCAAGTTGGTGTAAAGGTATAATTCTTCTTGAATACTTTAGAATTTAACTGCTGGTACATAAAATGGGCGGTCTCATGGATGGTGGGTGGCACGCTATACGTTTAACATACATATGAAAGTTTTATGAACTTCAAATACCCGCGAACGCTCTTTTATGTAAAAAATTTCTTGAGTTCATGATAACATGAGAACATAGACTATTTCATAATTTGTTTGGTTAAATATCATAAACAATATGGGTCGATTTATAGTTTAACCCTGCTACCATACATGATCAGTGTGAAATAAAGTTGGGTATCGAGACTGTCTCCAGATATCTCTCCCTCCAACACTCTCTCTCTCTCTCTCTCTTCTCTCTTCTCTCTCCTCTCTCTCGTTCTCATTGGTGAAGATTGATCGCGGATTCCGAGTCTCCGGCGCGTGGCCTTCGCGAGGATACCGACACCATGCAAAATAGTCGAGATTTGCGACAAGGGCAGTTGTTAGAACTTCGAATCGAGGTGAGCTGCTTGCATCTCTTGGTGATTGCATGCTTGTATGTGTCTACATGGGATTTGAGATGGTTATTCATGCAATTTATGAGCTAGTATTATATATAATATTTTGGGTGAAATATGTTATAATATGTACTTGTAAATCATGGTTGGATGTCTCAATATTGCTCCATGTTGAATAACTAGCATGCTATATATGTTATTATCCGTTGGGATCATTTAGGGTTTTATGCTAGACCATGCTCTTGGGGGTGGTTGTGAATGCTATGTTATGCATGTATTTGACATTGCCTAGCCATGTATGTGAAAGTGTATCCTATGGATGCATGCAATAGGAATGTCGGACATAAGATATGATGCATGGATAGCATGTTATGGATGTGTTTGCCCGCATGAATGAGTATCGATGTATATACCCTAGATAATACTCTTGGCGGGTGTGCTTGTATGATAACATGCTTTTGATTGATCTACTTTGCGGTGTATGTGAGTTGATTACTCTAGAGAAACATGTGGTAGATATTATGATATGCGTTATGTGACAATACTTGAGTTGATTACTCTACCTTATAATGTGTGTGGATTGGTGCCTTTGCTATACATGTGGTAGAAGTTATGTTGTATGGCCATGATTCGGCTTTTGCTTGTTCTATTGGTTGGGTGGATATGTGAACATGTGGTTCTTGCTATACCCTAGAAATAGAATGGACGGGAATGTGTGCATTCTAGTTCTATCTTGCTCAGTATGTAGTTGGTAACCTTTGCGATACTCGTTGTCACGACCTGCGAGTCGAGGGCCGCGACGGAGGGAAATCATTTTTTTTGAAAATAAATGAAATCGAAATAACACTTTTGCAGAAGCTTATTCATACACATAGTTCGTTTGAAATCCCAAATCTCGAAACGAAATCTCAAAAGTCCAAAACAAGGAAGAAGAGCCGCAACTTGGACATTCGGTTCGGGACGAGAACCCGCAGGGGAGGCAGTTCTGTCCCAAGCCGAGCTCAATTTGCGAAGGATACTAATGCATCAATCTCCCCAGATGACACAAGAGGATCCTAGGCAACCTAAGGTCCAAACCTCTTTAAAATTTACGAAAACATACTTAAAAACCATTTTTACGAAATACCGGCTCGACCTATATGTTTCCGAAAGATTCGGGAATGCCAAACCTCTAGTAAACATTTATAAGAACTCCCTAAAGCATCAAAATCAAATTTGGAAACCATATGTGTGAGGTCCTAGGTTCGATTAGTTAGAATCGAATTTATTTTCGGATTAATTACGTTCGATCGAGAGTCTAATTGACTGTTTGGGTGCTTGTATTTGATTTGAAATTGATTTGGATTGATTTGGTTGCGTTTTGGGCCAATTTGGGCCCAGAACGGACTGGACCCGGCCGACCGAGCCATGTTGGCTCGGCCCAGACCGAGCCCAGTAAGGACTGGGCGCGCGGGCGAGCAACTTAGCTCGAGCCCGCCGCACCCAGCCCGCGTCTCTCTCGTTCTTTCCCACTCGCACCTCCCCTCCTCTCTCGCCCGCACCTCTCTCTCGCGAACCCTCTCGCCCGCTCGCGCCGCCCGTGCGCCGCGCCGCCCGACGGCATCCGCGCTGTCTCCGTCCGATTGCCACGCCGCCGTTATCTCCTCTGCCGTCTCATCTCGGATCCGCCGCCTCTCGTGCTCGATCTCGCTCGCGCGGGAACCCTAGTTCGGCCGCCGAAGAAATCGCCGCCTCCGTCGTCATCCGTCGTCCGCCGCGACTTCTGGACGTCATCTGAGCCGCCACCGCACCTCGTTGCTGCTGATTGCTGAGCCGATCGCCGGATCTCTCTCTCCCGATCTCTGGTCCGTTGATGGCTGCGCCGCCGCCGCTCGTCGCAGCTGCTCCTCCGGCCAACGTCAGTCGCCGCGCCCTCTTTTGTCTCCGGAGCTCCTCGGCCGCCGATTCCGCCGCCGCCGCTGTAGCCGCCGCCGTACGGTCACCTCCGGCAAACCCGACTGCCCCGCTGCTTCGTCTCGACGTCGAGGACTCGTTCGTGGGATTATCTCCGGAATTGTTTCGTTGTTTGCGCGCCGTTCGGTAAACTCTAGAAGGTTTACGTTCGGATTAAGGTGAGTGCCCCTACGGCCTCACTTGTTTGATAGTAATCTTGCTAGAAATCATGCTAGGGCTATATAGTATGACGTAGTAGCATGTCTAGATATATCGGCATGTGTGAACTATTGGATGCGATAGCATGTATTGAATAATGATATTCATTAGAATAGCATGCTAGGGATTGTGTTAAGTATAGCATGTGACTAATTGGTTGTGACAACATGTGTTTGGATTATGTATGTCTAGCGATGTGTAACTAGTGTAACTATTTACATGCTAGATGTAACAATCATGTTCCGTGTTGTGTGGTCAACATGCCTCTCGAGTATGTTACTTGCCGTAGCATTTAGGGCTATATGCTTGCTTATGCTTGGACGGTTTGCGAATATTGCCGTGTGCATGAACTTGACAAAGTCTAGTTATGCTTGTGAGTGAATGTTTTAGGGAAGCGTACATTTGGAATGTTGATAGCCTTGCATCTATGAAAATCATATAATCGTATGATTGACTTGCTATAGATGTGTGCACTTGTATGGTTGATAATTTAACCAGAGCAATTGAATGCATTACTTTATTTTGTAATGTGTGTGAACGATTCGCATTTTTGTTTGGTAACATGCCTGTATACTTCTGTCATGGATTTGAGATAGATTGTTATGCGATTTACGAGCTAAGATGATGTATAACATGTTTAGGTGAAATATGTTATAGGATGTGCTTGTGAATCATGTTGGATGTCTCAATATGCTCCATGTTGTGTGATTGGCGTGTATTATGTTATCCGCCGGGATGAGCATTTAGGGCTTTATGTTAGCTTATGCTCCCGGCGATGTTGCGAATGTTATGTGATGCGTGATGACATGTTACAGATATGTATGCCCGCATGTGTGAATATCAATGTATGTGCTTTAGATGATATTCAAGACGGGAATTGATATAATGCAAAATGCATATATTTGATCTACCTGCGACGTATGTGAGTTATTTACTCTGATATACATGTGGTAGATGTTATGATGTGTTTATATGATAAACTTTGATGATTACTTTACCTGGATATGTATGTGGGTTGATGCCTTTGCTGTACATATGGTAGAAGTAATGTTTTTTTGGCCCTATGTAGGCTTGCTTGTTCTATCTTGCTGGGTAGTGGGTGTTAGCTTTTTGCGATACTAGAGTTAGTATGTGAACTAACGACCTTGTGATACTCGTGATAGACTTGATTTGTGGGTACTAAACCCTAATGATGTTGTGATGTGATAGAGATCGTGCTTAATATGCTATGATGCTCTTGTATTGCTATTTATGCAATTTGGTTGCTATTATGCAAATTTGAGATGAGAACATGATATTTATATATATCTATGTTGTAGTTCGCATATGTATTGAACTATGTTTGATGCTTAATGAA
Organism: Xerophyta viscosa; assembly: GCA_002076135.1. Taxonomy (NCBI): domain Eukaryota; kingdom Viridiplantae; phylum Streptophyta; class Magnoliopsida; order Pandanales; family Velloziaceae; genus Xerophyta; species Xerophyta viscosa. Next base: position 486,017 of record MJHO01000106.1, on the reverse strand, counting down.
CATGCTAATTATGTTTAGATGTTATTGAGCATGCTCGGATGTAGAGGACACCTCTAGGGACATCCGTTTTGTATGTGACTTAATGAACAATAGAGTGCTATATGTATCTTTGCCACCCACCCGAGTAGATTCCGTCCAAAGGGAAACGGACGGGGAAGGGGGGGAGGGATGGGGGGAGGGCGGGGGGAGGGCTCGGGGGAGAGGCGGAGAGATTTGACTAATGCACATTGCTTGAAAATCAAAACGTTGCCTAAGTATTCGTAAGTCTCGCTTCCGCCTTATCCGTGGAGGCCGTGGGCCTGGATAGAGGTGTTGTGAGGAGCATGGGAGACCAGATACTTAGGTAATGTGGTGCCTCTAAAGAGGTCAGTGAGCGCGGTTCCGATCACCAGTTGGCCGAGGTGGTGGCTGCGAGTGCGAGGCTAGGTAGCATACGGCATAAACCCTAGTATCCCCCAATAAGCGCTGTGGGGTCGCCTTCACTGTAGCGTGGTGTTGGTGTCGTCCGATATCGATACGGCGACGTGGACCAAGACCTTGGTATTGTGCGGACGTGTCCGGACTGGGTAGCTCCCGAGGTTCCGATGGACTGGGTATAGGTGTCCTAGGGACTAGGGGCTTGCGCTACTCATAGGGCCAGCCTTGCCAGAACTGTTATAAAACATGATACTGACAATCCGTTGGGATTAGAATGTCACGCTAACATAATCAAAGAATGCATAAGACATTGGTTGGGTGATATTACGCGACTCGAGATAGCATGCTATTTATGTTCATACACATGTTTGTATGTTTGATGTCATTGATATATTTAATTAATGACTTGTGATAGCGTATGGATCCATGTTTATCGTTTGTCCTTTTTGGACAACATATTGAGTATGGTTATGCGTTTTGGTTATGTGGTTGGCTTTGTGTGTAAGACCACTATTGGTGGCAATGCTTGTTTGTTGTGATGTGTATGACAAACTTATGTTTGATGTGAAAGCATGCTATATTATGTTGTTGCATGCTTATTTATGGATTTGTGAAATCATGCTTGTAGTGAGATGTTTACTCCAGCATGTTGTGCTACTTGTTGTATGTTCATCTGTTGCTAGAAGATGATTAGAAATACAACTTGTGTGCCTGGACTTATGATGTGCGTGCAGATTGCATTGGCATATAGAAGTAGCAGTAATATGCGGAACTTCTATACTCACGTATGAATGCATTCGCATGTGTGCTTACCGTGTTTGTATGTGTTTGGTGTGTGGCTGCAGCTCTGGTGGTTGCCTTCGCCAGGGTGGGTCACTCACTGAGTATATTTTATATACTCACCCCTCCTTCTTCCCCTCAGTTCTTGCAGGATCTGGTCGACGATCGTAGGGCGAGCACGGGGTTCAGAAGATGGTTTTGGGTTAAAATATGTAAAGTTATTTAGTTTCCGCTGTGTAAATTTAATTAAATTGTATTATTGAGAATTGGAAGTATTAGCTCATAACGTCTTGTGTTTCAGTTTATATTTTAAAAAAAAAAAAAAAAAAAATCCACCTTGTTTTCCGTGACCCCCTGGGTACGGGGCGTCACAATATGCACGAAATAAAATGTCAAATTTCAGAGCTCTTTTCGGTCGACCGAAATATATCACCGGTCGACCGAAAGTCGACCAGAAGCTTAAAACAGAACGGCTACAGGTTTCGGTCGACCGATCCAAATTTTCGGTCGGCCGATACCTGCAGGATCTGCAAAAACAGAATTGCAGTAAACAAAGAACTCAACACCCCATTTTCTCAAATACTTTTCCAAAACATTCACACATCATATGATTACATTCACAGAATCAAAATACACATGCAGGTATCGATTAACAACCTTAAGACACATCCAACCTCATTAACCGAAACATTTCTCCAAGCCATCCCAACACTTAGTTACATGAACACATATAGTCCGATTTTGTCAAAACCATAAATCCCTTCATTCTCAAATACCAAAAGCACATAAAAGTCCAAATACACATGCGACAAAGCTCAAATTCCAAATCGGAAATACTTTTATACAAATATATCATAATACACTTAAAATCCAAAAACACAACTTTTAGAGTTTAAACCTTCTTAACTAAGGTTTACAACCATAAAAGTTTACAAACTATTCAAATTACAAAAGTGTAAGTCAGTGCTTCCAAAGATTAATATTTTACAAGTGTAGGTTATACTACCAAAATTTATATACAAGTGTAAGCCCCACCAAATACCTTCCCACAATCCTTTCCGAGCTAACGACGGGAACTTAGCACCCCTTTGCCGGTGCTTTCACACGATCTAATGGATCTGAAAAGATTTAAAAGCAACGGGGTGAGTCAAACATGACTCAGTGAGCGGCGCGATTAACGATCACGGCACCTCTCACCACAACACAACCAAATAACATCACATGTCAATAAGCATCATCATAATCATCAAGTAACATGTACTAAATCGATTTCCCATAACCAAACCAATTATGCGTTAACTTTCTTAAGTTAGCATTTGCTCGACTAATCACCCGTTAGTCCTTTCACGTTTTCAACGCAACACACCCTTTAGGTACCACAGCACCATGGATCTGGGTCAAACACAGTGCACTCCGCGTCCCCCAGTACCCTACAGCAGGGGTGATCCTTTTTGGCCTTGAGGGAGTTACTTGATATATCGGCCTTTCGCCTGGTCTCGTAGCCGCCACGCTGGCCTCGGGCTGGCCTTAACTACGCCCACCGGTCTCTTCTCGAGACAACAAATCTGGGACTCCGGCCCCCACATCGTCCCATTTCGATCCTCGTCGATATCCACTCAACTCACACGGGAGAGCGAACCTAGGCGATGCAGTCCAACGAAAGAGCACCACCACAATATATTCACTTATCAAATCTCATTAGCGCTCACATTGTCGATGTCACAAATTACAACAATGCTCATATTGGCCGCACCAATCACATAAGTACTAGTAATAGACATACAACGGTTCCCACGCGTTCACAATTTCTTTTCCAACACATATCCAAAACATATCATGAAATAAGAAAGTGTTCCCATAATAAGTCCAAGTCACATAATCACCACCAACATAATCATAGGTACCAAAACATACTAGCAAGTTGCAATAATGCATCACCATCATGCTAACATCACAACATACTCATAAATCACATATCACAAAATCTAGGGTTTTCACCCACAAAATCAACATGTCATCTAATCATGCTTAAACCACATAAATCATCTCATTCACATTCATCACAACCACAATGACACTCAAGCAAGATGTGCAAACCGTTCACCTCGAGGGCTCGGCCGAAACAATCGCAAGAACACGAGCTCTACCATACAACACGCAACCGGGGAGAAGCTAGGTCAAGAGAAACTAGAGAAGTGAGGGAGAGGGAGATGGGATGACCAAAGAACTCAAGAATCGAAGGAAGATGATGGGAGAAACTCACCTAGGTCAGGGGAAGGGTTCCAGTCTCTGGATAAGAAGAGAAGAGTGAAGGGGTAAGCAAATAAACACAAGTCCCGCACTTAAAGCGGGCTGCACGCAACTATCAGTCGACCGGAAATACAGATCGGTCGACCGAAACTGCTCTGCATAGCACAAATTAGCCCAAAGTCAAGCAATCCAAGTCCGACTCGCATACAACCAAGCACTCCCACGTGCCGACGGGGTCACCAACCACGTGACACACCCGCGACACGCCCAAACATGCATGCACGGGTACCGAACTATTTGTGTTCTATCTTGATGGGTATGTGGGTGTTAGCTATTGTGATACTAGTGTAGTATGTGAGCTATCGACTTTTGCTAACTCGTGATAGACTGACTTTGGGGTATGTGAGTTGGTACTCTTGCAATACCCGGTTTAAAAGTCCCGATATGGACTTATGTTTAACCAGTAGGCATAGAGGTATCACCATTGGCCCGGTGGTCACTACGGAGTGCAAGGCTCAGGGTTGCGCCTTTCGGAGGGCAGAGCAACTGAGTAGCTTCCATGGGATGTTGTGGGATAGCCCTTGCTGGAGGTTGTGGCACATTTGAAGTGCGCGCTAGAGGGGCGTAGAGGCCATGACCTTGGTATTGGGTTGCAGACCAGAGTTGGGATTCCTGGGTGTGTAAATGGAAGTACTAACACACTTGTGATATTTAGTAAACTGTTATGTCAAATTTTATATTCTGGGATTCTTGGATGTAATGTGTTAATACTTGGTATCAATGAATGAAAGTTGAGTGTTAAGTTGCTTACCATGTATTTGTGCTTATTGGTGCTTATTTGCATGCATGGTGATTCTGAAGCCCAATTCTTGTTTTAAAAGTTTTGGCATGTGTATTTCCCCAACATGGTGATTGTGATTTGTTGCAACTCTTGGAATGGGCAATTTAGTAGAAATTGACCCAACTAGTTTTTATGTTTTCCACATTTAGGTAAAATGGTGATTTTCTCTCTAAAATGAGTTTTTTATGAGTCCAAATTTCATTTTGAAAGTTTGTGCATGCGTGTCTAGGTTAGACACTGGTGCATGCTTGGTTTGAACTTGATTTGGATTGAAATTACGGATTTCGAGGCATTTGCGAAATCATTTCTGCAAATCTGTTTTTTAGTTTTCTGCAACTTTCAGTCGGCCAAAAGTGTTTACGGTCGACCGAAAATTGCTGTTCGTGTGTGCCGATTTTTGGTGTTTGTGTGTAATATTCTTACAGATGAACTATCGGTCGACCGATAGTGGCTGCTGTGATGAAGTTTTCCAAAAATGCGAATTTAGTTTCAGTTTTCGATTCTGATTGTTTTATCAATTAAAATACTCCTATGTAAGAGTTCTGACACTTCCAAATCTTTCAAAAAATACAGGTTGAGCCGGATTTTTATAAAAAGGTTTCAAAAGTATCGTTTTAATTCGGTTTTGGATTCGGACCTTAGATTGTCTTGGATTCTTGGACATCAGTGGGTAAGATTGATGTGTTAGAATCTTTGGCAAGCTAAGATGGGTCGTGTGGTGAGAACCGTCTTCCCTGCGGAATCTCGCTCGGGCCAGAAGTTAGGATCACGGCTCAACTGGCTTAAGAGTTTTAATGGAGTGTCTTCACCGTATTTATGAGTTTGAAGTTGCACGTTTAATCAACTTTAAAGAGCTTCCGCATGGTGTGCGGCTTGGGTTCGGTACCCGTGTGACCCGGGTTGCGGGCCGTCACACCGACCGTGGCGATGGTGCCGTGCCAACCGCACTAGTGTACATTTGTTATTTTTAAAAATAAAAATAAAAATATAAAATTAATTTCAAAATTCTATTATAAGATTTTTCGATACGTGCCGTGCCGACAACTACTAGAACAAGCACGTGCCCCCGACACTGCCTGTGCCGACCGGCACCGAAAACCATGCTACTAGGTAGGAAAGCTATTCCTACTTAATAGCCTACTAATACAGAAGTATCTCTTTTGCAGGATCTTGGATTTCATCCTTTTGATGCATCGTTGGTTCACTTTCAAAGCTGGGTCTGTGCTCCTTCTTGGGCTCGGCTGCTTCTGGAATGCTGGTTCTGGATATTTTCTTGCTGCTGCAGGAATTGCTGCTGCTTCTGTTCTAGTTCCTGCTGGCCTAGCCGCTCCCTGCATATCAAAGAATTAGGGATCTAAATTGGGCTTCCATAAAGGGCTGTGAGTGTCAGTGGGGTGACACAGTTGTCAACTAGTTGGCTGCATCATACAAGCAAATCTTGGAGGAGAACTTTTGTTCAATGTCCCCTATGAATTCTGATGCTGCACCAATTGATTCAAAGAGTTGGTGGCATGGAGATAAGAACTAAATAATAGGCTAAATGAATTGCTGAGGTGGTATTGGGTGTTCTTCACATTTTCTAATTTCTAATTATAGAAGAGAGTTATATGCATGTCTTGAATTATGTTATAGTTCTTTTTGAAAGTAACTCCGCAGAACTGAACTCATGTACTTTCAATTATCAGACCTTCACAGTTTTTAATTCTCTTTGATCGATGAAATGTTGGATAAAGTGCATAGAAAGCTGATTGCATTTTTTTATGTTTTGCAGAAGCATGGAAGACTCTTGGTTAGGTCCTTGGCGGTGTTTGCTGCACTGGTCAGAGAATAGGCATTTAGATACTGCAGTTAGAAAGTTGACCAATGCGCTTAGTTCTCAATTTGAACTTGAACCAAATGAAAATCTTCTATGTGCAATTCTTGGGGGAGCCAAGGATGAGGCTGATGCAAAAGCTTGCATTTCTCAACTGCTTTTGCACAAGGGTTACTTTGGTCGGGGGGTCATGCTGTGAGGAGGAAAGGCTCGTGAACTTCACTAATTGAAAACATGGTGAATCTGTTCTTCAAATTAACTCACGAAGTCATAGAAGATGAAATCAATGGTCTCACAAGAGCTATGGAAAGAGACCCGACTATTCTTGTACTAGTTCAGATATACAGGTACAAAACTCGAATCGAGATTTGCAAGTATTCTACGTAATTATGTTGTTTTAGCTGACAACTCGGTCTATGTTTCACAGAATTTATGCTGAAGTGATATTGTATCTTAATAAAATTGTTTTAAACTACTTTAGTAATTGAAACTTCACTTTCCTTTTATATTATTCGTAATGGAAAAATGTAGGAATATTAGACAAGCATAAATGTGCAGAAGAGCAGTGATAGGATAAGGTATTTGTCCATCTTATATGCCCTTTATAATGGATTTCAGTTGGCAAACTTATTACTATGTTGTATAAGTACGCCATTTGCATTCTGTGGTATCAACGGAGAAGTGAATTTCCTCAATTGACAGTATCGACTATATAGACCATTATGGTCGAATCTAACATTCTCCAAGAGCTGCATTTTTAGCTGCTGTTTCATTGTGCTACTAATTTTCTTTCTAATATATGGAGATTTTGTATTTATCGTGATATGTGCTAGCTTTCCTTGCTAGATACCATCATTAGTTAGGGATGCATGATTCTTGTAATTTAGTTCTTGATTATCCTTAATTTGTTTTTATACAGATGCGTCCTTGGGAGAGTTTACCAGTTTTCAGGAGGCAAGAGGCTTATCACATGCCTTCTGTTAGCAGCATCTTTTCTATGAGCAATAGAAAATCTAATAAGCAGGCGGAAGTATTTGATGCTCCATTTCCATTGATTGACTTGCTGAACACTTAATACTTAACCCTAGAACACAAAATTAGGAGGTCAGTGGTAATAATTTAGGAGAAATTCCCTGTACGTTGTGAAATTGACAAGCCTATAATGCTTCTTTTTTTTTTTGCATAGATAGCATTAAATGCCCCTGTGGTAGCCCTAAAATTATTAAAGTTGTTTAAGATTTGGCATGATCTATGTGGGTATGGTAGATCACTAAGGACTTCAAGTTTCATGATCTTATGATTGTGTTGAAATCCTGCTTGTAGGGCAAGAATAATGTTATTTATGTGATGACTTTATTTTCTGAAGATTACATGATAGTTGTAGGTTTAGGTGAATGTTCCTAATCGATAGCACTTGACATTTTTTGATTCTTAATTGCTACATCAGGATTCTCCCTGAACATAAAAATATCTAGTGACATAAGGAACTATAAATTTATGTATTATATGTTAATTCTCGATTCTCATGTACATGAATTGTCAATTCTCAGAAGGACCTTAAAACATGCCGTTTCTCTTAAGCTCAGTGGTCAAGCTGAACTGATTAAAGTTTCATATTCAGTTTTTAGGTTGATTGGTGCCTTTCATTAAGTAAATACATGAAATTTGTTTCCTTTTAGCTATGGATCAAGGTTTTAGATGTCGGTGCCGGCACCTGTCATAACAACCTAGAATCGGCTAAGCCGACCAACGTGAAGAAAGGAAAAGGCGCAGCACATACCTTCGTTGATGAGTGCCCAACCACTATACATCGCACGTTGTAGCCACCTTCGATGAACCATCCTGCGCATTCTCTCTCTCAATTTCTCTGTTTAATTGTCAAACTGCCTTGCATAAAAACTGCGGAAAAGACGTAAGGCACGCAGGTCATGCCGTGTCACCAGAAGGTCAAACTGTGTGACCTAATAAATTCCTAAGATAAACCTTTTAATCTCCATATTTTTTAAAAAAAAAATCTATCAATTTTGGGCCTTCTCTAAATTAATGTAAATTATTCGCTAATTTTATTTTAATTTCTAGTGAATATTAAAATGTTATTTATTAATTAGTGACACACGTTGACTCTAAGGACTTCAATTTTCATGATCTTATGATTGTGCCGAACTTCTTGTAGTAGCGAAAGAATAATGATATTTATGTGATGACTTTAGTTTCTGCAACTGATGTTCAATGATCACTTAATCTCGTACGTCCAGCTACTGATGTTCTTCTGTTTGAGGACGCTTTTGAAGAGAAGCATGTGCATTTGTGGAAACTACTATTGATACTTTATAGTAGTTCTTAAGGAAATGGATATTTTTATGTGGATGCCCCTTTCATGCTATTCACATTAAGATAGCAGTTCGTTGAAGTTTTGTATCATTGAAATTTTGTAGTAAATCTTTGACAATTCTTAATTTAGTACATGTTTAGTAACATACTAATCACTAAGTTCTATGCTTATTAGATGGTCTCTTAGATGTTGTACTCGGGAGAAGTGAAATAAAATAGAAACAAAGTGAATTTTAATAATAATTATTAATAATCATCATTGAGTGTTAATAAGAGTTACTTTTTATGTACTTTCTAGTTACAATGTGAAAATTATATAGGGAATATAAAATGGGAGGAGAGTGAAAAGGTCAATTCCTTTTAAAATAAACAAGAAAAATGAATGTTATATTACACTTTCTCACTTTTCCTTTTTTTTTTTTTTTTTTACTTTTCTTTTTGGCTCTCTAAGTAAACCGGTCCTTAGTTTTTTGGAATGGAAATGACATTTTTCTTTCAGCTGTTCTATGCTCTATTTTGCATTTTGTGGTATAGCCATTCTTAAATTATTGACATCTGCGTCATGCAGGGTAAATCTGGAAGTGCTCGCACCACTGAATAACTGATCATAGCTTTGCAAAACCATGATTTATTTCTATATTTTAACCATGGAAGCGGTATATGAGCTTACAACATAAGTATGTTTGTTGATTGGATGCCCAGATGTTCTATTTCTAAACCTCCCTGATAGTAATTGTTTAATGTGCAGGACCGAAATATATACCTGCAATTAAAATCCAAAAGCTAGACAACTATACAGCTACACTCCTCATGAGCTGCATCAGTGGATCTCTTATACTCAAAGGATGCTATGCTATGCCCCTCAAGGTGCGGCAATCTCCTACTTACTTGGTGGATCTCCTGCTGTCATTGCGAACCTATGGGATGTGACAGACAGGGATTTATATTGGTTTCACAAACCTGTACTTAATTTGTGGTTGCAACATCATGCTGGTTTTTCTCGGAACAGGAAAAAGTCTTCAAGGGGCAGTAAGAAGCTGCTGGATCTGGGTAACAACCACTCTAGAAAGAAGACGAGAGAGCCTGCACACTTTCTTTTTAATTGGAGCATCTCCAGTATGTTAGGGTGTTGAGACTACGATGAAGCAGCGCTGATTGTCTTTTTTTTTTTTTTTTTTTTTTTCTGTTTCCTGATTAATGACATAATTTACGTGGTAGCAGCTCAGCAGCTCTTACTAGGGTTTGGTTCTGGAATTTGGTAACAACAATACCTGAAAGTTGCATCTTCTCTGCTCGAAGCATGAGAAGCATGCAAACTTCATTCTTAAACGGAGCATCTCCTGCTGATTATGGCATTCCAAGTATGACAAAGAAGTGCTAATTCTCGATCCTGATAGTCAATAATTTATGTGGTTGTAGGTGGTCGTTGATTATGCGTGATCCAGTTGCTTCCAAGATAAAACCAGGAATTCCATTACCCTACATATTCCCAATGATCAAGTCACCTTGGATAAACAGCAACAGCATCCACTTCACCCCAACTGAAGCTGAAGCAGTTTTTCAAGTGTTAAGCTTCCTGAGTTGCTCCTGTAAGTTGTCGACCATGCAGGTATGGGTACAAGTTGAGAATAGATTCGTCAAGAGCAACTGGATCTTTAATATTCGGAACTAATTTTTAATTTATATTTTGATCTACATAAAAATTTTGATATTTGACATAGGGCAAACTGTAGGGGTAAATTTTGTTTATTATATGTTCTGAATGGTGAAAAGAAGGCATGTACAAGTTTGATGTGCATATCGTTTTCAACATCCAAATAAATTGCTCAATTTTGTTTTCCTCCCCAAAGCTTTAGCAAAGGGTCTTTCTATTTGTATGGTAAAAATGAGAGCATGTTGTTCTGAAGAAATGGGCATACTTTCTCCATGGGGTAACTTTTATAACTTTTAATATGTTCTAGATAGGGGTATTTGCGTTTTTATGTCCTCCATAATTCGAAATTTTGTTTGTGTACCCTCTCTTAATTCAAATGTCATTTTTAGGTCTCTTGATCCTGTTAAATGTCAAAGTTATTGGAATGTTCTAGATAGGGCTATTGGCGCTCTTCTTTTTTTTTTTTTTTGTTTGGTGTTGTATGCATGCGAATGTTTTTGGAAAATTGATTTCTTTCTTGAATGCTTTATATGTTGTACTTAACCGACTCCTTTATATGTTGTACTTGCTTTTTTTTATAGCTAACAAAATGATAGTTATCAAGTATGCAGTTTTCTTTTCATTTCATTTAGGGACTGTTTACTTGGAGTGGAAAGTAAAAAAAGTGAGAAGAAAATGAAAAGAAAGTAGTAGAATAGAAAGTGATAAAAAAGTGATAAGGTGGAAAGTGAAAAGAAAGTGGTGGGATAGAAAGTGATGGGAAAGTGATAAAGAAAGTAGATTTGAGTTTTCTTATTTACTTTGTATTGTAAAGTGGAAAATAACTAAAATTTTTTATTTAAAAAAAAATAATTTTTAATAATATTATTTAATAATAATTACATAAATAATAATTAAAAATATTATTTAATAAATAACGAAAAAATTATTTATAATTAATATTTTTAATAATAATTTAAAAATAGTTACTATTTTATTTATTAAATTTACTAATTAATAAATAAAAGATTATTATTTTATTTAGCTATTTAGTAATTTTATTTATTTATATTTTTAGAAAATAGTAATAAATTATTAAAATAATATAATATTTATTATTTATTATTTGTTATAATTTGCTTGTTTTTATTATTGTATTAATTATTATTATTAAAGAATATAAATTTATTATATTTATTATTTATTAAAAATAATAAAGTTTTTTATTGTAAAGTAAAAAGTAAGTAAATTTTTTATTTATAAAAAATAATTATTATAGTAATTAAAAATAATTCTTTAATAATTATTAAACATATTATTTAATAATTAATTAACAACTAATTTATAATCAATATTTTAATAAATAATTTAATAATGATTACTATTTTTATTTAATTAATAATTAAAAAAATTATTTATTTATTTTATTTTGCTATTTAGTACTTTTATTTATTTATATCTTAGAAAATAGTAATAAATTATTAAAATTATTAATAATTAAAATAATATACTAAATCATGTATTTATTAGTTATTATTGTAGTAATTTGCTTATTATTATTATTGTATTATTTATTTTTTTTATATTTAAAGAATATAAATTTATTATAATATTTACTAGTTATAAATATATTAATTAGTTTATATTATTATTTAATTATTTTAGAGAATAATTATTATTAATAATCATCACTAAATGCTAATGACTCTCACTTTCCTCGCACTTCCTAACGTTTGATGAGGAAGTCAAAAAAATAAAAATTACATAGAGATGGAAAGTGAAAGAAAAGTCAGTTTCTCATTTTCTCACTTTTCTATTTAAAGTAAACAAGGAAGCTGACTTTCCAACTTTCTACTTTTCACTTCTCTTTTAAAGTAAACAAAGAAACTGACTTTCCAACTTTCACTTTCCTACTTTCACACTTCTCTCTCCAAGTAAACACGCCCTTAGGTTTGTTGTATGCTTTTCTTTATGTTTTGTATCTTGAGCCGTGTTTTGGACTTCCGAGCGCGGTACCGTCGGTGGAGGAGTTCACCGCGAGGTCCGACAAAGCTTGCTGTGGATTCTAATGTATCAATCTCCTCCATTGATATAAGAAAATCCATAACAACCTAGGGTGCGAAACATCAAAACTTTTTTACGGAAAACTTAAGACATGAATTCCTAAATTTCCAGCTCAACCTGTATTTTTACAAATATTTGGGAAGTATCACATATCTTAGATATGTCCACTAAACCCAAATAAACACCAAAAACTTAAATCAAAACTCATTTAAATCATTTTGAAAATATTATTCCAGAGGGTTTTATCGTTCGACCGATCCAAACTTTCGGTCGACTGAAAATATCAGAAACTGCAGAAATAGATTTTCTATGGCTCACTACTCATTCTCAGATTCCGTATTTTCACTGGACTGTGAGAGGCCACCGTGTGCCCTCGCATATCCACTTTAGATACATGCGTACGTGCTCTCACTCGTCCAAAATACTTACGAGACGACGAATTGTGCCTAAACTCATTTTAACCGAAATTACGGAAAATAAAAAACTAAACGTGCCATTTTCTTCAAAACCATTCAAACACTCAATTCCTTGTTTGAAAACATTTGAAACATCGTAAATACACACATTCATGTCACTAGAAGCAAATATGGGAATCAAACGCACTTTGGTACGAAATCCACATTTTAATTTAAAAATTCGTCGTTTTTAAACATATATACTTTTAAAGCCTAAACTCGTACATTTCTCAAGTTTACACATTAAAAGCATTTCCAAAATCAAGAATACAACAAGTGTATGTTAATGCTTCCATTTACAAGATAACACTAATTATATACAAGTGTGGGACTACATGTACACTAGGTGATAACTACACCTTAGCCCATCCCAAAAGTATACCTTCTCTAGAATATACCCAAAATATCTTCACAAGCTATCCGCCTATGCGAGCTTTTTACCCTTCGCGCTCGGATCTGAAAAGAGAGGGCAACAAGAGCAGTTAGTCAAAAAGACTCAGCGAGCGGCACATTGGCATCCTCCTCAGGAGCATCAATGCGACACCACAAACACATACGACAAGTAACAAATCATGAACATAAGATGCAAGACATCAAATCACATACGCGTCCAAGATTTTTCAATCATAGCAAGGTACCACCTGACTAACCAATTATGCATAGTTTTATTAGTTAAGTCAGCGTGTATCACTAACCCCAATCAAGGTCAGTAGTCTCATATTTTCATTCTAGTAGAGCGAGCCTACACTAGAGACTATCTCCCAAGTCCGAGGGAACCTATAACCAATCCTTGCAACCCGAGATAGTCCTCTCAATACGAGCTCTATCCGCCACGCAACCAAGGTCGTACGCGCCGCCGGGCATTCCCTGCAACTACATAACCCCACGGTGACGCCGCCCGGACCAATGAGTGACTACAAACCGCGTTCACCGATCTCCCTAGATGCATCATTCATTAATCTTACGTTCTAATTGGGCCAATTGTTTTCCATCCCCAAGCCCTAGCCCTCCGGGTGTCCTTTCAACCGTTCTAGGCTTCGTACTCGAGGTTCAACAATCCAATTTCCAACATCTTAAGGCCCCATAGGCAAGCACACCAAATCATACGAGTGTCACAAAGGTATTTTACCCCACTCGATTTCACAAGCTCAAGCATACAAGGCATCCGTTTTGGATTAAGCCTAGGTCACAAATATCGAATGTTTGTAGAGTCATTTACTCTACATTCGCACATAATCGTATTGTCACACTAACTTAGCATGAGCATCGACCTATAGTAGCATCCACACAATGTCCATAACATTGGCTACAAAACATGTACCTAATTATGAAGTACAATTTTCACATGGCTAGCATACCATTGACATATAAGCATCATATAAACATATAAAACATGATCTCATAACAACAAACCATACATCTAGGGTTTTATAACCCGGCATAGCATGAATATCATATTTACATCATACTAAGCACACAATTTACATAAGAAACATGCTAGCACTCCAAGCATGCCACATACACATTCGGTGTAAACCGCTCACCTCGAGAAACTATAGAATCCCGCAGCCCTCACCGCAACACTCCACCAAAACGTAAGAAATCGATGTTTACGCGTAAAGGAGAACCGGGAGAGTGAGGAAAACAATTCAAGAAAATTCAAAGAAAATGAGATGAGGACCTAAGGGGCTTACCTAGGGCTCAACAGCACGAGCTCGCAGGTAGAAATAAAGGAAAATCCCAAAATAACACAAATAACAAGTCCTCACCTACTCTACCTAACCCGATCGGTCGACCGATAATCCTGAAATCAGCAAAAATAGATACGATTTCAGCACTCCGTCGACTCGACTCGAAACGCACTCACACCGATGGGTCCCCTACTAGGCTAGGCCGCCCAAGACGCGGTCGTACAAGCAAAAACGCCATGCAAGCGAAATATAAGGTCGCATACACTTATCCACATACATAATCAAGCATGCATACAAACACAAAACCGAAAACAAAATCGAACACGGACCTCACAAGTGATGTATCCTCTATCATCTTGGGAAGACAAATGTCGTAGCTGACATACTCAGCCGAAAGAGCTCTACTCGTCTTGCCGGTTTATTCATGAGGGAGTGGATTTGGCAGAGCAGTTTAGCCACCTAAGTCTGCGCACATCTGAGCACGAGCCAGGGGTTTCTTCGCCGCATATCGTGTCGAGCCGGAGCTACTTCAGAGGCTGAGGGTGGCACAGTAGGGCGACACTGCATTACATGAGATACGTGGATGCCTTGAGTCTGGAGAGATATCTGAATATAGTGTGGGAGCCGACGATGTATCAGATTCAGAGGGAAGATTTGTGTACCGAGGGCAGATGAACTACGGCATCAGATCCTATCAGAGGCGCACAGTAGCAGATTGTCAGTTCATCCAGATCAGACCAAGATGTATAGAAATCTGCTACAACAGTTTTGGTGGCCCGGTATCAAGAAGGATGTCAGACAGTTCGTGGCACAGTGTACAGTGTGTCAGAGGGTGAAGGCAGAGCGTCTCAGACTGGGTGGTTACCTACAGCCGTTAAAGGTACCGTTGTGGAAGTGGGATAATATCGCTATGGATTTTGTGCAGGCTTTGCCGAGGACAAGACACAGGTTCGATGCTATTTGGGTTATTGTGGACCGTCTAAAGAAGACTGCACATTTCATTCCTATTCGGAGCACCTATGCCACGAGAGGTTGGTCCGAGTGTTTATAGCGGAGATCGTCAGATTGCACGGTGTACCTTTGAGCATAGTGTTAGACCGTGACCCTCGTTTTACTTCACGTTTTTGGAGGGCATTCTAGCATCAGATGGGCCGATCTGAGGTTTAGCACAGCATATCATCCGCAGACAGATGGACAGTCAGAGAGAGACGATTCAGACACTTGACAACATGTTACGGGCCTGCGTATTGGACTTCGACGGTAGTTGGGACGAACATTTATCTCTGGTAGAGTTCGCCTACAACAACAGCTACCATAACAGTATCGGCATGACACCACACGAGGCTCTATATGGCAGGCGATGCCGTATTTCCTTGTTCTGGGATGACATGGTGGATAGGGGGCTGTGAGTACGGATGTTGTTGAGGAAGCTAACTAGAAGATCAAAGTGATCGTCAAGCGAGTAAGACTGACAGTCCGCCAGAAGTCGTACGCTGATAAGCGCCGTCGTCCATTGGAGTTCCAGGTTGATGACTTAGTTTACATCCGGGTGTTGCCAGCGAAAGGAGTACATCGTTTCGGTATGAAGGGCAAGCCTAGTCCGAAGTTTATCGGTCCTTTCAGGGTTACTGAGCGAAAGGGGTACATTGTGTTGCATGCTTATGTGTGATCTCGTTTCTTGTGCGTGCATGTTTGGCCATGTCGTGGGCGAGTCACGTGGATAGTGACCCCGTCGACACGTGGGAGTGTGTGGTTACGCGCGTATCAGAGTCACTTGTGTTGGCTAAGTTGTTTGTGCCTTGCATAGCACTATCGGTCGACCGGTAGTGTGCTCGGTCGACCGATAATTTCGACGGGACCGGGTATAAGCTTGGGACTTGTGTTTCATTTGGGGTGTTTTCTTCTCCCTCACTCTCCTAGCTCTTCTCTATGCGTAGATCTCCCCTGCTTGTGCGTTGGATCATTGTAGGCTGTGTTTTGGCCGAGCTTGAGAGGTAAGTAGGTTGCGCCTTTCGCTTGTTTGGTTGATTGTGGTGTACAGCATGTGGATGTGATGATTTATGTAATTTCTAGCATGTACATTGATGTGGTGAAATTCATTTTGGTTGATTAACCCAAGAATATGTGAATGTGATTTGTGAATATGCTTAGTTTTTAGCATGATGTTTATATGAGGATGATACATGCTAGAGTGATGTTGTGCCTATGATGAGGACATGAGTGTGATTTGACTCGGGCATGTTACAACGTGAGCGTGTGAGGTCCCTGGGTTCGATTAGTTAGAAACGAATTTATTTCGGGTTAATTAACTTTGCCTAGAGTTTAATTGATTGCTTGGGTGCTTGATTTGCACTTGGATTCACTTGTATTTGATTTGAAATTGATTTGAATTGATTTGGTTGTGTTTTGTGCCAGTTGGGCCCGAACTGAGTTGGACCCGGCCGACCGAGCCACGTGGCTCGGCTGGGCCGAGCCCAATTGACCGGACGAGCCATAAGGGCTCGCCCAGTCGCGCTCAGTCCGCGCCCCATCTCTCTCTCGTCCTCTCGCTCTCTCTCCCGCGTTCCTCGCGTTGCCGCCCGCGCGCCACGCCGTCCGACCGCCGTCCGTTCCGCCGCCTCTAGCAACCCCTCTCCTCCATGGCTTGCTACCTCTCTCTCTCCCGCGCAAGAACGCTCGCGCGTGCGCCGAACCCTAACCGCGCCGCCGTCGTCGTCGTCCGCCGTTGCTTCCTGACGTCGCCTGAGCCGCCGTCGAACCTCATCGCCGCCGATTGAAGCGCCGATCGTCCGGATCTCCGCCTCCTCATCTCGGCTCTGATTCGCCCGGCCGTCGCCGCCGCCGGCTGCCGCCTCTCCGGCCGTCACCGACATCTCGCCGCTGTCTTCGTCACCTCTCGCCGTCACTGGCTGCTGCTGGTCCAGTCGCCGCCGCACTGTAGCCGCCGCCGTACGGTCGTCTCTGGCGAACTCCGGCGAACTAACTGCACTGCTGCTTCGTCTCGACGTCGAGGATTCGTTCGTGGGATCGTTTTCGAAAAGTTTTGCTATTTTCGCGCCGTTCGGTAAACCCTAGAAGGTTTACGTTCGGGTTAAGGTGAGTGCCCCTGCGGTCTCACTCGATTGTTAGAATTCTTGTTAGAAATCATGCTAGGACTATATGCTTGATGTAGTAGCATGTTTAGATAAATCGGCATGATTTAATTATTGGTTGGGATAGCATGTTCTAGGCGATGATATTCACTAGAAAAGTACGCTATGAATTATGTTGAAAATAACATGTGACTCCTAGGCTGTGATAACATGTATTCGACGTCGATGATTTTCATACTAGATAATAGTAATATTCATGCTAGCTATACTGTTTGTCTTGTGTGACATTGTTCGATAGCATGATTTTGTGTGTTGGGCGCTCGGTAGTGGTGTTCGCGTTTCCCTAGACTGTAAATACCAGTGGGATAGTGTGCGGACGGATTTAGCTAGAGTGCATGTAGATGTATGTGCATCGGAACATGTAAACGCTAGTTGATTTGAGGTATATGGTCATGCCCGGTGATAGGGTGAGCTTGTGATCGTGTTTGGACATCTTCATGTGTATGCTCCCTGTTGTATGAACATGTTTCGTGTGACCTTACTTGTCGACTCAATTAGGGCGATTTATGCGAGTATTAAATTGCGTATGTATTGACGTTGCCTAGTCATGCTTGTGAACAAGAGTTCTGTGTGTGCATGTATTAGGAATGTTAGAAATACTTGTAAGTTATGTTGTATGGACAACATATTAGCGATGTGATTGCCTGTGTGGACGACTCCCTAGGTGTGTGACCTAAACATTAAACAATATTGTTATCGGGAGTGCTTGTGTGTGCTTGCGTGGTTGATAATCCGACCCGAGTGCTTGAATGATATGGTGTTTGAATTTGACCTACCTTACGATGCATTTTAGTTGATTGTTTTGATGCATATAAATGGTAGTGTAAAGATTTGTGTTATATGTTAACACTTGAATGCATTACTCTATCTTGTAATGTGTGTGAGCGGGTTCTCACCGATGTGTATGAGAATGTGCTTGACTGTATGCTATGCTTATATGCATGTATTGATGTGTACGGTGTGTTTAGACATTTACTATGTTGTATGTCAAATTTTTGTGGGTAATAAACCCTAATGATGTTGTGATGTGGTAGAGATCGTGCTGTATATGCTATGATGCTCTTGTATTGCTATTTATGCAAATTTGGTTGCTATTATGCAAATTCGAAATGAGAACATGATATTTATATATATCTATGTTGTAGTTCGCATATGTATGAACTATGTTGTGATGCTTAATGAACATGCTAATTATGTTTAGATGTTATTGAGCATGTGCGAGTGTAGAGTAAAATAGCTCTAGGGACACTCGTGATTGGTTGTACCTTAATGCTAATGAGCGTTGAAAATAATCGAGTGGGGTAAAGTACCTTTGTGACACTCGTGATTGGTTGTACCTTAATGCTAATGAGCGTTGAAAATAATCGAGTGGGGTAAAGTACCTTTGTGACACTCGTATGTGGTGTGCTTGCCTTACGGGGCCATGTGGTGTTCGAAATTGGGTCGTTGAACCTCGGGTTATGTAGCCTAGAACGGTTGAAAGGACACCGGGAGGGCTAGGGCTCGGGGGCTAGGAGACGATTGGACCAATTAGAACACAAGCACGTAGTAAAATTATGATGCCTCTAGAGAGGTCGGTGGACGTAGTCTGGAGTCGCTCACTGGCCAGGGCGGCGGCTACGAGTGCGAGGCTCGGCTGCCATAGAGCGTAAGGAGTTCCGAGTAGCCCCCATTTTGCGTTGTGGGGTCGCCTCCGCCTTGGGTTTTGGAGTCGCACGGAAAGCCCGGCGGCGCGTACCAGGACCTTGGTAGCGTGGCGGATGAGCTCGTATTAAGAGGACTATCTCGGGGTAGCGAGGAGGGGTTATAGGTTCCCTCGGCCTTGGGAGACAGTCTCTAGTGCAGGTCCGCTCTACCAGAACAGAATATGAGAGGACTAATTATGGGTTAGATCACACTGACATAAGAAAGATAACAGCATAACCTATTGGGTTGGTGTGTGTTTATCTTTATGTGATGTATTGCGTCTTGTAGCTTATTTGAGTTGATGTTTTCCTACTTGTGATAGCGTGTGGATACATGGTTTAGAGTGACCATTTTGGCAACATATTGAGTATGGTTATGCATATTTTGGTTATGTGGTCGGATTGGTGTAAGTCCACTATTTGGTGGCAATGCTTGTTTGTTGTGATGTACATGACAAACTTATTCTTGATGTGAAAGCATGCTGTATAATTTTATTTGCATGCTAATTTATGGATTTGTGAGATCATGCTTGTAGAGAGAGTTGTTTACTCCAACATGTTGTGCTACTTGTTGTATGTTCATCTATTGCTAGAAGATGATAAGAATACAACTTGTGTGCATGGATTTATGTTACGCGTGCAGATTGCATTGGCATGTAGAAGTTTATTATACAGGACTTCTATTTATATGCATATTAGCATCTGCATGTATGCCTTCTGTGCTTGTATGTGTTTGGTGTGTGGCCGCAGCCCTGGTGGTTGTCTTCGCCGGGGTGGGTCACTCACTGAGTATATTTTATATACTCACCCCCCTTTTCTTCCCTTCAGTTATTGCAGGAACTGTCGACGATAGTAGAGTGAGCACGGGATTTCAGAAGATGGTTTTGGGTTAAATATGTAAATCTATTTAACTTCCGCTGTGTAATTTAATTAATTTGTAAATCTATTGTATTATTGAGAATTGGAAGTACTAGCTCATAACGTCTTGTATTTCAGTTTATTCTTTCAAAAAAAAAAAAATCCACCTTATTTTCCGTGACCCCCGGGGTACGGGGCGTCACAGAGCGCTTGATAAGAGGGTATACCTATTAATATATTTGAGCACTCCCGTTGTACTGCATCGTCTATGTTCGCTCTCCCGGTTGTGTCGAGTGGAGCCGACCAGGGATAGATGTTCAAACTGGTGCTGATGTGGGCGCAAGAGTATGAAGTTATGATGTCTCTAGAGAGGCCAGTGGGCGTAGTTAAGGCCAGCCTTTGGCCAAGGTATAAATTGGAAAGCACTAACTTACATTTTGTGTATTGAGATATTTGTAAGCTTTTAGAATTATAAACCTTAGTTGGAAAGGTTTAAGTTCTAAAAGTTATGTTTTGAATTTTATGTTGTAAAAGAATTGCTTTATGACTTATGTTGTTTCAAGTATTTCCAAATCAAGTTTTTAGCTTTGATGCATGTGTATTTGGTTATATATATATAGACGTTGTGGTTATGAATGGTTGGTTTGATGGTTTAGACAAGATTTGGCATATAAGGTTTCTTGAATGCTTTTGTTAAGTAGACTTGAAATGGTTGGTTGTTGAGATTTTAAAGTGTTTTAAATCTTTGGAAAGATACTTGTATGCGTATTTGAGGTGTTTCCACATGAATGTATGGCAATTGAGTCGATTTGAAATAGATTTGAGAAAATGGGTATTGAGTAGCATGGTCCAGCAAATCTGTTTCTGCATAAGTTACAGGTATCGGTCGACTGAAACCTAGATCGGTTGACTGAAACTGGAAAAATTCAGTGTTTTTGCTCTCGAGTTGGGTATCGGTCGACCGATCCGCAGTTCCGGTCGACCGAAAGTTCTCTGGAATTAACATTTCGATTTGGTTATAAATGGTTTTTGTTTTGAGTTTCAATGTTTTAGAAAGTTTAAATATTTGTATTTAAGCGGTTTGGTTCTTCCAAATGTTTTAGAAAAATACAAATTAAGCCGGTATTTTATAAAACAGATTTTGAATAAGGTTTTAATGGTTTTAAAAAGGGTTGGAACTTCAAGTTGCTACGGATCCTTTTGTGTCAACGGGGAGATTGATACGTTAGGATCCTCAGCAAGTTGAGTTCGGATTTTGGGATGAAACTGCCTCCCCCACAGGTGCTCATCCTGGACCGAAATGTCCGGGCCGCGGCTCCACCTATTTTCGATTTACGAAGATTTTAGAAATGAGTTTTTGGATTTAGAACCAACTCCTTCGAAAAGAGGCTTCCGCAAAGCGTTTGGTTTGAAAAAGATTTTCCGTCGCGGCCCCCAGCTCGCGGATCGTGACACCATCGGACCCCCAACCGGATCGTGTCACATTGTAAACCCGAAGTAACGGCTAATTCGCCTACTACAATGCAGAACGAAGGTTTTAAAGTTTTACCTGTAGGCATACTCCTCAAACAGGTATAAAACCTTTCAGCTCAATGCAGGAGGCATTAGGTGACACATACTTCTTCAGGAAATTCATTAATACGCTGCCCTGAGACCGCTTCATACTTCTTCAGGAAATTTAGCATAAACTGGTGCAATGAACGTGAGGACGCATCGGCAAAAATAATACAATCATCAGCAAACGCCAGGTCCGATACCAGTACCCATGATGCAGCCTGAAATTGCAAGTACTAATGCTTAGTCATCAAATCATTGAGATCCCTAGATAGAAATTCCAAAGAAAGGACAAATAACAACAGAGAAAGTGGATCACCATGATGAAGGCCTGAGTGGATTTAAAGAAACCATGAAGGGATCCATTAACCATATTGGAAACCAACACAAACAGAAGAGCCTCCTAATGATACTCACAAAAGTCTCACTGAACCCCAGCCATTTTATGATTGTAAAGAGTTAGTCCCATTCAACCCGATCATATGCCTTTTCCATGAAGTTTAATAACTGCATTGCCTCCCGAACTCGTCTGCCAAAGAGAATGAACCAGCTCTTGTGCAAGCAGAATTTTTTCAGTTATCCATCTTTCCTGAGGAAATCCAGATTGATTAAGAGATAACTTCTGAGATAAAAATTCCATCAACCGCTGAACTAGTATTTTTGATATTATCTTCGACGATACACTATATATACTAATGGGATGACACTCCTTCCAAGTTTGAGGGCTCTCGATCATAGGTATCAAGACGACCCATGTAGCAGTATAGGCCCGCAGAAGTTTTGCCCTGTTGCAAAACTCCTGGACAGCCACAATCAAGTCCTTATGAATTAGCCCAGCAGGTTTTGTAAAAGTAACTTCCAAATCCATCCGGTCCCACCGCCGAGTCATCTATACAGAATTCTACTTGCTTGATTTCCTCATAAGAAGACACCAGTACTAACTGAGCATTTTCCTCAGCTGTGATACATTCCTCATACCAAGTTGGACGATCCATAAAAGGCCGAGCCCCTTCACTGGATAATAGCAATCAGATATATTGACATGCTGAGCTCGCTATAGATGGAGAATTTGATAGTACAATCCCATCGACATCTTTGATACGCCAAATATGGTATCGAACTTCACGCTGTTTACAAATAGTATGAAAGAACTTGGTGATGCGGTCTCCACTCTGCAGCCAATGAACGTTAGATTTTTGCCTCCAAACCTCCTCCTCGCTATGAAGAAACCTCTGTAATTCGGCTTGCTTAAGAGCTAGCTCTGCTCAGCTGCTGTAGAAGAATCCTCTTCAGCCATAGCCTCCAGCTGAGCAACCTATTCTTCTAACAGACGAACTTCGCTTGTTACATTGCCAAAACTACTGTAATTCCATGCCTTCAAAGCCAACTTGAGTCTTCTTAAGTTTCTAGAAAATCAAGCCAAGCCCTGCTGATGAGGTGGCACCTCCCAAGATGTTAAAACCACATTATGAAAAGTTGGGTGGCTCATCCACATGCTAAGAAACCACAAAGAGTCATTATCTGACCACGAGCGTTTGAGATGCTGAACTTCATACGCCTTGAACATAGATAGCCATTTCACATTAGCTAGTGCCCCGTCCAATCTCTGTCACATGTTATTCCTGTCCCAGGTGTATTTAGAACATGTGAAGCCTATATCCATTAATCGAGCTCGAAGTATCATGTCCTGAAACTCCCGCATGGCTCCCAAATCTGGGTCGCCACCCCCTTTCCGTTCATCTATCAAAGCGATAATGTTAAAGTCCCCTACGACCACCCAAGGTCCAACATTAGAAGAAAACTCCACCAGAGAGCTCCATAGTCTCTCCTCCCACTTCTACTACATTTTGCATAAACAAATGAAAGGAAGAAAACAAAGGGACCATATGTTACTCTGCAAATGACAACTTGTGCAGTGTCTAAAAGGATGTCAACAATACAGTCTCTTTGCCACATAAGCCAAAGTTTTGTGTTAGTATAAGAAAATAATTTGATAACTAAGTTGTGAGGAAATTGCTGCGTTCTTATTAGCCTCTAGAAGAGGTTTCGCCACCGCTAGAAGAGATAGATGATGAAAGTGTTAGGTTTGATAGTTTATGCTTACTAGAAACATATTGAGCTTTTCAAGAGAAATTATACTGGACCTTTTTTTAGGCAAAATGCTTGAAACAATGTCCCTGAGTGTTACTCTTGGCATTACTATTTGCAGTAGACTGATGATGTGAGCTGGAAAAATAGGAGCTGTAGCAATTACCGTTAAGTCCTATTGCCATTATGTCATCTATGAATGCACATTTTACAGGAGATTCTATTATAACACAATTACGGCTGCAAACTCTCCTAGATAGTACAAGAGTAGCTTCCTACATCATAAAACCAACAAGACAATAGGAACTACCAACTAATGAAGATGCATCATAAAAATAAATGATCTGGCAAGTCAAGAGTATATAATGTAAAAAGATTTACTATCTACAGACCGACTTGTCGAACTTTTGCTAGTAATTATTACAAAATGATTTAAAAAATAATGTTGCCACTGATATTTTCAGCATGTTGCTGTCTGTGCAGCTGCAAAATAATCTTTGAATTTTGCTAGTCTACTGAAATTTCAAATTGAGCTCATAAAAGTGTTTTAACTGCCACAAGTGGATGCTGGTGTTAAGTAACTTGTTTAATACTGTTGTCACTTATATTTTCAGCATGTTGCTATCAATACAACTGCAACAAAACAATCTTCATATTTTGCAGTCTACTAGAATTCCAAATTGAGCTCATATAAGTGTTTTAACCACCACAAGTGGATGCTGGTGTTAAGTAACTTGTATATCTAGCTTAAGAAACATTTTCATTTTCTTATTGTACTTAAAAATGTTAATATCATGGCTAATGATAACTAAAACATAAGTGCACTTACCAAGAAGCATCTAAAGCTCTAGTCTTTTCCTTTTCAAGATGGTTGAGCTTACTTTTTGTTATAAACCTCTCAAGTAACTTGAGATGCTACCCTTTTTATTTTCAGAATGTCCATTTGGGTTCGGTTCCCTGCAGCAGGAAGAAGCAGAAAAGGTAAAGTACCTTGTATTATTAAATAGATTTAGCACCCTGAGAAATATACATGATTCCCATATCATAAAAATAAACTATTTTTCCTCAAAATTGAAAAGAAAAGATCCACAGTGTGAGTGAATACGGCCATAAACGACCATAAGGCAATCATGTGCTTCAGACTGCAACAAAGTAAATTCCAACATGTCAAATATGTAGAGCTATCGTGAAAATTGTTTAATCTTCTTAGGATATGTTTCCTTCAAAGCAGCAATGTTAATGATTTAGTTTCCCCTTCATTTTAAAAAAACGGGTGCCTCTCTTCTTCGTATTCGGAATCCTTTCTTCCACTTGAACAACCCTTCCATAGTACCTAACCATGCAAAGTATGCTAACTATAATAAAGGGTGGACCAAGTACATGAGGCGCTCCCGTATTTCAGGCTTTTGGGGAGCCAGCATGCTCATTCCCGCTAACATTGGGAGGGCGTTTTCAAGACTCGAATCGACACCTGTGCCCGGGGAAGAGAGGGCTCCTACCGGTGCAGCACTGGGTTAACCCCAAAGTACCTAACTATAATAACCTCTTAATATAGTCTTTTACAATATCTAACTATAATAATCTCTTATTTCTTCCCTAAACCGAAATAATTTGCAAAGAAGCATGGCCGATAAACACTTTCAATTTACTTGTAGGGTAAAACCAGGAAATTTGCAATATTACTAGTGTATTTCAGATACATATCTGGAATAGATCATATAAAAGCAACAAAATAGCTCATGAAATATTGCACTAGCAGGTTTTGTAAGCAAGTGAAAATATTGAGATCAGACGAAAATTTCGAATCCAAGGGATTAAAAAGAAATCCAAGTTTCTGGTCTGTCCGTAAAATTGTCACAAGTAGTACCTGCATAAATTTTTCTTAGAAGTTCCTTCCTGAAGAGGCAACCTTTTGAAGCAGTCTCAAAGAGTATTGGATGGGCAATATAATCATTATAATAATGCAAATGGCATATGACAATCCACTAATAATATAACAATTTGCAACATCTTTGTCCTTAAGGTGATCTTTTCCTTCCAATCTTTGGAGTTATAACAGGATACTATAAACATGCTTTATGATGAAGTGAATTATTTACGTTCTCTACTTATTTTATAAAACCTTATAATACACTAAGGTCTTTTTGCTCCTTACTTAATGGTGAACTTTTCTTTCCATCTTTCGGAGTCACAACAACATGCTAAAAACATGCTTTATGATGAAGTGAATCATTTGCGTTCCCCACTTCTATTATAAAACCCAAGAATACCGCATGAGATTCATGCCATATTGATTTAACCTAGTTGGGTAGAAGTACAAATTAAATATGACAAAATCATCAAATAGCATAAGGCTATATTTAAAGCAATTGATGTGTTCTCAACTTCTTAAAAGATCCTACATGTGACAGCGTTTATGAGCTAACTAGAAAGTACCATAGTTTTAGATTAAATACTCATGTCAGCAAACTCCCTTGAACAAGCCTCAGTCTTTCCAACATTTCCATCAGTTTCGACAAGTACCAAAACATCAAAATTTATCACGCTTCCGACCGCCAGAGCACCATTACGAAATGTTGTATGATTACCAATTATTTCAATTTGACAACATCGTGGGCTAGGATGCTAGTGAAACAAAATTTAAAATTAATAACGATGAGATGGCTAAATATACATTAGACATACAATAGAATACAAAATGCAACTAATATTAATACCAAGAATTACCGGTTTTATATTTACTTCTGGAGAGGCTTCTAGTGATTTTCAACAAACATAAACGAGAAATTTATCACAACAAAATCTTGCAAATAAATTGTGCATGTGTGTATATATATAATATAAACATGGAGGATGGCATTGTATGAGAACCTTTCATTGGAGGTATTTGTCACTCGCTTGGATGGATACAAGGTCATTTGGCTTCTGTTCCCTGCAGCAGAAAGAAGCAGATAAGGGACAAACATGCATGCCCTCTGCCTTCTCATGTGGAAGGGTATGGTGTTACTTTTGATTGAATAAATCAGCTAATTTAATGAAGCATCAACTGGCTTTTCTAGGAAACTTAGACTGTAGTGCTCCAGCTGATTTCTCATTTAGCCCAGTAGTTTATCATATTTGAAATTCGAAAGTAAAAGAGTCTTATAAATTAATCTACATTGTCAAGACAATTTATTTTTAAGAATTATAATGCCAACATAATCAAAAGTACTGCAGTTCAACCGTTAAATCAAGATGTCTTTCATACTAAAAAGTTTGAATAATTTTTAATCTTAAAGGGAAGACGAATAGTCTTTTTAGTAAGAGAGGAAGACATTAGTCTTTATATTATTAAATTGGAAGATGAAGTGTGAGAAATTTCAAAAGAGCGAGTCTTAAAATACCCGTGAATAGTTTGCTATACATATTATAGAGATTATCAGAGTATGAGAATTTTAAATATCATAAACGTAATCAACTTTTTAACTTCTCATTATCGATATTTTTGTACTAATACTAGGCTTTTATTTGCTCCTTTGATGTTCTTTTTGAGCATTTTATTGCTTATAAAAATTTCATTTATCTATGTGTAAACGTGGTTTTCCAATAAAGGCAAATAGAGATTTAAAGCAAACCACATGATGAAGACTAACAACATTAACAGACAACAAGATATTTAAGGCAAAAATTTGAAAAAAAAACAAACTACATACCCTATATAATAAAAGTTCAGAAATGACCTATATCACCTTTTCTAGGAATCGTCTCTCGGCGAGGAAGGATGAGAATCAAATATACCTGCCCAACAAGCTGCTGGAGCTTGGGCACGGTGAGGCCTAGCAGCACATGCAGTTCGAGCCCTTCGAACAATTCAAATCTCCTAAACAAATACAAACCAGCATTTTACTTAATATCTATAATAACAAACATTACTAATTGATGAGCCTTTCAGCAGTTGACCAAAAGCTGAAGAAGCTCCATTTTGCAATTCTCCAATAAGTTGTTGTCAGGGGGAGCCTATGAACTTCCCTGAAGCAAAAAAAAAAAAAAAAAAAAAGAATCAGAATGGTATAGATATACTATGTTTACAATTTAAAGCTCCTAAACAAATAATTGCCTAGCATAAGCATACAAAAGATGAATCTTAATAACATAGCAATACAAATAACAACTTAAAACATCAAATCAAGAAAAACCTATGTAGTATGACATCTTATAAAGAAGCTATTCCCGGGCTCACGTAATTTACATCCATCCCATACATTCCAATTCTATTTCATTTCTGCTTTTCTTTCCACTATATTTCTTTTCTTCTTCTTCTTCTTCTTCTTTTTTTGTAAAAAAAAATAATAATTTGAAGCTGGAAACATATACCGGCTCCTACAATTATAGTTCTGAGACTAGCAATGCAAAATCTACTTCAAATTAAACTTTACTATTCAAGAACCATCCTAACCGATGCAAAACAAATCAAGTTTTGGTATGTAGTTACATTTTTGCAAGGTACTATTTAACCATTCCACCACGCTTTTAAGGATCTTAATGTCCAGAAACACAAGATGTACATTTCAGAAATAGCCTGATCCCATCAACCAACACGAGACTTATGCAAAAGAACAATATATTTCAGAAATAGTTGCAAACCTTTTTTTTAACAGAGAAAATTTATATTCTTGACTTTAGGTTGTCCAGAAAGAGTGGTTATAATCAACCATATTTAATCATAACTCAGGGCTTTAACTCTCATAAATATGTGCAAAATGAAAACTTGCTATTCTTAGTTAATATCAGCTCAAAAAATATCACAATACCCCACTTTTGAGGTAGGTATATGCTTGCAGAAATAAACAGAAATGAAATAATTCTGTTTTATACATTTATCTTACAAGTTTAAGGAAATATATAGTCAAATAACACCCACAGTAATGTGATTCCCCGAAATAACAAGATAACGAAGGTTATGTAGCAATTTCATACTGGCACACCCTAAACTCTTGGTTTGAAATCCTCTAAATATTCTTCTACCACTGTTGTATTACTCTGACTATTTGAAGTGATAGGAAGCTATACAGCATATAATACATTACTGGATAGGTCTTAAAATTAAATGCATAATAGACAAATTATTTTCTCAAGTAATTATGTGAGTTATGCATAGTCTTACAGGAAATAATGATTTGATGATGAAAGTATCGGAACTGGTAGATAAACACAAGGGTGTTCTAAGATGTTTCAGAATCGTGTTATCATCCTAAAAAATTTTGGAGTTAAAGAACTGGATCCCAATTCGAATTTTTGCAGTTATCATGATCCACTAACCAAGTCTACATAGCATAATGATGTGGGATGAGGACAAAGAGCAAATATGGCTTATTTAAAAATAACACGCTATAGAGTCGACCACAAGCATATCAGCCTTTAGCTATAAAATCTGAAACTTCATATAGTGTAACCAAGTCTACATAATATGATATGCATGCATAGTGATTTCCTCTAGTTAGGAAGCCGAGTACAAATTAGATACAACATAAGGTTATATATTATATAGCGATTGATGCGTTCTCAACTTCCCAAATAATTCTACATGTGACAGCACTTATGACCTAACTAGAAATTACGATAGTGTTATACTAATTACTCACGTCAACAAGCTTCCGTGAACAAGCTTCAGCCTTTTCAACATTTCCATCATTTTTTATTTCAACATTTCCATCATTTTTGACAAGTACTGGCTCACCAAAATATATCATGGTTCCGACCGCAAGAGTACAATTCGGAGATCTTGTATTATCACTAATGCTTTCAATGTGAAAAGATCGTGGACTAGGACACTAACATAATTTTAACATAACAAAAATGAGATGGTTAAATAAGCATTAGACATATAAGATATTACAATACAAGTAAATATCAACTCCAAGAATTACTGGTTTTATATTTACTTCGGTTGAGGCTTCCAGGGATTTTCTATAAACATAAACAAAAATCATCATAACAGAATCTTGCAAAAAAAAAAAAAAGTGTGTCCACACACAGAGAATATATATATATATATATATATATATATAAACATGGAGCAAGGCATTGTATGAGAACCTTTCATTGGAGGTATTTGTTACTCGTTTCAATGGATATAAGGTCATTGAATCCTCTTTGGGTTCCTGAAGCATGTTTGGTTAGACACCTAAATTTGAAGCAATCACGATAATATACATAGAAGCCTATAAGGAGGGTGGAAACACAAACGACCAAGAGGCCACTGGATTTTGACAATGACCAGCAAGGCAACAAAGCCTGTCAAGTAAAGGGTAAAACACAAAGTAATACTCCGAAATATCTGCTCATAGCTGAAAATCCTTAAAAGCTTAACACAAGAAAAGGGAAAAAAGCTCGAAATGCCAATATAAACGAGCTTCGTCCATCCACCTGGTCAATGGATCAAGGTTACCCCCGCAAAGCAAAACCGATTTTCAGTTTAATAACACAAATCCCGGTACGTACTGACTGTGTCGACCGTGCCGTTCCGTCCATGCTGATGTTTATTTGTATGTTATTTTCAGAAAATAAATGCAAAGAAAATCAAATCTAATTTAATAATTCATATGTAAAGTTTTTGGCATGTGATGTGCCAATAACTGCAGGAACAAAGACATGCCAACCAGCATGCAAAACTACGCATTGAGTATACAAAAATTGCAAACTTCTGAATGCCAACAACCGGATAACAAACGCAAAGGTCGTTATAGTTGATGAAAATACATGAGCTTGATTCCAGATATACACAACCAATTAAGCATGAATTTAAAACGACAAAGAAATTGAAACTTAAACATCTAGAATGCCAAAGTAAATATTTTGTACACTTTGACGAGTGTGTAGAAGCATAAAACAGAGGGTGTCTCAGCTATAGCCTGAGCAAAAATACATAATTTCCATATTATCAAAGAAACTATTTTTTTTCTCAAAACTAAAAAGTAAGATCCACGGTGTGAGTAAATACTAATACCGTAAACGACCACAAGGCAATCTAGCATGCTTTAAACAATAACAAAGTAAATTCCAACATGTAAAATATGACAAATACAGTGAATTTAAGTGGATTTCTGAATCAATTCACATTGTGTCTTAGCTAGCCTCTCTTAAATAAGAGGTGCCTTAGCTGTACAAGGAAGAAAACTATACATGGAAATATAAAATAAATACAATAGGAAATATAATAACTTGCAGCTACTATATGCCTAAAATAGAACATATTATATTCTTTCCATCAATCAGCACCATTTTAGGAATGTCAATCAGCACCATTGTGTCCTAAAATAGATTTATTGACATTCCTAAAATAGGTCCAGTGACATCCCCCCTCAAATTGATGCTGGTAGATCAACCAGCAACAATTTGTTAACCAAGAAATTATGTCGTTGACGTGTCAATGCTTTCGTCAGAGCATCAGCAAGTTGAAAATCAGTAGATACGTGAGGAAGAGAAATGTCTCGACGATCATAGGCTTCGCGAATAAAATGACAATCAACTTCAATATGCTTGGTACGCTCATGATATACTGGATTGGCAGCAATTTGAATTGCACTGGTATTGTCGGCATGAAGAGGAGTAGGAGCAGATTGAGTGAAACCAAGCTCAGCTAAAAGACCCCGAAGCCAAATAATTTCAGCACAAGCAGCAGACATGGCACGATATTCAGCTTCTGTAGAAGACTTGGAAACAACAGTCTGTTTCTTAACCTTCCAAGATATAAGAGCATCCCCGAGGAACATGCACCATCCCGTGGTCGAACGACGAGTGTCCGGGCAACCAGCCCAATCGGCATCACAATAAGATGTTAAAGTCATAGGAGAACCGGAGGGAAAGAACAAACCACGTGTGGAAGATCCCTGGAGATACTTAATAATCCGACGTACAGCAGCCATATGAAGATGACGTGGAGATGCCAAGAATTGACTTACTTGTTGAACTGCAAAAGCAATGTCAGGACGGGTATTAGTCAAATAAACTAAGCTGCCAACAAGCTGGCGGTAAAGAGTAGGATCGGAAAGAAGGGCTCCTTCTTCTTTTCGCAACTTAAGATTGACCTCCATGGATGTATCTACAGCTGAAATATCATCATAACCTGCCATCTTGACAAGATCAGTAGTATACTTGTGTTGATTCAGGAAAATTCCATTTGGTGTCGTATGAACCTCCAAACCAAGGAAATAATGAAGAGGGCCCAAATTCTTCATATGAAAAGAGGCTCCCAAGGACTGCTTTAGGTGACTTATCATAGTAGAGTTAGTTCCAGTTATAATGACATCATCCACATAGACTAATAAAAATACAGTACCCTCTGAAGTCGTGTGAATGAATAATGAGGAATCATAGTTGCTTTGAACGAAGGACAAAGTTCGCAATCTTGACCGAAACTTCTCAAACCAGGCACGAGGGGCTTGCTTCAAACCATACAGAGACCGCTTCAACCGACAAACATGATTTGGAGAGGAAGAAGAAAGACCGGATGGCAGTCGCATGTAGATTTCCTCTTTGAGATCTCCATGAAGAAAAGCATTCTTCACATCCATTTGGTGAAGAGGCCAAGACTGTGATGCTGCAATGGCCAAGAGTGTTCGTACGGTGACCATCTTAGCAACAGGTGCAAAAGTCTCGTCGTAATCAATGCCAAATTCCTGCTTATTACCAAGTGCAACCAGGCGTGCTTTATAACGGTCCAAAGATCCATCAGAACGCAACTTGATAGAATACACCCACTTTGTTCCAATAGGCTTAACATGAGGTGGGCAAGGCACAATATCCCATGTATGATTCACCTCAAGAGCATGTAACTCATCCTGCATAGCTTGCTGCCAACATTCATGTTTTATGGCTTGTGTATAACTGGTAGGTATATCAGTTGTGGCTAAGGTGGTGGAAAGAGAGACGTGAGGAAGAGAGGGAGGAAAACCATACCTATCTGGAGGTCGTGACGGACGAGAGGAGCGACGAGGAGGATCGGGTGCCGGAGGGTGATCTAAAAGGGGCTCTGGAGGTGCTAGTGGGACTGTTGACCTTTGCCTCACATACACTAAGCCAGGCTTGTAACGCATAGGATTAGAAGAAGTATCCACCGAATCTGAAAATGTAGGGAAATGGACTACAGGAGAGATAGATTTAGCATGGGAGAGAAAAAAATAGTCTGATTCAAAGAAAACCACATTCCGAGAGACTCGAATACGTTGTGACTTGGGGTCGAAACAAAGAAAACCTTTTTGAGACGTAGCATAACCGAGAAAGGCACATTTGATAGATTGAGCAGTGAGTTTGGTTCGCTCAGGTGGTGCAAGATGAACAAAACAGACGCAACCAAAAGTATGGAGATTAGTGTAATCAGGATGGTGACCATACATACGAAAAAAAGGAGTTTCATGTTGCAAAGTAGGAGAAGGAAGGCGATTTATCAAGTAAACAGCAGTAGTGAGGGCCTCACCCCAAAACTGTGATGGAACTGAAGATTCTAATAGCAACGTCCGAAGTACATCGAGAAGATGATGGTTCTTTCGTTCCGCCACTCCGTTTTGTTGAGGAGTGTAAGGGCAAGATCGTTGAGAAAGAATCCCCTTTTGCTGAAGAAAATCATGAAACTCATTAGACATGTATTCGCCGCCAGAGTCAGATCGTAGTATTTTAATGCTTTTGGCAAATTGATTTTCAACGAGAGCTAAAAACCGTTTAAAAGCACTAAAAACTTCATTTTCGGTTTTGAGCAAGTAGACCCAAGTGAATCGGCTATAGTCATCAATAAAGGTCAAAAAATACTTGTATTGATAATGAGAAAGCATGGGTGCAATACCCCATACATCACTGTGAACGATGTCGAAACATGAAGTTGCTGAATTTTTGTGAGTGGGAAAAGGAAGTGTTTTACTTTTACCTAATTTGCAAGTATCACAATTGAAATGAACATCAGAAATGGAAGCATGAGTTTTATTGCCAAGTAATCCAGATTTGAACAAAGAGAGTAGAACATGCGAGTTAGGATGTCCAAGACGTTTATGCCATAATTTACTAGCATTATCACTACAGAAAGTTGAGAAAGAACAGGAGGCTACTGGAGAAATAGGAGAGTGGAGAGGAAACATGCGACCAACTTTAGGCCCCTTCGCGATCATCTTCCTGGACACTCGATCCTGCACACACCAGAAGAAGAGAAGTGTACATCACAATTATTATCCACCAATTGTCCAACAGAAACAAGATTTGTGGATAAACCGGGAGAAACAAAAACATTATTGAGAATTGGAGACAAGTTTCCCACAGCAGTAATAGGTAGAGTATTGCCATTCGCCGTATGAATGAGAAGCTTACCAGCATAAGGTTTAAGATGAGTAAGATTAGCAGATGAAGAGGTCATGTGATTAGATACACCAGAGTCAAAATACCAAGGTTTACTTTTACCTGAAATGCCTAAAGCAGAAAAAGCAGAGATGATCATTTGTTGAATCATTTCAGGAGTAATGGCACCTGCAGAAGTAGATGTGGAAGAAGAATGGTTGTCTGTAGGAGCCATGATGGGAGCAGTAACAGCAGTTTGGTATGCCAGTTGCCGACGGTTTTGCGGCCGTGTAGTGCACTCGTTATAATATGGCCAGCCCTGCTTACAATAGTTACAGAACTTCTTTCGACAGTGAGTAGCAATATGCCCATATTCCTTGCAACTATAGCACTGCACAGTTCTCATGTCACGACCCTTCCTCTTTCCTTCAGCTGCAAAAGCGACATCGATGGGCCACTCATAGAAGATTGTTGCTCCATAGAAACCTGTGTTTTGGTTCGCTGTTCTTCCCTTAGAAGCTCGCCTAGGCAGATGTCCAATGATGGTGCAGGATCACGATTCATAAGATTGGAACGAATGGCTCATATTCTGGCCTAAGTTTCATCAAAAATTGGTCCCTCTTGCTTGTGTCATGAATTTCTTGAATAGCTGCAAGAGAGTCCACCGGTACTTTGCTGTATATAATGTCCGAATATTCAGTCCAAAGGTTCTGAAAACCAGAATAATATTCGTGAATAGTCAGACTTCCCTGTGAATAACCACCCAGTTCAAATTCGAGTTGGAAGCGGCGAGCAGAATTATCTTGGTTGTAAACCTTCTTCAAATAATCCCACATATCCTTAGCGGTTTTGTAAGATCGCAGGCTGATGATGAGCTGAGGCTCCA
The DNA here is from genome assembly GCA_002076135.1 of Xerophyta viscosa. Classification (NCBI taxonomy): domain Eukaryota; kingdom Viridiplantae; phylum Streptophyta; class Magnoliopsida; order Pandanales; family Velloziaceae; genus Xerophyta; species Xerophyta viscosa. Next base: position 451,220 of record MJHO01000106.1, on the reverse strand, counting down.
TTGAAGAAAGAATCCAAGTCATGACCCTAGCATCTCTGACCTCCCACTCTGCTTTAGTCTGATCAGTACCTTCACATTTGGTTGAACCATCAATATGTCCCCATAAATTTTGTCCTTTAACAAACACTTGAAATTGGAACTCCCAAGTTAAATAATTTTTACCAGTAAAACGAACACAAGCAAAATCTCCTTTCGTCGACATAACGAAAGCCATAAAAAAATCCTGCTGTAGACCACAAACACAAACCAAGAAACAAGGCAAGTTGCAAAAAAAAATTCACGAACAATTACCACCAGAAAAGGCAAAATACTCTAAGATAGCTCTGATACCATGACAAATACAGTGAATTTAAGTGGATTTCTGAATCAATTCACATTGTGTCTTAGCTAGCCTCTCTTAAATAAGAGGTGCCTTAGCTGTACAAGGAAGAAAACTATACATGGAAATATAAAATAAATACAATAGGAAATATAATAACTTGCAGCTACTATATGCCTAAAATAGAACATATTATAATCTTTCCATCAATCAGCACCATCTTAGGAATGTCAATCAGCACCACTGTGTCCTAAAATAGATTTATTGACATTCCTAAAATAGGTCCAGTGACAAAATATGTAGTGCTCTATTGAAACAATTATACATCATCTTAGGATATGAAAACTTTTCCTTTACAACAGCAAGTTTAATGATTCAGTCACCCCTTCATTATTGACATCTTTATTAATGTAGGGAATGCAAGTATTCGCCAATTAGTTGCTTGTAAATAGCTTATGCAGACCACTTTCATTACAAATGACTGCTAACTTTCAACAAGACTAGTAAGATCTATCTACCCACCTTACAAACATAAATAGACAGAAGAAGGAACATAGTACTTCATACTTTCCAAATCAACAATAGGTACAATTTCTAATGAAAGAAAAAAGGTTTATGTGTCGGCAGGCACTGGCACTCCTCTCTCTCTCTCTCTCTCTCTCTCTCTATCTCTCTCTCTCTCCCTCCCTCCCTCCCCCCTCTCTCTTGGTCTCCCTCCCTCCCTCCCTCCCTCCCTCCGTCTCTCTCTCTATCTTTTTTTGATATCGTCATCCTCCTCTCTGAGGACGATGTCGCCCGTATGTGGGCGACATTTTTTTTAATATAACAAATAAATTTGTACTATCTGTTTTTGATATGTAATTAGTCTTTATATTTTATATTAGTATTTTTATTTCATTAATATTTTTATTAATATTTAAATATAATAAATTGTACGGATCGGCGCGGTCAGTATGTGCCGAATTTCGGATTTACCGATACTCGACTCAGCACAGTATGTAAAACCTTGGAAAGAACCACCTCATGTTTCTTCCGCTCAGTGGGGCAACCAAAGCATGGTTCTCTTCATTGGCATGGTTTGTCATTTTGGTTAACATACTTGGCAGTAACACATTATTCCCCTTAGATGGCTTTATTGAGCTTGTTTCCTTTTGCAATTTGGTTTTTGGTGTACCAATATTTAGCTTTGTCAGCCTATATACATACATCAATAGTTAATATCTATATAACAGTGATTGTGAAAAAGTTTGCAGCAAATGGCCAAGATATATACAATATATAGTATGCAACACATATTGCCATTATGCCATCTATGAAGCACATTATACAGGAGGACAGTATGCTAACACAATTAAGGCTGCAAACTCTCCTAGGTAGCACAAGAGTACCTTTCTACATCATAAAATCTACAAGACAATAAGAACTACCAACTAATGACATTGCATCATAAAAGGAACTAAATGATCTTACAAGTCAAGAGCATATAAAGAATAATATTTACTATCTATAGAACGACTTGCCAAACTTTTGATAGTAATTATTACAAAGTAGACGTGCTCAAAAATGATTTAACAAAAACCGTTGTAACTGATATTTTCAGCATGCTGCTGTCAATTCAAATGCAAAATAAACTTTCAATGGTCTACTGGAACTTCAAATTGAGCTCATATAAGTGTTTTAACAGCCACAAGTGGACGCTAGTGTTAATTAACTTGTATATGTAGCTTAAGAAACATTTTTACTTATTTATTGTAATTGAAAATATTACTATCTTGGGATCAAAATGATGAGTAAGTAAAACATAAGTGTACTTACCAAGAAGCATCTAAAGCCTTAGTCTTTTCCTTTTCAACAATGTTGAGCTTGCTTTTGGTTATAGATCCATCAAGTAACTTTGAGGTGCCCTCCTTCTTATTTTCATATTTTCCCTGCAGCACGAAGGAGCATATAGAGGAAGTACGTTGTATTCTTAAATAGATTTAATATAATGGGCATAGCTGCAAAAAATACCATTGTCACTAAAAAGACAAACATACATGTCCTCTGCCTTCTCATGTGGAATGGTATGGATGTTGCTTTTGATTGAATAAAGCAGCTAATTGAGATGAATCATCAACTGGCTTTTTTAGAAACTTAGACTGCAGTGCACCAGCTAATTTCTCTTTTAGCCCCAGTAATTTACAACTCTGAGATGCCAGCATTAGATTGTGACATTTATAAACAAGCTAGTATAAAAGTTGTGCTGGCATGGGCCTATATTGGAAATCGAAAGTCAAGGAGTAATAATTCTTATAAATTAATTTATGAAGTCAAGACAATTTCTTTTTAAGAATTAGAATGCCAGCCTGATCAAAACTGATGCAGTTCAAAAGTACTGTTAAATCAAGATGTCTTCATAAGAAAAACTTTTTAGTAATTTCTAAGCTTAAAATGGAAGACAAATAGACTCTTTTAAAGTGAGAAAGACGGGTAGGCTTTTCTATTTTTAAAAAAGAAAATAAAGTGCGAGAAGTTCAAATAAGCTTGGCTTAGGACAAATAACCCTGAAACATTTTACTATCTATACTATAGAGATTATCGAAATATGAAATTTTAAAGGTCATAAACCTAGTCGAGTTTTTAACTTCTAATTATTAATATTTCTGTATTAGTATTGATAACAACTAATAACAACTGTTACTATAATTACAGTTAAATGTTTATTAAAAAATAAATAAAAAGGTATATTATTAGTTATAACGACGTAAATAGGGACGACAATTGAAAGGAAGATAAGAATATCGGAGTGGTTAAGGAACAAATTCCTCCTAACTGATACCATTTGTAAGCTTCCTCAGCAGTACATCCTAATACTCAGCTTCTTTTGCTCCTTTGATGTTCTTTTGTGCATTTTCTTGCTTATAAATTTTAATTCTTAAGGCAAACAACACGATATACATTAACAATGTTAACAAAAAAAAGATATATTTAAGGCAAAAATTTGAAACAAACAACAAAATTCTTCCACTTCTTCAAACATACTTTCGATATACTACATTAATAATTCTAGGTATCATAAAATCAACTAAAACAAATAAATTCATTTTAGGCATCAAACAATAAAATAAAGAAATAACAAATTTATTTAACACGTATCAAACAATAAATAAAAGATTGAAACCTTGGTTTTAGGTGCCGATCAGCAAAGTCCGTGCCAGGCTGCATGTGCTTGTTCTGGCAGTTGTCAGCATGCCGAAAAATCTTATATTTGAATTTTTAAAACTAGATTTTTATTTTTTATTTATTAATTTTTAAAATATCAACTAAATATATAGCGGCACGGTCGGCACGGCAGCATCAGCATGCTCGGCACGTCAAGAGTGAGATTTACCGAAGCGTGGCACGAGACGACACTTCAACTTTTATGAAACTCATCCTGAAAACATCAGAAAATCAAATAAAAGAAGAAATTTATTAGAATTGCTTCCATAACTACTACCTTTTCAAGGATGAGTCTCTCGACGAGAAAGGAGATGGCCGCCATTACCTTTATAGTTCCATCTGTAGCAGAAACCGCAAGAAGAACTTGTGATATTCTTACGATCCACCCTGCTTATCGAAGTTCATCCAGAAATGCTTGTGGCGCTGCTCCGCATGACCAAACAATCTTCACAATTGGAAGAGTAATTAAACAAACATAAATAAATCACGAAACTGACAAATTAGAAAATACGATGTCCTTGGGTTTTGTCTTGTAGAATAGATGAAGTTGTTTTCTTCTATACTTTTGCAACCCTAGCAAAAATTCTTAGTAAGAGATACAAATTATTTTGTATTTGTTGGATGAGAATCAAATATAACTGCCCCAAACCAAGGAGAGCTGCTGGAGCTCGGGCTCGGTGCACGTGTGGTTCGAGCGATGGCTAGCATGCAGGTGAGAAGACGACAGCGACGGCAGAAATTGAATGAAACGAAGAACAGAGATAGGAACTGGAGGCAACACTTCCTAGGACAAAAAAACCAAACAAAAGTATCAAAGTAAATAAACATTTTAAACAGTAACTTCAAAAACACTTCTTCTTCTCATTTTGAATTTGAATAATACATGTACCTATTTATGAATGTAAAGAAGTTGAATGGATGAAGAATATTAACAGTCAACGTTTTAACAAAAATAAAAAGAATTAAACTAACTAATAAGTCGTTTAGTTAATATATTCTCTATAATAATGTCAACGACACATGGCAAATAGTAAAGAGTGCCGTATGGCATAAAATCAAAGACTACCTTTGCTTTACATGTATTATAGAAATAGTAGATGAGAGAAAACGTACTAATTAAAATCAATGCGAAGAAAATTTCTGTTGTTTGGCTTCATTTTTCTCTGTTTCTTTGCTAGGCATCTCCTTAGGCTTCTCAACCTTCTTGATTGACTGGAATAGTGTAGATCAAACATATCAACTTTGAAGGATGACATTTTGTCGAAGTTACGAGAAGTTCAAAATCATCCCCGCGAGAATAATAGCAAATTAGCAAGCGATAAACAGAGTTACAGAGCATACATGATCATGAATGGAAGCTGCAAGAGGATGCAACTCTCTACCTATATATGAATCAATGATACAACTAAACGTTTTTTCACCTTCTTAAGGACATCATCTATATCAAAAGATTTCATCCTTATCCACATTCGCTGATTCTAGGAAGTAAGAAAACCACCTCCAAAATCTTCACCTGTTCCAATTAAGGGGATAAAATCATACTTCCCTCATAGAAAAAATATCAACTGAGTTGCAACGAAAAAGATAAAGTAATTAACCATTGTATATAGTATTGCCTAAGTTGGAAGATGTAGATAAGCAAAAGGGACATTGGTAGTTTATCAAACTTACTTATACATATTTGACCAGAAGCTGAAGAAGCACCATTTTGCAATTCTTACATAAGTAATTTCAGGTGGAGCCTATGCACTTCCTTGAAGCCCACAAAAAAAAAAAAAAAAAAAAAAAAATTCAGATTGTTGAGACATTGCACATCTGACATGGGTGGAAATAACAGCAACTACAAATTATCACTTCTACATTGAAAACATTAGCTGACAGTGTCAGAGCCTAAAAAAAAAAAATACCAATAACAAGAAACTTTTATTTTCAATCATAAGAATCAGATTGTTGAGTCATTGCACATCTTTTTTGGGTGGAATATACATGGCAGGGCATATTGTTCTGTAAGTTCATTCTAGCATACAGTAAATCATATTTAGAGAAACAGATCCACTATACTCCAATCTATCCTCATAATTAGATGATAAACTAAACATGTAAAAGTAAGTTTACTTCACAAGTTTAAAGTTAGTGTTCAGAAGTAAGAAGATCTTTTTCATCTTGCCTTACCAATATCCTATGTAATAATCTGGTTTTTCAAGAATCGAAAATGAAAATGAAACAGAATAGCAAGCTCATCGGAATAGCTCATCGTAATTTCTCGATAAATCTCAAGAATCGAAAATGAAACAGAATAGCAAGCTCAAATAAATAAGATAAGTAGCCTAAATCGGTGATCTATAGCAATCCAAATGAAATCAACCTTAATCTGGTAGATTTCGCAGACAGATATCACCAAAGATATCACATAAAACAAAATAAAGATAAGTGAATAGTAAGATCGCACAAGAGAAGTGATAGCATAGAGTCCTACCGTGTATTTGCAGAAATACGTATCAAACTTGATTTACCTTGTATTAGCTTGAAAAGATTAAAAAATCGGATTTCCTCACCGGAGAATGGAGCTCCGGCTACGACTATATTAGCAGAGATGTAGAGAAGATCGAGTATCTATCGCCACTGAAATACACGAAGAAGAGAAAAGAACGGAGAGGGGTGCTGCGGAGGAGCAAGAGGGGTCTGAGAAAGGGAGCAGCAACCGTCAAATACTGGTCCTATATATATATATATATATATATATATATATATATAAATGCTACACGAGTGATTAATTTTTGGGGGAATTCGGTCAAATACATTTCTGATTTTTTGAAAAGTCTATAAAGTTATTCTATATATGAAATTGTTTTCTACAATCTTATATTCAAAATTTTTTTAAAAAATATTTTCAATTTCTACAATTAGGAAAAACTTTGTCCGCCTTAAAAAACTTACTCATATGTATTTTTTGTAAAATTCTCAACACAAAAGTTATAGAGAATATTAAAATATATTTCTGTATTCAATATTTTTTCAAAAAAAAATAATATATAAGTGTTTTGGGTTGATTTAATTACTGTATAAAAAATATGATTTGCTTAGAAGAAAGTACAAAAACGGAGGCGATATACAATTTTTTTAACGTTTTGCAGTTTGCATATGTATTTGGGATTAATAATATCAACATATCAATCTGCATTTTGGTCACTTTGCTACATTTTAAGTTCAATTATTTATTAAATTTTTTTAAATTGTGAAATTCACTCTATCCTCTTTTATTAAAATATTAAAATATATTTTTTTGTAGTCTATGTTTTTTTTTCAAAAAAATAATATATAAGTGTTTTGGTTTGATTTAATTATTTTTTTAAAAAAGGATTTTTTTGCAAATATATTTGGGATTAATAATATCAACATATCAAATTTTCATTTTGGTCATTTTGCAACATTTTAAGCTCAATCATGTACGAAATTTTTTGAAATTTTGAAATTCTCTATCCTCTATTGCTTTAAGCTAATTAATTTCTTGATATTTGACCATAAATAATAGCGTTGTGACGTCTGTTGTTTTATTTATACGTATACTAGTTATTAAACGTGTTAAGCACGGGAGTAAAATTAAAACAATGAGATAAATATAATCTAAAACTAAAAATTATTTAAATTGTATAATATCAATTAAAAAATATATAATTTAATAGTATTAGTGCTATATATAAGTAATATACTATATAATTGTATAATTTAAGTAAAATATACTATAGAATTAATTATATAGTATTAATAATATTTATTAAACTATATTGTACAAACAACTATTCAATGCGAAAAACTATTACAAATTTTATTTTGTTTTCTATTTTCTTTGTGCTGCTCCTACTTAAATTCTAATTTACTTATTAATGTATTACCTACATTTTCCAATTGCTAATAATTATTCCATAAGTACTTTTCAAGGCATGGAATCCCAATTATATGGTAATACAGCGATCTCAACCAAGTTCACGCGATAATTACATCTGAATTGAGTAATAGATATCCATAATTCCAGCAGATATTATCAACGTATTAACATTATATTAGTTAGGGTGTGACTTCCTGACCATTTTTAGATCAAAAAATAAATGGGGAAGCACAAAAGAAAATAGTACTATTTATGTGTACTTCCATTAGCATGTTGTATAGAAATTCTAATTAGACATAATTTACTTTTTCAAGACTATTCGATATGATCAATACAAATCTTGAATGCATATCCTCAATTACAAGCTGAGACTTTATGCATCATTTTGAGATAAACAAAGCGAGGGAAGAATAAAAAACAAAGATAGATGGTGATTAGAAGAAAATAGAAATAAAAATAAAATAGAAGCGAGGAGGTCAGATAGAGGAAGGAGCTTAGTGACCTCGCGAGCGACTGCCTACTTCGCCTCCAGGCTGAGCTCCTCCATTGTAATTGTCAATGTATCGATGGGTGTTGCTAGTTGTAAAAGTTGCATAAGAGAATTCAGAGAAAAGAAAAAGATCCGAGGAGAGATCGGGAGAGTCGAAGGGTCCGTGGTCAGATAAAATTGACGCAGAGTGAGAAGACGAAGAGGGTACGTGCATTTATTGCATGATGCAGAAGATGAATAGGCTTCTTGTAGCATGGAGAAGATGAAAGGCGGCGTTATTACAACATTTATTTTAAATATATAAGTCTAAATCTTACAAAATTTTAAATATATGACACATGGCATTTTATTAAGAACTCTAGAAGTGCCACATGGCATAAAATCGTGGTTTACCTTTATTTCACATATATTATAGAGATATGGTTTTATATATGTATATATGTGTTATTGAGTTATGCGATATTACAACGCGTTTAAGTATATATTTGTATACATGTTGGGTAGATATCCGTGTTTAGTGATTTCTAGACACGTATTTACATAGTGGCACGTGAGTTGATAGGTCGTGTGGTGGTTAAGCAGCTTTGTGCTTTTCATAGCAGTTTCGGTCGACCAAAAACTACGCATAGGTGGTATATAAGGTCTGCTTAGGCGTTGGTGCAATTTTATTTCTTTCCTACCCTGTGCGCCTATAGCTACTTGCTTGGCTCCTTAAGTTCCCTAGCTATTTCCCATGTGTTGAAAGCTTGGGAATTCAATTAAACATAGATTTGGCCTCACCAGATCGTCGTCTACACGTAGGCGTAAGCTTCTTCGGTCTTCGTCGAGGTTTGGTGCGTACGGGCTGTAGGGCTGAAAACTAAAGTGACAGGTTCGCACTAGATGTGTGTGATTTGCCTTGCTTGTATAGCAAATGTGTGATTTGCCTTGCTCGATCTTCACCCTCGTGCTGCACTCCCAATCCGGCTCAATCTGTATTTTTATAAAACATTTAGAATTGCCACATACCCTGGTATGTGTATTTTATCAAGATAAATACCCAAAATCAAAATAAAAGTCACTTAAATTGGTTTTCAAATTCTTCATTTCAAAACTTTTTATCGGTCGACATGACCGAACATTTCGATCCACCGACAGTTGGTCTGAAATCTGCTATAAATAAATGGGGTCGATCGATCAAAAGTCATATCGGTCTACCGAAAATCTCAAATTATGCATAAACATATTTTTAAAATACTCACAACTTAAGTATCCAAATTTCACATCTCAATATAAACATGCAATCCAATCGTGCACACACATGTAATCTAGACATGCACGAAATTTGCAACTCAAATTTGGGTTTCAAAACATCATTTGTGCTTCAAATCACCTTTAAACATAAAATATGGATATTTATAAAACTTTTAGAACTTAAAATTTTTACATCTTCATTTGACCGAATATACAAGAAAATGTAGGTTAGTGCTTCCATTATAATGTTAGCAAAATGAATTATAAACTATTAGGCAAAGTCTATATGATTCCTAAAACACTTAGCCCCCAAAAGTATACCATCTAATCCCAAAAGTCCTCCTTTCCCTATGCCGAGCTAGCACCCCTAAACTGGTGCCTTCTCTCGACCGCATGAATCTGAAAAGAGAACAACAATAACGAGTGAGTCTAATTGTCACGACCCGCGACCCGAGGGCCGCGACGGCTTGGGAAAGGAAACACAAATCCAGAGTTTGCAATGCGTAAGCTTATGCAATTAAAACCATGAGAACGAAGATTGAGCCGAGCTCGGGACTATCGACACCGGCAAGTACCCACGGAGGAGGTGGAACCTACCTCGAGTGCCAACTAAGCTTGTTAAAGATCTTAAGATATTAATCTCCGCCATTGATACCAAAATATCTAGGACAATATTAGGTCCAAAACATAAAAACTTAACAAAAGCTTTGAAAAACGTTTTCGGAAATACCGGCTTAATCTGTATTTTTCTAAAAGATTCGTAGGTGCTAAACCTCTTAAATACATTTATACAAGACCCTAAAAGTATCAAAAGTATTTTCGGAGACTATTTAAACCGAAATCAAAATTCAAATTCCAAAGAGTTTTCGGTCGACCGAAACCTGCTGTAACAGTTTCGATTTCACCCATCCGACAAGTTCTATTACGGATAACTATTGGAGTCTGTTATGTATGATTCAACATAGGCCCATTTAAGAAAATTCCAAAATTGTTATGAAAAGTGGTAATGATTCATGAATAATCACTTAGATTTTCTATAAAATGACTAAATAATTTTGTAATGGGTACTAAGGATTCCATAACAGAGACATATAACCAAGATTTTACATTCGGGCGGCTTGCAACGTGCCGTCAGAAACATACCACCAGAATCCGGCACAGAGTATAGACATCTAATTGTCACGACCCGCGACCCGAGGGCCGCGACGGCTTGGGAAAGGAAACACAAATCCAGAGTTTGCAATGCGTAAGCTTATGCGATTAAAACCATGAGAACGAAGATTGAGCCGAGCTCGGGACTATCGACACCGGCAAGTACCCACGGAGGAGGTGAAACCCGCCTCGAGTGCCGACTAAGCTTGTTAAAGATCTTAAGATATTAATCTCCTCCATTGATACCAAAATATCTAGGACAATATTAGGTCCAAAACATAAAACACTTAACAAAAGCTTTGAAAAACGTTTTCGGAAGTACCGGCTTAACCTGTATTTTTCTAAAAGATTCGTAGGTGCTAAACCTCTTAAATACATTTATACAAGACCCTAAAAGTATCAAAAGTATTTTCGGAGACTATTTAAACCGAAATCAAAATTCAAATTCCAGAGAGTTTTCGGTCGACCGAAACCTGCTATAACAGTTTCTTCGGTTGACCGACCGATACTATCGGTCGCCGAAAATATCAGAAAGTCAGATAATATATTTCAGAAATGAAGTGCTCGCCACCTCGAAATCCGTATTTTACCTGGGTTATGGAAACCAACCCTACACGCCCATGTATCTACCTTGGATACACGTGTAGGACCTTCCAAGCACCCAAAATACGCGAAGACGACAAATTTAAATAAAAAACTCTTTAAGAACCGAAATACGGTAAAATAAGAACTAAATATATCAAAACTTGCTTTTCAAGTCAAACATTCATTCTAACATATTTGAAAGCCCATACAAGGTCAAATACACATGCTCAACCATTCTAATGCCCTCTTAGGGTCGAAGTACCATACTTACACAATATCACATTTCACATAAAATTTTGCAGTTTCATACAAACTTTGAGATCCAAAAGCTTTACATGTATTTTTATAAACTTCAAAAGGAATACAAGCTATGTGTGGGTTAATTCTTCACTTTTTACATCATTTGCTACAATCTATGTGTGATTAGTCTAAATATACCAAAATGATATCTATACATCACTAGTGTCACGACCCGCGACCTGGGGCCGCGACGGCTAAGAAAAGAATCACAAATCCAGAGTATCGCAATGCGGAAGCTCACGCTAAATAAATCATGAAAACGAGGATTGAGCCGAGCCCGGGACTATCGGCACCGGCAAGTATCCACGGAGGAGGTGGAACCCGCCTCGAGCACCGACTAAGCTTGTCAAAGATCTTGAGATATCAATCTCCTCCATTGATATCAAAGTATCGATGACAATCTTAGGTCCTAATCCTAAATTATTTATATCAAAGGCTTAGGAAAACGTTTTCGGAAATACCGGCTCAACCTGTATTTCTCTAAAAGATTCGGAGGTGCTAAACCTCTTAAATATATTTATACAAGACCCTAAAAGCATCAAAGTATTTTCGACCATTTAAAACGAAATCAAAGTGTGAATTCCAGAGGGTTTTCGGTCGACCGAAAGTTGAGAACCGGTCGACCGATACTCAACCCGTAAGCTCAAATACCTGCTGTAACAGTTTTGGTCAACCGACCGATATTATCGGTGGACCGAAAATATCAGAAAATCAGTTAACAGTTTTCAGAAATGAAATACTCGCCCCTCGAAATCCGTATTTTACCTAGGTTTTGGAAACCAACCCTACACGCCCGTGTATCTACCTTGGATACACGTGTAGGACCTCCCAAACACCCAAAATACGTGAAGACGGCGAATTTAAGTCAAAAACTCCTAAAGTACCGAAATACGGTAAAACAAGAGTTGAATACATCAAAACTTATTTTTTTATGGCCTAGCATCATTCCAACACATATAAAAGACCAAATAGGGTCGAATGCATATGCCCAACCATTCCAAAGCCCACTTGGGGTCAAAACACCATATATTGTAAAATATGCACCTTTTTTATATAAAACTTTAGAATTTCATACAACTTGAGATACAAAAGCTTTACAAGTAATTTATACAATTCCAAAATAAATACATGCTATGTGTAGGTTAATGCTTCACTTATACATCACTAGTCCCCAAAATCCCAAAATACCTTCTAGTTTTCCCTTTCGCTAGCTATGATGGCTACGCGAGCTCCTTGCCCTTCGCGGACGGATCTGAAAAACAGGGCAATAAAGCGGTGAGTCCTATGACTCAGTGAGCGGCACATCGACGTCCTCCCTTGGAGCGCCAATGCAACACCGCACACAAAACACAAACATAACTATTAGCATCATCATACACAGCCACAAGCATAATCATTTCATATGCAATAACCAACAAGCATATTCATCACATATGCAATAAATTAACAAGCATGCTTTGGCTCGTAGCAGTAGTAATCACCCGACCAACCAATTATGTATTCTCTTTGTTAAGTCAGCGTGATTCACTAACCCATCGCAGTTAGTCAATATTGTTCATTTAGGTAAGGTAGGTCCGACACGAACTCTCTAGCCAAGGCACCTAAACCCCAACCTACGCTAAAGCAATTCCGGACGCCTACACTCATACCAAGGCTTTCGCCGCTGTCGTCGGGTTTTCCGTCACGACACAACACTCATTGTAGGGGCGACCCCACAGAGCAAAATCGGGGCTCCTCGAACTCTTTACGCTTGTGCAACCGAGCCTCGCTCAACGTAGCAATCGCCTGGCCAACGGCTGATCCGCAAGGTACTACGCCCACCGTCCTCCGTAGAGGCAAACTCACCGCCTTAAGTACTCTAGCCAGAACCCTCCGGTGTAATGCCCCGGGTTTCGGTGCGATCGGCTGGCGCGAATACACGAAAACGCGCGGACTGTGCAGGTTTCGGTCGACCGGAAGGTAAGTACCAGTCGATCGAAAATGTGGGTTTGGGCGCGTATTGGGCCTCAAATGGGCTGCGCGCGGGATTTAAAAAAAAAGGATAATCCCATACCACCTAGCCTAGGTGGGAAGTTGTGTTAATATACTAGGGGAGGCCCTAGCTAAGCACCAACCAAGGGATCCCTCTTCGGGTCGGAGAAAAGAGCCCGACCGTGTGGTGCGGTCGGGGCTTGGGGGCGGGGCCGGGGGCCTTTTACTGGAGTACGTACCAATAACGGTTGACTCCCGACATACACCTCGGTAGCGATCCTACCCGAGGTCGACACCAGCAGATCATGAGAAGTTGGACCGTTACATGCACACGTGAAGAAGTCTTTACGAGATATCTAACCGACGCACTCTTTATGACTCCTAATAAAGGCTCATTAAGGTAGGTAGTTAATGAGTCGCAGTTATTATGCTATTAAATGAGGAAGCTCAAGGGCCGCCCGGACCTAGGGAATGTCCTCCATAATAGCTATAAAAGGCGAGGAGCAACCCTGAAAAAGGGGTTGGTTGATTGGTTGACTGATAAACATACTGATATTATACTGTAAAAGGGAGAGGAGAGCTGAGAGAGATCTGTATTTCTTCTTTGTTCTTAGTGAAATCATCGATTCGTTGGCGTTACGTGACAGCCCGTGGTTTTACCTTATTTTTCAATGGTTTCCACGTTAAAATTGTTTGTGTTTTGTGTGATTTGATCATCTCTAACGATTACCATCTGCTGGTAATCCTAGTCATTACTGTTTTTGAACACTTCATTGATCGGTCGAGGACCAGCTCGATCAATTGGCGCCGTCTGTGGGGATAATCATCACAAAAACAATGGCTAGGAGAAGAACGACAAACCGTAATGTTAGCAGAGACGATCGCAGATCATTGGAAGAGCCCAGTGGAGCGGGCACACAACAGTTCAAGAATATCAACCTTCAGACGGAAATGTGTCACCAGGAACTGCTGCTGAATTACAACCACAAGAAGCTCCAGTAACCATGGATGGAGTTCGCGAACTGTTGAGGGAGGAGTTGCGTAACCTCCTTCAAACACAACAGACAACTGCACCGGCTAGGATACCGGCGAGGGAAAGGTTGTTAACCATGCTGGAGAACCTCAACGACAACGTAGTCATAACTCCTCCAATCAAGACTGTGTCTCGGCGTTCAGCAGACTAGGGCCTCCCCCTATCCAAAAACGCCTGGGCAGTCACGGTGTACGATTGGCGAGGGAGAGAAGACAAGAGCAGCAGCCACGATCTGGAGGTGGAGCACGAGCAGCACCGTCAAAAGAAGTACGTCCGAAAGAAGTGCTTCCCTTGGACGAATCGACAGGAGAGACGGAAGCCGGAGCTGAAGCGATCTCGCGTCCCCGAGAAAGGAACGCGGCCGCTGCATCAGGACTTCCCCCGAGACCAGAAAGAGTAAAGTCGGTATTGACTCCGCCTAATAATTTCGCCTGAGACCCAAATTCGCCATTCTCGGTAGCGATCCAAGATGCACCATTACCTCAAAACTTCAAACCGCCAAAAATCTCGAAGTACAGCGGCAAGTCATCACCAAAGGCCCATGTATCATGCTTCAAGGCCGCCATGAAATTCACGGGATACAGCGAAGCCGTGTACTGTCAAGCATTCCCCATGACATTGGAGGGACCCGCTCAGACCTGGTTTACCGGGTTGAGGTCAGGGTCCATCAACAGTGGGAAGAGCTCGTCGACATGTTTCAAACAAGGTTTTTCGCGAGCTCGGAATTCCTTAAAGACTCAGAAAGCCTGCTGAACGTAACTCAGAAGGAAGGAGAGACGTTAAAAAAGTACTTCAAATGATTTTGTGAGGAGCAGCAGAACATGAAAGACGTAGATCCTAAATTCGCATTAATGGCGTTGAAGAGAGGGGTGAGACATCGTCAGCTGATGTACGATTTTCACACCAATCCACCAGAGACCTTGACTCAGGCGTACGAAAAGGTCAGGCTTACCATAGAGGCCGAAGAGAGAGAGCAGGAGCTCAGCAAAGTGGGCAAAAGGCAAAGGGAAGACAAGAAAGAGAGCGACCGAGGTGGAGATCGGTCAACTAGAAGTCGGGATGAAAACCAAGGTGGATATGAACCACGATACCGATATTACACTCGGCTAAATGCGTCACCGCGGGAAATTTTGGCTGTAGTGGAAACGAAACGTCGGTTACCACAGCCACACCCGATATCAACACCAACCAATAAACGAGACAGGTCGAAATATTGCGACTTCCATCGAACACACGGGCACCTCACAAACCGATGTCTGCAACTTCGCGACATCATTGAAGGATTTGTCCGAATTGGAGAATTGCAAGAATTCCTCGAACAAGGGGGGAACCAGAGAAACATGCCGGCGCAAAGGCAGCGAGCAGGAGCCCCACAGGAGGCGGAACCTCAGCATCAGCAAGTTAGAGCTGATATAATATATTTTAATGTTGGGGGTCCTGGTTCGGGGCAGCCGAGCAGGAAGAGGAATCGCTCGTCATCGCAGGAAGTGATGCAAATTAACCGAGGTGCTAGCCGAGAAGAAAGACAAGACATAACGTTCACCGATGAGGAGCTCGTCCCAGTAGAAGCGCCACATGACGATGCTCTATTAGTCTCCATGATAATGGCAAATCGAGAAGTCAAGAGGGTCTTTATTGACACTGGGGTATCCTCCAACATCTTATTTTACGACGCATTTCTGCGGATGGACCTCGGGGAAGACGCTCTATTACCCATCGACACGACTGTGTATGGGCTGGGGGGACCCAACATCGTTCCCCGAGGAAAGATAGACATGTTGGTAACCATGGGCGATGAGCCGAGGTTGAAGACGGTGTCAGTAACATACTTGGTTCTGGACATTCCCTCGGCGTATAACGTAATTTTTGGTCGTCCCGGAATCAAGAAATTTCAACTGGTAGTCTCTCTCCCACACCAGCGGGCTAAGTTCAAAACTGCCCGAGGCGTCGGTGAGGTACGAGGCAATGTCGAGGAAGCACGGCGATGCTACAAAAATAGCTTGAGGAAAGAGGAAACACTCCCGATCGACGTGTTCGATGTCAGGGAGAATGAGAACAAGATCGGCGAACCTGGCGACACGACATGCAAGGTTCCACTTGACCCGGAGGATTCAGGAAAATGTCTGCAAGTCGGAATAAAATTGCAGGGGCAGGAATTCGAAGATATAGTGGCATGTTTGCGGGACAATGCCGATCTATATGCATGGAAGCCCTCCGACATGCCTGGACTGAGTCCCGAGGTAATAACCCATGAACTGAATATTGACCCTTCCTTTAAACCTGTGAAGCAGAAGAAGAGGAGCTTCGCTCCTGAGAGAAGTCGGGCGATCAAGGTGGAGCTTGAGAAGCTGCTGGATGCCGGGTTCATTCGTGAAGTCAAATACCCGGAATGGTTGGCCAATGTCGTCCTGGTCAAAAAATCATCTGGAAAGTGGAGGATGTGCATCGACTACACCGACCTGAACAAGGCGTGCCCGAAGGATAGTTATCCGCTACCCCGGATTGATCACCTGGTGGACGCAACAGCGGGGCATGAGTTGCTTAGCTTCATGGACGCCTTCTCGGGGTACAATCAAGTGAAGATGCACCAGATGATGAGGAGAAGACCAGCTTCATCACCGACTATGGCACATATTGCTATACAGTTATGCCTTTCGGTCTGAAGAATGCTGGGGCAACGTTTCAGCGCGGGATGGATATAGTGTTTGAACCATTGCTCGGGAAAACTGTAGAAGCCTATGTGGATGATATCCTTGTAAAAAGCAAACACAAGGAAGACCACGCAAGAGACCTCCGAGCTGCTTTTGAATTAATGAGGAAGTACAACATGCGACTCAACCCTGAAAAGTGCGCATTTGGAGTGTCGGCAGGTAAATTTTTGGGATACATGGTTACACCTCGTGGTATCGAGGTCAACCCCGACAAAGTGAAAGCGGTTTTGGAGATGCCAGAGCCGAAGAATGTGACTGAAGTACAGAGGCTAGCCGGGAGAATCACTGCTCTGGGAGATTCATGTCGCGCTCGGGAGACCGATGTGCGCCATTCTTCAAAGTTCTTAGGGAGCCAAAGGAAAGATTAGCTGGAGTGAAGAATGCAGCCAGGCGTTTAAAGAATTGAAGGTTTCCTTACAGAACCTCCACTATTGGTGAGTCCCCAACTGGGTGAGACTCTCTTCTTATACCTCGCCGTCTCTTCCGTGGCGCTGAGTTCTGTCCTAATTCGTGAAGACAACGGAGTCCAAAGACCGGTCTACTACATCAGTAAGATCCTTAAAGACGCCGAGACCAGATATACTGCCGCGGAGAAGTTAGCTTTGTCATTGGTGATTACATCGCGACGACTCCGACCTTACTTTCAGGCACATACTATATGTGTCCTCACTAATCAGCCACTTCGCCAGATTTTAGCCAAACCGGAAGTTTCGGGAAGGCTAACGAAGTGGGCTATCGAGTTGCTGGAGTACGATATCCAGTATCTACCAAGGCCGGCAATCAAAGCTCAAGTGCTGGTGGACTTTATTGTGGAGATGACGACCCCGGTGGAATTACAAGAAGATACTGCGACACCTAGCACATCAGAAGAAAGTTCTTGGATCCTTTACTCAGATGGATCTTCCACCGCTGAAGGAAGTGGAGCTGGGTTAATACTCACGAGTCCCGGAGGGGCTCGGCTCGAGTACGCCCTAAAATTTTATTTTCCTGCTACAAACAATGTGTCGGAATATGAAGCCCTCCTCGCTGGAGCAAGGATTGCATGGCAACTCGGATCAACTCGGTTGAAACTCTTCACCGACTCCAAGCTAGTAGCAGATCAAATCAATGGGGAGTTTGGAGCAAAAGACCCGACCATGGCAGCATATCTGGGGAAGGTACGACAACTCCAAGCAAAGTTCAAATTTTTCCAAGTCCAGCACATACCTCGGGATGAAAATTTGGAGGCCGACGCCCTTTCCAAGTTGGCATCAGGAGCCACCCGAGGTGCTCCAACAACCATATTTCTCGAAGAGCTTCAACACCCTGCCACCGAAGGAAGCGAGATACTTGACATAGAAGTGGGTGATAGCTGGATGTCACCTATCATCCGATATCTTACTACTGGAGCAGCTCCGGAAGATAAGAGAGAGGCAGAAAAATTAGTTCGCAGAGCAGCGAGGTTCGTGATCATTGGAGATCATCTGTACCGCAAAGCACATTCTGCTCCCTACCTGAAGTGCGTTGGACCGGATATTGCTCAAGGCATCCTTGAAGAAATTCATGAGGGCATGTGTTCCAGCCATATTGGAGCCAACACACTGGCCCAAAAAGTATTTCGGCAGGGATACTTCTGGCCTACCATACTTGCTGATGCTGAGGCTTATGTCTCCCGATGTAAGCAATGCCAACTTCATGCGAAAATGCACCATGTTCCAGCAGAGCCCATCAGCAACATAGATGCTCCCTGGCCTTTCGCACAATGGGGGATTGACATCGTGGGACCTCTACCCACCGCTGTTCACCAGAAGAAGTTCTTGATCGTGGCGATTGACTATTTCACTAAGTGGATCGAAGCTGAGCCCACTGCCACCATCACCGGACGAGCGGTACAGAAGTTTCTGGAACGATCAATAGTCAGCCGATTCGGCATACCGAGGACTCTGATCAGTGACAATGGAAAGCAGTTTGACAGTCCCGAAGTGCGGGAATTCTGCGAGTATCTCGGGATAAGACACAAGTTCACCTCAGTATACCACCCGCAAGCAAATGGACAAGTGGAGAACGCGAATCGCACAATTTTGGAGGGCTTGCGGAAAAGATTAGAAGGAGCCGCCGGAAACTGGGTCGATGTGCTACCTCATGTTTTATGGGCATATCGGACAACACATCGGGTAACTACTTCCGAAACTCCTTCAGTCTGACTTACGGAACCGAAGCGGTTATCCCGGTAGAGATTGGTGAACCCTCTCTTCGGGTACTATATTTTGATGAAGCGTCCAATGAAGAAAAGTTAAGTATAACCTTGATTTGCTGGACGAAAAGAGGGAAACCGCCTTAATTCGGTCGGAAGCCTATAAACGCCGAGCCAGCCAGTATTACAACAGCAGAGTTAGACACCGAGGTTTCAAGCTTGGAGACCTCGTCCTGAGGAAAGTACAAATACCTGCTAACAAGCTCGGGCCAAACTGGGAAGGACCATATCGGGTACGCGAAGTACTAGGCAAGGAGCATACAAGCTAGAAGATCTGGAAGGCAAGGAGATACCCAGAACATGGAGTGTGGTCAACCTCAGAAAATTTTACCAGTAGAAGTTTTTTTTCTTTTCAAAAAGTTGTACTCTTCAAATTACTTTTTCCTTATCAGTAAAGAGTTCAAGTTTCAGAAAAAATCTCTTGTCTCGTGTCCAATGCACAAGCTTCCAACCTCTGGGGGATACCCTCGCAACAACGGTGTCGGTCCGCCAGGACACACCGAAGTGGGGGGTATGGGCCAGAAAAATTTGTTCTAAGCATCTCTAGGAGACACCCTCGCAACAACGGTTTTGGTCCGCCAGGACGTCCCGAAGTGGGGTTGTGGGCCAGAAAAATTTTCGAAACCTCTCTGGGGGACATTCTCGCAGCAACGTGTTCGGTCCAGTACTGGACGTCACGAAGTGGGGAATGTGGGCCAGAAAAGTTTATCCCGTCTCTCGGTACTTCCAGGTCGGTCCAGTACTGGACGACATGGAAGTAGGGGGAATGGGCCAGAAAAATATATTCAGTTTTTAGTACTCCCTTGTCGGTCCAGTACTGGACGACGTGAAGTAGGGGGAGTGGGCAGAAAATTTTATGTATTAACAACTTTTCCTCGCTCACTTCGATGTCTTCCTTTCGCAACACATCGAAGAGGGGGGATAGGAGTAGTGGCAGAGTAATGAAAAAGCAAATGTTTGAATTTTTAGTTTCTAAAGAGAAGCAAGCTACTAAAGAAAAGATTCAGTTCAGCAGAAAAAGAAGATTACATAGCCGAGGACTATCCAGACATTCCCCGGAATAGCCACCAAAATACCCGATATAGATATCGGGGGTATACCAACAATACAAAAGAGAAAACTAGGCGATAGGAGCGTCATCAGCAGAAACCGGTGTAGAGGCGTCAGCGGAAACCGGTGCAGGGGCGTCCTCATTCGAAGCTGGTGCAGGAGTGGCGACTTGATCCTGGGGAGGAACTTCAGGAGCGGGAGCAGGACCAGACCTCACTATCTCCACTTCGGGGGAAGTTGGCGTCGCTACAACTGGAGTAGGAGGGATATCCCCGATGTCAGTAGCTGTCCCTGCATCCGTCTCTGCCTCAGGCTCATAAACTTTTCCCCCGGCAGTCATACGCTTGTCAATGAGTCGGGCGATCTCGATCTCATTAAGGAATCTGAAATCACCCTCCCCTAGATGTGCACGACATAAGTGCCGACACTCGACAACCGCGCCTAGCAACCAGTCGGCAGCGTAGTCGTTGATGGCGGCCTTGTATTCTTCAAACTGAGTATAAGCCTCGACCGCTTTCTTCTCAGCCCTTTGGACCTCGGCAGCAATTATTTCCTCAGCGCGGTTCATCTCGACCGTCTTATCTGCCAAGGCCCTTTTTGTTTCTGCTAAAGCATTCTCCAACCCGGATGCCTTAGCCTTTTCCGTATCCCCCCGGGTTTTCTCAGCCTCTACTCGCCTTTTCCCAGCAGCAAGCTCGGCAGCTATGTCGGTTTTCTTCTTTACCTCTACCTGGAGCTGCCTCTCCGCTTCAGCAACATAATCGTTGTGCTTCTTCTTCAGCTCATCATGCTGTCTGTGGAGGGAGTCCAATTGCGACTGTATGCCGCGAGATTGTTGAGCATAGCGCCTCCTGGCTGCTGCTGAGGCAAGCATGTGCTGGAAACATGACAGAAAATCTCATAAGAAAGAAGACATTAAGGCTTTAGAAATGGAAAACTAAAAACAAGGCTTACCTCATAGGACGAGGTCATGAGCTTCTCGAGAAGCTCTTGATCTGGCATCTCGTCCATCAATTTGCGGTCCACAGGCGGTGGACCCATCTCACAAAAAATTATAGAACCGGCCGCATTGCCAATACAACTTTCACCTCTTCTCAGCTCCCAATTGGGGAGGTGGACCTCGGAAGATTGAGGGACCCTGGATTCGGCAGTCTTCCTTATCTCATGGGAGATAGGTTGAGGAGCTTTGCCCTTGCCTTTATCTATGCATACCTTAGTCCCTTCTTCCTAACTGGGTCCTCTGAAGTCGGCTCGCCTGCCCGTTTCTTCTCTTGAACTGGAGGCTTCGAGATCGGCGCTGGAGGAGGAGATGGTTTCGCAGGAATTGGAGCCGAGACAGCAGCAGCAACCACATCTTTGCTTGATGAGTCGGGCCCCTTTGAAGAATTTCTCCTCCTCAAAGCTGCCTCCATATTCGCAACTGCCGAAGAAGGAACTTCTTGTACTTCGGGAGAAAGTGAGCGGTGAAGTGGGGAGCTAGAAGGGTCAACCTCGGTAGATTGCTCCGATTCGAACCACCTTGCTAACCTACTCCCTCTCGATCCCCGACTTTGACCTCGGGAAGCCCTTTGTCTCGGAGCAGAAGGTCGTTTCCGAGGTGGATTCTTTTTCTTCGAGGCCGCCTGTTTTCTCGGCTGCCTAGAGGTGGAAGGGCCGGGCAGAGGTTGCCTGCGCGATGCCTCTAAATCGTCTGCAACACCAGGAGTAAGAAAATTTCAGTCAAATTCACTACCGACATAGTATTTGCTACCGACATATGATAATAAAGAAACCGAGAGAGCGACATACCCTTGTAAGCCAGAATAAACCCCGCTACTTGGTTCAGCGTGTCTTCGTCGGGGTTGGCTACGTCAACTGACCCCGGGAACCGTGTGAATCGCTCGATCGCGACGGCGAGGTCATCACCAGCCACATATGCAGGAAGGGATAGCATGTCGCGATTAGGGTGGCCCCAAGGTCGGTTGAAGGTATAATCGCTATCTCGGGCAATAGTTTTTCTTTCCATCCTTTATTAGATGAAGGGCGACCTTCAAAAAATTTAGCGAAGTCTTTCCGACATCGCAAAAAATACCACCCCGGAGAGTGGGAAGATTCGATAAACTCGAAAATACAGCGGAATAGATTGAGGGTAGGAGGAAGCTTCTGGTGGCCACAGATATACAAGAAGCCGATTATACTAGGGATGGCGTTAGGAACTAACTGACAAGGCATGACGTGGTATGCGTCGAAGAAGTTAATAAAGAAGATATTCAAGGGGAGACGCATACCGACACGGATATGTTCGTAAAAGACGGCTATCTCATTCTCGTGGAATGTGGACATCCTTTCAGTGGATGTCGGGATCCTCCCTACAAAGTCGGCAGTCCACGAAAATTTTCCCTCCACCTAGAGATATCTTTACTAGTTACGGTGGAAACGATTTCGTCTGGCCGTAACCTAGGGACAGAAGAAGACTCAGCCATGTTCTCAGGAAGGATATCGGCAAACTCAGCGGGAAAACCAGAAGGAGATAAAGGACGACCGACAGTAGAAGGATTACTCGACGAAGAAGAAGTCGAAGAAGAAGCGAACAAATAATCTAAAGCCGCTTCCCCCGAGGAAGATGAACCAGAACGAGAACGAGATTGCGAAAAGGTGTCAGAGGATTCAGAGATTCTAGAGGAGTTATACCTAACGCGTTTGGAAGACATGAGATTACTAACCTCAAATGGAAGAAACGAATGCGGAGAATGAAGAGATTGAAAAACGAAGATCGTCGGACGCTCGAAACGCGAAAGCACTGATCGCCGGAGAAGAAGCAAAGGAAATCTCGAATGCGGTGAAGGAACAAAAACGGCGGCCCTGCGGTTGCTTAAAAAGACGAGCCGTAAAGGAGAAAAGGCAGGACACGCGGCGAACATCCTCACCAAAAATGTCCGCGTGTCACAATCAAGCGAATCACAACTTACGAGGCGACACGAGTTTTGATCATAAGGGAATTTGCGCGGGAATTTAAAACCCGACAACCTAGGTTAGACACGACGTGATATTCTACCGTTAGAATGAACATCGGGAGACGATCCCTAATATTCTTGTGGCTATTTAAGAGCTCGCAACGACACTGACGTCTGCGGATTCAAGATAATGACATCGGGAGTTTCCGACGGACTTACCGGTATTCCGCTAAGACCGTCGGGGGGCATTTGATATAACCCCGTTCTGGGCCGCCACGTGTCATGATGCTGATGTGCTTTGAGTAGAAAGATGGGTCGGACCCCGAAGTAAAGACCCATGACATAAACAAGTATTTACCCGAGATAGACATCGAGGCCTTTTACTGGAACATGTACCAACAACGGTCGACTCCCGACATACACCTCGGTAGCAACTTTGCCCGAGGTCGACACCAGCAGATCATGAGAAGTTGGACCGTTACATGCACGCGCGGAGAAGTCTTTACGAGAAATCTAACCGACGCACTCTTTATGACTCCTAATAAAGGTTCATTAAGGTAGGAAGTTAATGAGTCGCAGTTATTAGGCTATTAAATGAGAAGCTCAAGGGCCGCCCGGGCCTAGGGAATGTCCTCCGTAATGGCTATAAAAGGCAAGGAGCAACTCCGAAAAAGGGGTTGGTTGATTGGCTGATAAACTTATTGGCATTCTATACTGTAAAAGGGAGAAGAGAGTTGAGAGAGATCTGTATTCATCTTTATTCTTAGTGAAATGTCATGTTGGCATTACGTAACAGCCCGTGGTTTTACCTTGTTTTTCAGGGTTTCCACGTTAAAATCGTTTGTGTTGTAAGAATCATTATATGCAATACCAAGAAGACAAGAAGAAGAGAAGAACAAGTACACACAGTGTTGACCTAATCTAAGCCAAAACACTACCCTAATCCCAAATTCTTCTTCTCACTTGCAGAATCCCATTTTATAAGCAGTGGTCCTGGCTGACCATGTGACAGTTGCAAGCGAATCAAATTGGCGAAATGCTTTGCACCTCTAAACATTAAATCTAAAGAAATCTTTAGGGTAAGGTAGGTGTTCTCCACCACAAGTTTTGAGTGTATCTAACCGTTGTATATATGCATGAGATGACTCCCACCCTGATTTAGAGATTACCACAGATGTATATTGAGATGTCCAGCATTTCTTAGCACACAAACCTTGAATTTTTCCTTTAGGCTTGGAAGTTTCAAAAGTTTCAAGATTGACACTTTGAGAATACCCATTTATTCTTTGTTAAATTATAAGAAACTCTAAGCATGCCAAATTAGCACGGTGTAAAAGTTAGAACTTGTATTCACATAAACGTTATGATGAAGAATGCTAGAGCTTACCGCTTTGTTTCCATCGAATATCTCTTGTGTACCATTCCCATGGTGTACATCCTAGAAAAAAAAAAACAAAAATTTGTGGATCAATGAAAAGATAAATACGCATTCAGCACTAGAAATGAGAATGAGGTCTTAAATAACACATGAAAATATAGGACTTTACAAATTCGCAAGAAAATGGTCAGTAATAACCTTACCCAGTCAACAATCAGAACTTTCTCGGCACCAGCACGCTGAGCTGCTAATGCAGCAACTGCTGCATTGTTATGAAGGCAAAAGCCCATTGCCTGCTTTACGCCAGCGTGGTGACCAGGAGGCCTGACCTGACTTACCAGCAACTTGTCAAGAAAAGTTGTGTAAAGTAGATTGACTACAAATAAGCAGCTATATGAAAGATGGGGCAGCCTACCAAAGCAAAGCCATTTTTAGAGCTCCCTGACATGATTGAACGAGCCAGATCTGCACATAAACCGGCTGCAAGTCTTGCAGCACAAGCTGAATGCTCATTTGCGTAAGTGTCGGAAGTGAAATAACTGCACTTAGATCCAACAATTTCGTAAGGTTTAACTGCCTCAACTTCCTGTCCACGCATCTCAGAGATTGAAAACTATATAATTCAATATGAATAAATATAGACACATAGAAAGAGAGAAACAGAGACATGACTCAATTTGTCATTCAACCTTAAGCCAAAGATATAACATCCCTCTTAAAATGAATTTACTTCATAAGTTATAGGGGTTATTGGGAAAATTTGGCATGTGAGAACCTACCTTTTGGTAGTCACGAACGACAGGTAGTCCTTTTAAAGTGAGTTCACATTAAAGTTTAAAAAAATATATATATAAGAAACACCTTATGATCGTCAAATTGTATTATGACTAAACACCAACATGGACAGAGTTCTCAATAATTATGACCAACAAGGTATCACCATTCAGTCAACTCAATTGCAAACAGTCATATACTAAAGACACCACACATGCACATGCAAACTGCTAAACCCACTTTGGTACTTGCTCTTATGTCATTAAGACCATCACAACCATGACTGGTCCAAATCTTCAACACAATCTACCACCCACCATGCATAATGCACGCATGTAGAAGTCAAATTAACTAAACTAATGGAATAGCACATACAAATACCAACAAATTTGCTTGAGTGAAAAAGAAGAACATATTGAAGGATACAATTGTAAGGTGTGTCAGGCAATGATATTCACAGAGATAATACTCCATTTCCAAATACACACTCACACCTCACACTGCACGAACATGCTAGACAAGACAGTAGAAAACTTACGCATATTGTGAGATCAGAAATTACATATTGCACAGGAAAAAAAAAAAAGAAAAAAGATAGAGATTACAGAGCTGAAGTACAATATTAAGGAAAGGGCACTGTCATAATGCACACAGCTCGAGCTGTAAAGCAAGTCAAAATGGCAACAAATCAAGGTACCTCGAAAGCATGTTGCTGGTTTGTTGAACAGCTTCAACATGATCAAGTGAATGAACCTGCATGCTCCAAAGAAATTACAATTAGTAGTTGTTCATTTTTCCTTGCAGACAACTATGCCATGTAAATAAAATCCTTTATTTGACTCCTATCAAAACAAGAACTAGAAGGTCTACTGTCCATGCTGGGATCACTCAAAAAATGCCCGTCTTGATCAACATCACCTCGACAACGTTTTGGACTATTTATATGATGCTTCTGTAGTAATTGGCAAGACATGAAAAGGTAACCAGTGTGAAAACTGCTAAAAGAAAGAAACAATCACCTACCAACAAGAGTTCTTCCTTTGTAATTTCTCTTGCTGGAA
The DNA here is from genome assembly GCA_002076135.1 of Xerophyta viscosa. Taxonomy (NCBI): domain Eukaryota; kingdom Viridiplantae; phylum Streptophyta; class Magnoliopsida; order Pandanales; family Velloziaceae; genus Xerophyta; species Xerophyta viscosa. The sequence goes on along the minus strand of MJHO01000106.1, from coordinate 424,910 downwards.
CCAAAGAGCATTTTCCAGGGAATAGACCTACAAGTTAAAGACAGGCAATTGATCAATTCTTGCTCAAAAGAATTTTCCTAGACAAACATCAAAGAGAAAGTAGGTCAACATGTGGATCGAATGCAATAATGGCTTGAGACTGAGGTATCTGCAATAACAACTCTAAATTGCCGATACAACTATTTTCGTGTAGCACCCAAATGCAAGTAGAAAAACTACAATGCCAAGGAGTAACTATACCTGCTCTAGCAAGACTAGTTGCTATTGCTCGAAGGCGATCTGGTCTCTCTGGATGTGGATGTGATTTCACCTCAACCTATTCATAACACAAAACTCTTAGAATCTACATCTAAAGTTTCCTCTCAACAAATCTCAGAAACTTGTAATGTTATTAAGCAGCACTTCTGTTCAATTCTCCAAAGCTATTATATATTATCACACATGCCACCGAGAAGAACATAAGCCTACCTCACAATGAAGCAGCATCCTCTCATCGAAACCAATTGATGTGCATGTATTTAGAGAAGTATCTGTATTCTTAATAAGAAATGTTAGAAAAGAAACATGTCTTGAATAACCACAGTCTCCAGGTCATAATTAAGTGGAAAGTGGAACACCTTCCAGTTTAATTTGCACACTTCAATTGCAATTCCAGCATAGCAAGGTAGATGCAGATAATAACCTTTAGCATAAAGGCTCTTTCAAGATTAATCATCAACATTCACAAGAAGCATTAAAAAGTAGAGCAAAATACTGTAGAACAACTGTTGTCACAGATAAAGTGCCAGCAAATTGAAAGTGGAGTAAAGAAAAATCTGTTGTCATAAGTAAGCTCACATCAACTTAGGTACTTTCAGTACATGCATATGATCCATAAAGCAACGAAGACATAATGTAAGGTGACATGACATGGGGACTTTTTTCATTAAATTTAAAAGTACTAGAGGCTATTTGCTAGGAACAGGAAAAAAAAAAGTTTGGAAGAGAGAGAGCACCTTCAATTGATTGGATTGCATCAAAGCCTTGCCCAAAAGATGATTTGAACAAATCAACATTAATAATGTCTGAGGTCTTGTTTTCTCCGCAAATCTATACAATTGAAAATTAAAGAATCTTAACAAACAATTTATTATAAAAGAATTAGTAGAAGAATAAAGAACATTAATCCAACATGATAGAGGAACTTATATAAGAAGCAAAGCAGGTGGCCATACATCACAGCAGTTCACATCATCAAAGTTTGGCATCGTACAGTTGATACAAAACCATTTCTTCATGACAAGACGGTTAATCGGCTCCCAATCACTATCATCATCTTCCTCATCACCATAATCTTGAAAATATAGATCATGAAAGGAACTCCCTTTCTGCTCTCTCGTATGTTTTTGCACATCTCCATTGCATGCCTCGTAACTTTCATGGGCACAACCTGAAGAATTATCACTTGCATTCAACACATTTCTCAGATGTGACACACTATCATATCCATTTTCAATAAGTATGCAAGATTGGATTGGCTGAAAGCCGTTGCTGTTAACTCCTGAAGCATCCAACTTTTCAGGACGTTCACAAGAGCATGATAAGGTGCTTTTACAGTCAACTTTCTCAGGAAGATATTTTGCTGCAGTATTTCCTGAACATTCTCTACGCTTTTCAGCATTCAAGATTGCCTCAGATGCCATGCTAACAGCAAAGAAGTTGTTTTCACAACCTTTAAATCTCCATGAACGCAAACCTGACAGTATAAAGGACATCTTAAACGGTAAGCACTTTTATGAATTAAATATGGTAAAGAATCTTATGGTAATTACAAAAGAATTTTACAGGTATAAAGCAAAGGTGGATATCACTTTTGAAGCTTGTTCAGAAATGTTACAGAAAGGGGAGAAATGCAGTTAAAACTTAAAACTGTTGATGAAATTTGATGATCTAAGAAAATCCAGAAAAACAAATTTAGTTGAAAGGGGTAGCAGTCTAAAGGATACAAAGGCTTCTTGGTGAAGTAATGTAAACAAATGAATAACAGTAATGTAAACAACACAATTAAGCACCAATAAACTATTCCATACATGCCCAATATCAGCTTAATGACTTTGGTATCCATGCTCCTCTTAAGAAAACAAGTTTATTGTTTGCAACAAATTCTGTGGTTGACTTCAAAAAATTGGTATTGCAGAAAACTCGTGAAAATCTACCACTTGCATGAAGGAATGTGTCTACCAAGATTATAACTAATTATTTGCTCAGACCTGGAATCGAGCAGATACTAACCTCACTTGGTGAAGTAATCACATTGGAGAACAAATGTCTAGTCAGGATGACACATATTTGCATGGGTCTATCACATAGATGATTTAACAGTAATTTAAACAACAAGATTAAGTAGCACTTGCATGAAGGAATGAATCTACCAAGATTATAACTAATTATTTGCTCAGACCTGGATTCGAGTAGATACTCACCTGCCTGACTTGGTGAAGTAATCACATTGGAGAACAAATGTCTAGTCAGGACGAAACATATTTGTATGTGTCTCTCATAGATGATTTAGCAATAAGTTAAACAACAACATGAAGCAAAATTAAAGTATTCCATACTTGCCCTATATCAGCTTTAAAGATTTTAATATCCATGCTCCTCTTAAGAAAAAAAAAAGTTTATTTTTTGCACCGAATTCTGTAGTTGACTTCAAAATATTGATAAAGGAGAAAACTCACGAAAATCTAGAACTCGCATGAAGGAATACGTACACCAAGATTATAACCATGGGCGGATCCACTATATAGCCAGTGGGGTCAATTGCCTCCACTGAAATGCTGTCAAACTAAGGCGCCAAAGGCGGTCGTAAATACCTCGCTCTGCGGCGGGATCGGAAGCCGGAGGCAGAGCAATCACGGGAGGAGGAGATTCAATAGGGTGAAAAAATGGTCTGGACCCTGGAGAGAAGGTCGCTGAAACGGGCGAGGAGATTGAGTTAGATAGAGGATTGCGGCTTCAAAGATAATTGGGCTCTGGTGTTTAATTTTAGGCCCACTGAATTGTGCTATTTGCTACGGTACGAACGGTATATTGAATATTATAGCCAAAAAAAAAAAATTTAATTCTTTAAATTTTTTAAAATATAGCTCTATAATTTTGAACTTAAGATAGTATTCACAACATTTCTGAACTATAAAAAGAATATGCTCGATAATATTTGTCTATTTCATTTGCATTCGTGACTTTACTGAGGCGGTATTTATTAATGTTTCTAATTTTTTATTTTATGGAAAATAATTATGTCTTCTACCAAAAATAATACTTAAAAATATTTTTTCAAATAACTAACAATATAAAAATTATAGATTTTGATGAGATCATGAGATCACAAGTTTTATGTTCAAAACTTTTTCAATAAATGCTTACAAATAGTTGGACTCCTATGTTAACGATTTTTCCATTGTTTTTAAATACCTATTTAGAAGTATTGTTTAAATTATTTTTTTTAATATAATATTATAAACTAATCAAAAATTTATAATTTTTATATTAAATATTTTCCTAGAAATATCCATTGAACCCTCATAAACTAAATAACAAACTAAATATAATAAAATTACTACATCAGCAAATTGACAGATACAGACGGAAGATTAACTGCAAGATTATCACGAGCGTTTTTTTGTAGTTCAGGAATATCACGAGCGTTTTTTTATAGTTCAGGAATATCGCATACACTAGTGTAAATTCAGAATTACAGAGCAAAGTACTTTTGTCATATATGTTCCAAATGATGGTAGTCCAACCAGTTAAATATGTGGCATAGATAACTTTAGCAGTGTTCTTTACTGTCTTGCCGGACTACCGCAGGCAACAACTTTTTTTTTTTTTTTTTTTTTTTTTTTAAATAACGAGACAAAATCTCTCTCTGAATCTCCACTAATTCGCGGATATAATTTTCAGATACGCATAGGAGAGTAAAATTCCGACCTGACGTCTGTCTTCGAACTAGACATTGAGTACTGGGAGTCATCCAGCCACCAACTTCTCCGCGACCGCTATAAACACGCGGCTCCGGATATATCCCCATTTCAGGCACCCCGGAGATTCGAACCCGGGCGCGCCCCGGCCGTCCCACCCAGGGGCGGCAACAACTGTTTTAATACTGCCAAGATAGGAACAATAGAGATGCACCAATCAACATAGTTTCATTTGCTTACATAAGAAAATCTCAAGTACACAGTTCATATAAGACTGCAATCAATGACTCTAATGGAGTTCAACCACCAAAATAAATTCCCATTTTCATAATATCACATCAAACTGTTTTCTACATATTACCGTTACGTTAAAAGAAGGATTAATTATTTCGGACAAGTATCCCCGTAATCTAGTCATCAGACAACAATGAACCAAACCAACAGAATCATCTTGTCCTCTTTTTTCTGTCGAAATAGTGATATAATATATAATGAAGTGCGGAAGATCAAACAGAAAAATTGCCCAGAGCTTCCCCCTTGAATATCCATGAAAAAAATAAAATACTACGCCAGCCTGAAATTCTTTGAATGCTGATAGAATAATCATCGTGGGTCATTCATGCAGGAAGATTAAAAGATGACGGATCTATAGCAGATTAAGAAAAGCCTTATTCATTTTGTTCCCAACCACCCAATCTTTCTTCCGGATCATAGTTTGTATACAGGCGGAACTCATTTCCAAGTTTATTGGAGTGCCGCGGTCTGAACCCACATGGTCGTAGGTTCATGAGTTCTTCAGCTCTTTCCTTTTGTACCTCTCCTGCTCATAACCGAAAAAAAAAAAAAAAAAGAAACAACCACATGCCGAGCATTAGAATTGGAAATTAGTTGATTTTGTGATACTGCTTATTCTATCTATGTTCAGCCATACAACATATTGCCAGTTTATGGAATAGTTTAACTGATATGGTCTTTCTAAAGAGTTTCTGAGTTATCTTGTGCATAGACCAAGAAAGCCACCTACTACCTGACCATTGCTTTATTGCAAGGACGCTATTTACCTTTTACAAAGCATGATATAAACAGATGAATGAGAAACATACCACAACCACAATACAACGACGACAAAGACTTTCCCACTATGTGTGCTAGGCCATGTGGATCCGTGTATGCCGCAGTGCTCCTACAGCAATGTTCACTAAAACGAAACAAGATCTCATACCACTTCCACCAATAACAAAATTAAATGACCATCTCTGTAATAGGTTAGCAAGAATCATGTAGCCAATGCAATTGGATTACAACTTGATTCTCTACAAATCCTTTCCATGTTAAATTTGTATTTTGTCTATTACTCTAGAAGCATCTAATATCACCGAAATACCCCTAGCATTTAAGTAAAGCTAGAATATGTACTTCTTAAAATACATAGTGCATGCCCTTGTTCAAATGGAAGGTAGAATCAAATGCAACTCGCATATACTTCTTGCAACAATTACCATTACCTATAGATAATGAAGCAGAGCTATTGGGATTTACCTGTTAATAGAAGTATATATGGATCTCTAGGATAAGCAAGGAAAGTAGCAGTCTGGGCGACTTTCTCCAAGCATTCTTTGCTCTGTATACAAGCATATGGAGGTATTCACATTTCAATGTGTAATTATTACAAGTTAAGAGGCAAAAGTTATTTGCAGAGGTTTTTCTTTGACAGCAACACATAGTAAAAACGAGCAATTTAAGAAGTCTGTCACTTAAGAAGGTTGGGTCAGATCCACAAAATAAGTGTTCCTCACCACCAGGAAAGCAAAATTTAGGCAGATTAACAACAAAAAAGCAGAGGAAATAGGCAGTAAAGTCAGAGAAGTTTGTTCTAAGAAACAATAACTTTGGAATACTTCCAAGTTCTCCACCAATGAGCAAGTATAAATATAATGTGTCCTCAACTTACACATCATATCTAGTTGAAACTAACTACACAGTATGTCATTTGAAGATTTTTTTTTTTGTCTTACCAGGTACGGTGGGTCTGCAACAACAACTTTGAATGTGTTCTTTAGTATCTCTGGTAAATCTTCTGGCTGGTTGTAATCGTAGAATATGAAGTCGGTACCATATTGTGTGAATCGTGGATCATACTCAAACAACCGTGCTTCGATGTATGGATCATTCTTCTAAAAGTTCGATGAAGCATAGCAACCAAAAGGATGTTAACGCAATACAAAAGAAATATTAATGATAAGACATCGTAAACATCCTAAATTCAAGGTCTCTTACTTCAGAATACAAACAGACCACCCAAAAAAATTTAAAAAAAAAAACTTCAATTTGCTTAATGTACGTTGCTGTAGATTAAGATTCATGATAATTTATATTAATTAATAACCTAAATATACAATTTCAAACTGCTACTTGATAGATGTTCTCCGTGTAGCTATATAGAACTTCTATAAAAGTTGGACCTTGATTCAATCTGCTTCCTACCCTCAAATTTTATGGATATGAGTGTTAACGACTTTCCTTCAGACGGGAAAAGGAATGGAGTCGCCACGTCTATATTTTTCAACCTCTGATAGGGAACAATCTACCACGTCGATATTTTTCTAATCCCGGATAGGGGGCAATCTACCACGTCAATTTTTTTCAACCAGGGTAAGGGGCAATCTACCACGTCGATATTTTTCAATCCTGGGTAGAAGGCAATCTGCCATGTCAATATTTTTCAACCCCAATAGGGGGTAATCTACAACCTTGATATTTTTTTAATCCCGGGCAGGGAGACAATCCACCATGTCTATAATTTTTCAACCCGGGTAGGGTAAATCTACCACATCGATATCTCTTGGTCAAACACAGTTTCAGCAATTATTTTTTTATTAGCAGTAGAGAGAGTTTCGTTGTTTGAAAAAGATTGACTAGATAAGGATATCCTATATAAAGAAAAAGGGTCATGCATAAAAGTCTAAAGAATTACAAGGTATATGATGAGAGAAGATTTCATTCATAATCAATGTAGACAACTTTACAAAAGATTCGTTAGATTTGCAAGAAAAAACTTTATTTTATAGCTTTCTAAAGATAAACGTATCAAAACAAACATCATGGACTGCCTTAAACAAAAGAAATTCAGATTGATTGGATGACATGACTCAAAACTAGATGACATGACTCAAAACATTACTTTGTTGGGAATATAACTGGGGCGACTGAGTAATTCCCTGAAACCTCTCTTTTTACGATCTTCCTGATGCCAACGGGATAGTCTTCATGTTCAATGGTGGAAATATATAAGTCATCGATGTCGGGTACGTTGGTGAATCCGACTGAACGAAAAGCTTGTAATGTTCGAAGGATGTTCATAGGTGGTTCAACGTACGACTCTCCTGCCAACTTTGTGCATTTGTGCTCTCTCATTTCTGCCTTGGCTCTTTCTCTGTCGGCAGACTTCGACTTGAAACTGAGTCTAAAAGTTCCTTCATTTTTGTTGAGTTGTACAAAAAATTGGCTTTTATCGATCATTCGCTTGAGATTATGTTTTCCTACAGTTGATATAGTGGCTTTAGCGGCGCTTATCACCTGCTTTGATACTGCATGTTGGCATATAGATGACCTGTCAATCACTGCAACAATTTCAAATCCTCTTAACATTTCTTCTCCTTTCTCATATGTAGCTTGAACAACGTGTGGACCACTTGTATGTTTTATCACATATTCCTACTTGGCATAGATCTCAATAAGACAACAATCATTATATGCTTCACTTTTTGGTGGAAAGAAGATAGCACCGCCCTAACTGTGTGGATCCACTGGCTTCCTAACAGCATGATGTAATAGATTTTGGTGTCAATTATATGGAATTCAACACTAAAAATGTGTGGTCTAATCTTAATTGGTAGTTCTACCTCCCCAATAGCCCCGACTTTCATCCCGTTAAAGGCGCGCACATTGATATTTGTGGCTCTTATATATACCGGATCAGCTTTAAAGAAGTCCAACGTGGATTTGGGCAGTACGTTAAACTAGGAGACGTCGATAAGTACACTAGAGACGTGATAGTCCCCGTAACTAACTATAATATAAAGCGGCTTTTGTGACCTCGGCCATCTGAACCTAATTCATCATCAGAAAACGTAACATAGTTTAGGAGTCTGGATTAGGCCTATCAATCTTTCTATTTGTTCGAGCGACGTATCTTGCGTGATATTTGACTCGTTTAGAACTTTTAGTAAAGCATGTCAGTGTATTTGAGACCGTAAGACTAACGATAGTACGGATATATTGGCATGAGTCTTGCTCAGAGTTCAACCGCATAATATTTGCCCTTTTTATGTACTTCAAAAATTGTTCCACGTCTTCTCTGATGATAGTCTCCTTCACATATGTCCCTACGTCCGGGTCCTCTTCAATTGCAGGTTCTTCCCCGACTTTTGCACTACCAATTTCTCTTCTGGCAAGATATTGTGGTGTGTAGCATCTCCTCTACGAGTTATACCCCCTATGTAGTGTGACATTGGAGATGATTACACTTGAGGTTATACCCCCTATGTAGTGTGACATTGGAGATGATTACACTTGAGGTTGGAAGAATTCGACCTCCCTGACATTGGATAGTATCTTGTCCGGTTGACATGATCTCCTCGATCAAGTTCAGTTCAGATATTTCGAGTTTGAAGATGCCATCTACCTCATTGTCTCCTTTCGTGTCGCTTTCCTCTTTCCAATATTCAATCATCTTTATTCCAGACGCCCCCATGTTAGAAGTTTCTAGAATTGTATTTTCCTCCAGTGGGTTGAGCTTGATTCGCACGTGGTCATGAGCGCATAAATTTTTTGTTCCGTAGACAGGGTTTTAAATGCCGAGCGACACTTTTTTTTTGGGCAAAGTTATTGATCATCTTCCTCGTTCACCGACGAGGAAGATGAGCAGTATCGTAAATGGGTCGCGGATGCGACCCGTTTACAGTTTCTGGATTTTTTTATTCTAACGGGTTAGCGGGTCAACCCATTAACACTCGAAGCTCTAAAATACCTTTTTAGAAGTATTTTTTGGAAATACTTTCAATATAAAAGTTGTAGATCTCATTAAGATCTAAATTTTTATATTAAAATTTTTTCCAAAAAATATTTCTAATAGAAATTTTAGGGCGTCAAATGATGATATATGAAAGGGACATTTTTCGTCCGATCTAAAATTATTTTATGAGGGGGATGCAAAGATAAACTTGAAGATGGGCTAATATGTAAGATTGAAAGTTAGCGGGACTAATATGAGATTTCAAAAAAAAAGGAGCTGTTTGGAGTTGCCATTTTTTTAATTTACATCACGCAATCTCGATTTTTTTGAAAAAAAAAATTCTAGATTAATGTTTTCCTTTGAATTTTTCAAATTTAATTTTTTTTTTATTCTATTATCTTCTTTATATATAATTTTTTTTTCAAAAAAAAATGTACGGATCGGCTCGGCATGGCACGGTCGGCATGTCTCGAGTTTGAGATTTACCGAAACTCGGCACCAAACGGCATTTAAAACCTTTGTATTAGATGATTGAAAATACCATTTAAAACTAAAAAAATAGTGAAATGTACGATCATAAATTGGTACTCGATGTACAGTTCGGTGCACCAAATAGGTGTACAGGATGTGTTCCCTTCGAGTAGATATCCGGTTCCTGACATATCGGTGGACCATCAGAATTGATCGGAGACATGCCAGAACTTCCAGGAGAGTTGATCTGGACGAGTTTGTTGCTGTAGGCCGTTAGGATGAAGCCATTAAGCTGGTGGGCTGTTAAAACATCCACTTAAATACCCACCGTCTGATCAGATTCATCCATTTCAAATAAACGCCGTGAATCGGTATCTTCTCTTACGTAAGCGCGTGCTCTTCACGTGTTTGAAAGGGCAATTGCGTCTTTTCCGCAGTCATCTTCTTCCTTTATAGAGCCACAAGTTGTTGGAGGCTAGGATATGGAAATTGATAAACATAATTCATTTAGCTTGTAATTCTTTCTAGTTTTCTTGTTATTTCTTTTCCTAATTCTTGTTCTTGGTCGATCTCGATCCTCTCTCGGAATTAATCACTTGAGTTCTTCTTGAATTCATGGTTGTTTTCTAAGTGTTCGACGAAATGCCTTTCGGTGTACTTAAGTTTTTCGGGTCTCCAGTCATCGTCTCCGGCGAGATCGTGACAAATTGGTATCAGAGCGACGATCTTGCATCAATTCGTAGATCGGATATATGTGAATATGAGATGGGAAGCTACAAGGTACAAGCTACAAATCTTGTTAGATCTGTTGATTTTAGCCATAGTTCTGAATTAGAATTAGAAGAAGTTCTTGATGATATAATGAATACTTTCCTCAAAGAAATTCTCATGACAATGAAGGATGCTTTGTATTTCATTCCTAACCCGATTGTTAGGTTGTTGAGGCTGTATTTGGCTTACATAGGGAGTTCGGCAATTCTTGAGGATATTACTTCTGTGAAGTACATAATATACAATGATAGATCTGAGCATTTTTCAAGTGCTATTGGGCTACCTTATAAGTTAGAAAACCTTGATGTTAATGACAATAGTGATGGGGGAATTAGCAATCAGGAGAATGTAGTAGAACATAATAGAGAGGAAGATAGTGGTGATGGTAAGGAGGAGATGCCACTTGATGATGATCTACTATGCTTTAGATGTGGTATCAAATTCTATGCAAGACATAAGTGTATATGGAAGCGACCTAGTGAAGAAGCTACAAATGAAGAAATACTGCAAGCACTAAAGAACTGTCAGCATGCTTACGAAGCTAACTCGATTCTAATGGAGGATGAGGAATTGCTATTTCCGTTAAAAATTGTTATGGCCTCAATGGAGTTGGGTAAGAGCTTCTCGATCATGCTTGATAATCCTTTATTTGTTCCCACCATTGAGGATGTTGCTAATGATGAAGACGCCGATAAGGAATTGCTATTTCCGTTGAAAACTATTATGGCGTCAATGGAGTTGAGTAAGAGCTTCTCGATTATGCTTGATAATCCTTTATTTGTTCCCACCATCATTTCTAAGGTTCTTAGCTCACGTTTGGCTGAGGCTGTTGAACATGGCTGCTGAAGCTATGGTCTCTTCTGAAGTTGTTGCAATTTTCTCTTTGATGCTGAAACATATAGAGTATAAATTTTCTGCAGTTGCAATTGCACTTGCAAAAGCTGTTGTAACCTACTCTACATTTCTGCGATTTATCTCTACAAAAAAACTTTCTAGCTTCACGCAAAAATCATACAAAAATCAGAGACATTCCACCATAGCAGAAGCAGCTATAACATGTTATTTGGTTATCAAGATCCTAGAGTGGATTATAGCCTGGAATAGGGTCCCAAGAGCCTTGTTTGATGTTGTAATTTTTCACAAAGAATGTTGGGACAAGTACATTTTTGACCCTTGAGGACAAGGGTCTCGAAGGGAAGGGTAATGTCAGGTTCCTGACATATCGGTGGACCATCATAATTGATCGGAGACATGCCGGGACTTCCAGGAGAGTTGATCTGGACGAGTCTGTTGCTGTAGGCCATTAGGATGAAGCCATTGAGCTGGTGGGCTGTTAAAACATCCACTTAAATACCCACCGTCTGATCAGATTCATCCATTTCAAATAAACGCCGTGAATCGGTATCTTCTGTTAAGTAAGTCGCGTGCTCTTCACGTGCTTGAAAGGGGCAATTGCGTCTTTTCCGAAGTCATCTTCTTCCTTTATAGAGCCACAAGTTGCTGGAGGCTAGGATATGGAAATTGATAAACATAATTCATTTAGCTTGTAATTCTTTCTAGTTTTCTTGTTATTTCTTTTCCTAATTCTTGTTCTTGTTCGATCTCGATCCTCTCTCGGAATTAATCACTTGAGTTCTTCTTGAATTCGTGGTTGTTTTCTAAGTGTTCGACGAAATGCCTCTCGGTGTACTCTTAAGTTTTTCGGGTCTCCAGTCATCGTCTCCGGCGAGATCGTGCCAGTAGACATACCCTTCAGAAGACATATCAAGAACCGAATTTAATTACTGAATTTGATCCATCAGTAAATAGCAAGAGCTAAGATTATCAGAGACCAGCATTCGCAAAATTATTGAGTACGCTTCTAAATTCAAAGGATGGTGCAAAAATGTTATACACAGAAGCATACAAGCTGTTATCTCCATGTGCAATACGGTACGTCATATTCCCATCTTTACCGTATCGAAACCTTGAAATACCGAAATACAGGCCACAAAAATAAGCAGATACGAAGAAGCAATACAAACCTTTCACGGCCCTTATTAAAGCATCCATGAATACGAAAATTAAAAATTCGAAAATGCAGGAGCAATCAAGTAAATTGAGTGTTTATCAGCATCAAGAAATCTCGGCTTACGTTTGCTGACCTTGAGATAAGCATATAGGGTAGGGCAAGATATGCAGGCGACGGTGGAGTTCCCGGCGGCGGAACAGAGCCGCCTTACCTCTTCAACAAGAACCTCAGATGTCTCTTTATCGTACCAAAACTGGCTCAGCCTCCAATCCTCCGAAACAAGCTTCACTTCCTCCGCTGCCGCTTCGTCGCCATCGCCGCCAACGGTAAGGGCGGAGCTCTGCTCGCTGAGGAACTCCTTCAGAGCCTCGAGAGCTCGTGAGCTCAGAACAGGCGGATCATCGTCGACGTCAGAGATGGCGGTAGGTGACGCCGCGTCGGCGGCGGACATTCTCGAGAGTGGCGGAGTGATGGAAATGAATCAAACGATTGGGGCGTCCGGCTGCGAATAGCCAAAATTTTAAATCTGTCGATCCTAAATGAGAATCAACGGTCACAAATTTGTTGGGATAATGTAAAAAAAAAAAAAAAAAAAAAAAAATCAGTAAAATGTGTTTTTAAACTTTTTCTATAGAATCTTTAGCTAGGTGCTTAGGATGTGTTAAACACGCGTGTCAGATACTAAACAAAACATCCGATGCTCGTCTATATATATTAATTTTTAAATATTTTAAAGAAACTTAAATTTGTAACAAATAAATAAAATATTATATATTCAAGTAGTAGATATTAGTCAGCAGGATATCATAGTTATAAAGTGTAATACTATTTGTCGATATAAATAGACTCTATGCCGTCTATATTTGTTTAAAATACGTAAATTATTATATTATATATAAACTTTATTATTATATTATTTAATATTTAATATAAATTATTTTATATCGTGTCTGAACTATTTATATGTCCTTTTCTTTTAAATTACCATATCCTTTGTACATATCGTATCGTATTTTTTGCACAGTGTCCATGCTTATCTCCAAGTAGGGCTAACCAAAGGAAAATTTTAATATTTAAAACTTACGTGTTTTGAGGTTCAGAATCTTAGCTGATTTTAAATGGTAAATTATACACCAGCTCTCACCATTGCAAATTAGCCATTGTTGGACTGGTAGCATCAGCCCGCCTTTTAAAGAGGGGGCTGTGATGTAATTTTTAAAATTTTAAATGTGATAAGTTAGAAATAAATAATAAATTATGAAGCACATCAAACTTTTAATAAAGATTTTTAAAAAAGCTTTAAAATTTAAAACATAGATTTAAAAAAATATTTTCCTTTTTATTTATTTTTTAAAGATATTATTGGGTGTGACCCATCGTCTCATCAAAGGGGTTGTTTACTTTGATTGGAAAATAAAAAAGTGAAAAAAAATAAAGTGAGAAGTGAAAGAAAAGTAATAAGTAAGTGGTAAGACGAAAAATTAAAAAAAAAAAGTAATATGATAGAAAGTGATGAAAAATAATAAAAAATAGATTTGAGTTTTCTTATTTACTTTATATTGTAAAGAAAAAAAAAGTAAAATTTTTTATTTATAAAAATATAATTTTTAACAATGTTCTTAACAATAATTAAAATAATTCTTTAATAATTATTAAAATTTTATAGAATTAAAAAATAATTAATATTTTATTTATTAATTCATTATTATTAATTAAAAAAGTTATTATTTATTAGTTTATTTAGCTAATATTATTTAGTAATTTTATTTATTTATATTTTAAAAAATAGTGAATCATTAAAATTTTTATAAAATTTAAATAATATTTGTATCAATCTAATTGTTTATTATATTATTTTTTTATTTTTATTAGATATTTATAAAATAAATGTATAACATTTGCTAGTTATAAATATATTTAATTTATATAAAATAATTATCATTAAATATAAATGACTCTCACTTTTTTTCACTTTCTAATTTTTGATTAAAAAATTAAAAAAAATATAAAAATTACAAAAAATTTAAAAGTGAAATAAAAGTCAGTTTTTTTCTTTTATTTTTTTAAATAAATTAAAAAAATTGTCTTCTAACTTTTTATTTTTTTAAATAAATTAATTTTTTGACTTTTTTTTTTTTTTTTTGTTTTCTTTTTTAGATAAACAGGTCAAAAAGAATTCAATTTTCTTAGATTGGGCAAGCCGGTGGGTGGGCCGGTAGAACTCTCTGGTCCGTATAGAAAGTCCGGATCAGACCGCCACCTCCGCTCGATCACCGACCAAAGCGCGCGTACGCGGCGGTCACGCTGTACGAATCCTCCCTAGAACCACAGCTAATGAGCGACTTTCCTTTCCCTTTCGTCTCCAATCGCTTTCTCGTTCCTATAAATAATTCAAGCTGCCGACCACATAAGCTTCAACAACGATTTCGTCGGCTATTGACTAGGTTAGATCTCTTCTCCACACCGCTGGTTCTTTCGATTTTATATCCTTTGAGAGTATACTTAAGGCAGAGTTCTCTGTCACTGAGTTTTTGGTTGATTGGTGGATCTTAAGCTTCTTAGCAGCACAGGTTAGTTTTCTTTTGATTGATATTAGAAAGTTTCAGATGGAAATTTGTGAGCACATTATTTGCTTATGAAGAAACATGCAGCAAATTGTCGTTTATAGAGATAATGTGATAGGGAAGACGTTGAACTTAGATATTTTACTTCGTTGTTTTTCTCTTTTTTTTTTTTAAATCTTTAATCGATGGATCCCTGTTTATTGGTTATACTATGGATCAGATCAAGCTAGCTCAGTTTGTTGTCTTAGTTATGAAGGTTGCTGTTAGAGGGTTTTGGTAGTCTTTTAGTTATTCTAAGTTCGAAGGTTGCTGTTGAATTGGTGCCATGTACAATTTGAACATCTAATTCTGGGTATGATTATCTCAAAAAAAAAAAAAAAAGGAAGAAAAAAAGAAAGAAGAAATGTAATATGGGTATGCAGTAGTTATGTCTGCTTTATCTCTCTTTCCTTTGATATTACTGATATGGCTTACTGCTATATGATTTTCGGGAACTTTCTTTGTCCGTCTAAAGGATTTCCTGCTCTTTTTTTAGGAGTATTTTAAACGTATCTGAAGCGGAACTTCATACATGGGGGAGGGTTCTGACCCAGCTGTTGTAAAGGATGGAAAGGAGCTAAAAGAAGAGCTTCATTTGAAAGTCAAAAGTAAAGAAACCGAGATAGGCAAAGAGGAGAAGCGAGAGATTCATATCAGAAGTAAAGAAGTTGATGCAGGAGAGGACAAAGAAGAGTTGCATCTCAAAGTGAAGAGTAAGGAGCATCCGGGGGAAGGCAAAGAGGAGAAACAAAAGATTGAGATCAAAAGCAAAGAAATAAATCCAGGTTCAGAGAAGCAAGAGAAGAAAATTCACATGGAAATGAAGGTGAAGGCTGTGGAGAAAGATAAAGACAAGGAATCTGATGGTAAGAAGGAGAAGAAAAAGAAAGAGAAGAAGGATATGCTTGCAATATCTGACGATGAGGATGTAGATGATGCAAGTGAGGAGAAAGAGAAGAAAAAAGATAAGAAGGAGAAGAAGAAAAAAGTAGAGTATGATGATGAAGAGCTAGGCAAAATGGATAAAGAGAAAAAGACAAAGAAGAAAGAGAAAAAGGGTAAGCATGCGAAATCTGATGAGGAGGGTGTTGAAGTGAGCGAAAAGAAACAGAAGAAAATAGTTGAGGAGGAGAATAAGAAAGAATTGGATGGTGAAGTCGAGAATGAAGGTGCAAACGATGACAAAAAGGATAAAAAGAAGATTAAGCATGTAAAATCTGATGAGGAAGATGTAGATAAAATAAGTCAAAAGGAAGAAAAGAAAAAGGACAAGGGGAAGAAGAAGAAAGACAAAGATGATGGTGAAGAGGAAGACAAGGAAAAGAAGAAGAAGAGCAAGGATGCTGTGGATGATGAATATGATAAGCATGGAAAGGATGAGGATAAGAAGAATAAGAAGAAAAAGAAGAAAGATAAGGAGGAAGGTGAAAAACTGAAGCTGAACGATGAGGATGAAGAAAAGAAACATGAAAAGAAGGCCAAGGATAAGGAGGAGAAAAACAAAGACAAAAATGAAGCTGGAAAATCAGAGTTAAAAGAGAAGGGTGATGATGAAGAGAAGCATAAAAAGGACAAAGATAGGGAGGAGGAAGAGAAGAAAAGGGAAAAGAAGAAAAAGAGTAAGGATGAAAATAACAAGTCAGAAGAGGATGAAGAAGATAAAAATAGTGAAAAAGGAATAAAAAAGAAAATCAAGAAGATGGAGAATGTATCGGAAGATGAAGATTGTAAAATCAAAGATGTCAGCCCAAGAGAGATCGATATCCAACAGGATGCGGAAGATGCAAAAGAGCGGAGTCGTGGCAAAAATGCCGAGAAGTTGGACAAGAAAAAAGATAAGGAAGATAAGAAGAAAAACAAGAAATCAAAAGACAAAGATAAAGGGGAAGATGCAAGCGAAGAGGAGAAAGACACAAAGGTGGACAAGACTGAGAAGAAACGTAATGCTGGGGAGAAGGAAAAAGCTAAAGATGTTGGGAAGCTGAAGCAGAAACTTGAGAAGATTGAAACTAAGATGGAAGCTCTAAAATCTGAGAAGGCAGATATCTTAAAATTGATAAAAGAAGCAGAAGAGGGTCCAGCTCTGGAGAAGCCAAAAGCAGAAACCAATGCTGTTGCTATTTAATCTCGAAGTTTCCTGAGCTTACCACTACTCACTACAAGGCTTGAATAATCAATCTGGTAGTTAAGAACATGTATGTATGAATTCCAGAGGAAAATGCAGATGATAATGTTTTCATGTATAATTCCCATCTGAATGTAGAGAATCCTTGTGGATAAGTATATGTATTCTGGAATTTAAATTTTATGGCAAAAGAGAGTTGTGCTTAAGAGAAAATGCTCTGTTAAAACTAAGGAGGATGAAATGTTTCTATTACATACTTACCCAAGAGAAAAAAAAAAAGCTAGGCTCTAAGAAACTGCATCTACATTTGCAATTTAGGGTCTTTCTATTGCAAAAGACATGCATACTTTCAATGACTCAGCTCTAACTTCTCTGTGTTGGTGCCGTAGTCAGGCCATAGTCAAATGGGTAGAGGGGATCATAATTCGGGTCGCCGAAGTTCAAGGGGAGCTGATCGACCGACCTGAACCAAGTTCGAGAAAGTTTTCCTGTGAATCCATAGTCTCCAAAGAGGACGTCAGTCACACCCAAGCCCTCCGTTCCAGGAAGCCAAGCAGCAACAAGCGCATCGATGGTGGGCTCGTATGACTCGATCACGAGAGGCCGTCCGCTGATGAGGATTACAACACACTTCACGGAACCACAGACCGTCTGGATCGTGCTTGGTCCAGGTTCTGGAACAGTGAGGTTGCTGCTATCTCCATTAGTTTCAGCGTATGGATATTCTCCCACTATAACAATAGCATAGGCGAACTCATTGGTCCTCACAAAGTCAGAACTGGGATTCTCGGAGTAGATCACATCGGTTGAAGGATCCACCGTGGCTTTAATTGCATCAAGGATCGTTGTTCCTGAATGACGCAGAAAGGCAAGTCCTTTAACAAATTATTACGCATTTAGAGCTCGAGTTCATCTCCCACTAAAAGAAAGAAACCACTTTTCAATGGAGAAAGATCTATGCAAATATCGGAATAGATCTAGGCTTCTGAAAAATGAAAGCTTTATGAATATACTCACCAACAGTGATATTCCCACTAGCTCCCTGCCATTCTATTGTCCAGCCGCCGCACTGATAACCCAAGTTATTAGCATGACTTCCAGCAACCAGAATCTTTTTAGCCTTCTTCGGGAGAGGCAGCAAAGGCTCGTTGCTGTATTTTCCGTTCTTTAGAAGAACTAGAGATTTTCTGACAGCTTCCCTTGCCAATTCTCTGTGCTCCTATTAGCAAACAACTACAGTTAACACAGTGTGTCACCAAATTTTACCTAGTTCGTTACATTATTGTCGAAATACCTTTTTACCGAGCTCATCGGCTAAACTAAGATCGGGGAGAGGGTCTTCAAAGAGACCCATGGTGAACTTTACTCGTAAAATCCTTCTAACAGCATCGTCGATTCTGCTCATGGAGATGACATTTTTCTCGACTAGCATGGTCAAGTTTCCGATGAAATCAGTATAGTTATATGGAACCATTATCTGCAATTCAAGATGACAATTTTTTTAAAAAGAAAAAGAATGGTGATATGAATGTTATCAATAACAGCACTGTGAAAGCAGCTGAAAGTTAAAAATTATATTTACATGTGAAGGGTGTATTGGTAATATTTTTAATTAATAACTTATTAATCTTGTTAACTTTACAACATATTATGATAATAAATATTTCAAATAACTGCTAGCAATATGGTGCACTTTCATATCTGATATCAAAGTGGTGAACTTTGATCATATACGCCTGTACGAAATAAGAAGCTAACCATGTCGAGACCCGCATTGATACTAGCTTCAACAGAATACGTATAATTTGCTCCAGGTGGGGAGGTGATTCTATCAATTCCTTCCCAGTCTGATATCACAAAGCCCTAAAATGCAAAAGAAACATTATATATTACATAGAAATAATATAGAAGCTACCATATAAAAAGGCAAAAGCTCTTGGTGAAGGCATGTTTTTTTCAGATACCCTGAAATGAAGAGTGTTCTTCAAGAAATCAGTAACAAGACTACGATCTGCATGCATTTTAACACCGTTCCAGCTTGAATAAGAGATCATTATAGTTGAGACACCCTTGATTATGGAGTTATAATAAGCCGGCATATGAACACCTAGTAGTCCATGTCGATTGACGATTGTATTGTTCTCATTAATTCCCTTACGAGTACCGCCATCACCGACATAATGCTTTGCACAGGCTACAACCTTTTTCCTATAAACATTTGCCAAAAAAATAAAACATTAATTAAGAAAAGAACAAAAAAAATGAAAAATGCATAAAGCACTTCAATGTGGTCTTATGGAGAGCGAATCGTCTGTGGTAAAAACCACAGACGATTCGCTATAGCGTGAATCACAGCCATCCATTGGACGTGCACGTATTATAAGATTTTATATAAAATTTTCGTCGACTTATTTAACCTATTTTTAAGTATTTTTACGAAAAAATACTTAAAAATAGATCAAATAAGTCGACGAAAATTTTATATAAAATCTTGTGATACGTGCACGCCCGATGGACGACAGCCGCCACAGACGATCCGTTCTCGGTCTTATGGAGAGAGAGAGAGAGAGAGAGAGAGAGGGAGGTCTTACTTGCCAGCAACATAAGGAACACCTTTCCTATAATTTGCAGGGGGATCTCCTTGCAAGCCAGGAATTATTTCTGTCATTGCTTGCACAATTCTGTGGTCTTCACTGTAACTTTCATAGCAACGGCCCCACCGCGGATCTCTACATACCTGAATTTAACCAGTTTGACAACATTTAAAGATCATGAACTAAAACCGTAAAATTCGAACATGAAACTGCTTATCGGTTATGTCGATGCTTACCGCAATGCAAGGAGCAAACGTATACTGTATTCCTGTAGCCCTGATCTCGAGGGCTGTTGCAGCACCTATCTTCTTGACAAGCTCAGGATCCCTATCAAGAGTTTCAAATATGTAAATGATCAATTGGTATTTTTCATTTATATTAGGATGTTTAGAACTGACCTTGTAGCTCCAAGACCTATATTGTGTGGAAATATTGTTGCATTATAGACATTATTATGCCCATGAATAGCATCTATTCCATAAATCATTGGGATCCCCAAGCGTGTCGATAGAGCACCTCTTTGAAATTCATTTACCATATTCACCCAATCCTTTGCGGAAGCCTCAGGCCCGGGAGCGCTCCCCCCGCCACTCAGCACGCTACCTGCAGGGTATCATTCCATCAGAAAAAAAAAAACACTAATACACTATTCTTGCCTAGATAAAGATCTCAAATCAGGTCCCCCGCCCCTGGCGGAACGGCCGGGGCGCTCGTCTCAGGAAGCGAGCGCCCGGGTTTGAATCCCAGGAGTGCCTGTAATGGGGATGTGCCCGTGATCGCGAGTTTACAGTAGTTGCGGGAAAGCTGGTGGCTGAATAACTCATAGTACTCAATGTCTGGTCCGGGGGCGGACGCCAGAACAGGATTTTACTCTCCTGCGTGCACCTGTGTTCAAAATGGTTCTATAGGTGTACGTAGAAAACTGTGGTCCGCGAGTTAGCGGAGACCCAGGGAGGGGTTTCGCCTCGTTATCTCAATAAAAAAAAAAAAATAAAAAAAAAAATCTGACATCAGCCTCGGCTTATATAGAGTTGAAAGAGAGTGCAAAAGAGCTTCACCTATGAAGTAGTCTTTCATGACTTGTGCTGAGGCAACCTTCCTTTCGATCTGAGTCATCTGGCCAATCTTTTCGGCAAGAGTCATCCTCGTCATCAAGTCGTTAATTCGAACATTTAGGGGCTGCCTAGGATCCTTGTATTTCAAGTATGTAGCTTCTCCAATTGAAGCACAATAGAGCAAGAACACAAGACATAAACAACTCGAGCGCAAAATAGCCATCTTCATATAAACAATATTGCACTCTTCTTTTCAGCTGCTACAACTTTCAACTAGTAAAAGGACAGGGAAACAAATAAGAGATCCGGATCTTTGCTTATTATCATGACCTTTTATAGATATTTCAAATTATGTTTGGATATAATTTATGTATACATTACAAACTTAAATATAAACATAATTAATATATAAGAATATAATGAATATATCAATTATATGTATACATAATTTGAAATACCTATAAGGCTATACCAAATTATAAAAGGTCCTGATTGATGAAACAAGGAATTAAAAGTTGATGGTTACTAGACATCGAAACGGACAAATTAACAATTGCAGGACAAAAACTTGATAGTTCATATAGAAGATTTTCTGCACCAGCATTAAATAATATTCAATGCATTCTATTACAAGTTAAAAGAAGGGGTTTTTTTTTTTTTTTTTTTTTTTTTTTTTTTTTTTAAAATTTTTTTTGGTAAAACCGAACGTAGATCACGTGGAAAATAAAGCTCAAGCACATACTTACCACATGGAAAACCACATCGACATGGCAGAGCTGAAAGAGAAACTCGTGAGCACAAATTAAATTCTGTGAATTTAATTAGAGGAAGAACCATTCAGGTGACTTTGCATTAACGTAAAGAACTAAGCACTCTCAAAACAGAGGAAATTGAAAAGATCAAAAGCATAACTTGTTGGATGTACTACCGAGATTCTCACAACACTTCAAAAAAAAAAAAAAAAAAAAAAAGGGAAAAAGAAAAAGGAAAAATCGACGAATAAACTGCAAACACATTATAATCGGAAATAATGAGAAATACATATTCCAAAAATAGAAATAATATGAGCAAGAAAAAGAAAATGAGGTCATTACCAAAGGAAGAACTTTGGCAGTAGCTAGTTAATCCTCTCCATTTGTTTTATATTAGAAAACGAGAAAGAAATTGGAGAGAGCAAAGTGCGGTTCTGTTCTAGCGCGCGGGGACGTTATATACACAGAGGAATGAGTAAAAAGATAGCATTTTAATCGTGGATAAACTTCGGTAATTCGGGATAAGTGCTACGTTAGTTTCGGATATTTTCTTTTTAGACATTATCCAAAAGAGAAAAAAGAAAAGACAACTCTCAAATTTGAAATAAAGCTCAAAGTTTGGATTCAAGTAGATCCTGTTTGCCAGTTCTGCATGTCAATTTAAGAACGACGGTTACCGGGGATCTCTGCATATTTTATAGGAGTTTATAATAAAACAATAATATTTTTACCATTCCTTATGTGAATGATAAGGAATGACAGAATATCGGACATTTGCATATTTATGTCTCCGTAATTTAAAATAGTAAAAATATATTTTTTTTGATTCAAAACAACAAAAATGTGCCCTTAATCATGTCAAAAGATGAAATTGCTTTGTTACATTAACCAAATTTTATTATATATGCTTATGTTATGAGATAGTTTACTAAAAATATTTATGGATAATTTTTTAAAATATTTTAAATATTTATGAACTAGCCTACTAAAAATATAGATTTTGATAAGATCTACAACTTCTATATTAAAGATTTTTCAAAAAAAAAAAAAAAAAAAAAAAAATCTAAAAGGCATTTTGAAATAGTGAAAATCTATAAAATTTTAGAGTCCGAAAATATGTATCTAGAAGTATTTTTGTAATAACTTTGAACATAAAAGCCCCAAAATACTCCTAAGTATATATATATATATATATATATATATATATATATATATATATATGTGCTAATCTCCATTCGACAGGAGCACGGCTCGCTCCAGTCGACTCAGCAGCCATCGGATCGCGACGATCTGACGGCTGAGATCACGCGCGTGTTTGGTAACATATATATATATTATTTATGTTAGTTCTCACAATCATGAAGATATATCTGTCTTAATGGAACATAAAAACGTATTTTGAATAATGATAATATATTTTGCTATTTCAAATAATTAGGAATATAAAAATATAAATTCTTTATGTTACTATTTCTACTAGTTTTATTACGTCGACGTTACCTTCAAGTGGAAAGATAAGACACGCTTCTCGTGAAGCGACGCCATGTAAGAAGCTCATGAGAGAGACTGATGCTCACTCGATGTATGTTATTTGGCGAAGAGAATTTCAAATTTGTTTCTTTGGTTTGCTTTTTTTGACTAAAATCTAAACAAAAGAATTTGATGTTTAATCCAACGGCGCTTAACATCCGAAGATGCAAACACCAAGCACTCACTTGTGAACGCTACAGTATAAATGTAAGGAATAATTGCAAATCAGCCTTTGATTTTTCAAAATTTGTAGGGAAAATGCACACTGAAGACTGATTTGTACAAATCAGTCATAGCATGGCTGACGTGTGCAACTAGAAAATACTAGTAAAGCTTTATGTGGACCACTTTGCATAGATGGGCCTGTATTAATCAGTTTTTTATTCTTATTTGTATCAAGGCCATATTAATCCTGGTAGTAGGTTTGACTGGCCCATTTGTAGTATGATGATCAAGTCATGGTCATCACATCAAACAAACAGCTATTTTTTTTGTTAGCTAAATGCTATAAATTTAAATAATTTGATATAATATAGATTTAACGTACTGCTTGTTAATTAATCGAGGAGACGCCATGTATTGAGCCGAGAGCAAGATTGATCTATCAATTTCCACCACTCTCTTTGCTCATACTAATTGTATTATTTCCATCATCACTAGAACTATGAGGGATGCCTATAAATAATCGTCCTTGGCATTAGTTGAATAGGAACTCCGAGCAAGCAATAAAGAGAGATTTTTGTACTCAAGGTCGAGATTCTGTTACCTCGATCCATAGAGCAGTTAGATTTGTCTATGGTTGAGTTATCACATGCGATTTTACCTCGGCCCATATCGACGATTTTCACGTAAATTCATATGTTATGTATGATTATCTGTGCATTCCTCTTAGCTATCTCTCTCTATGATCTCTAATTACTAGGTCGAGATCACAATCACAAATTTAGGAGAATTTTTCTGTAAATTCTAGGTACTATTGAAGACCATTATATTTTCTACCAGAAAAAAACATGTGCCACAAAGAAAGATAGGTGCAGTAAGAATTTATTTAGAATGTAAGGTTTTCTGTGCCGAACCACATTGAGTTTCGGCAAACTCAAACTTCGGCGCATGCCAACCGTGCCGATAGTACCGTTGCAACTGTATTGAAACACATTTATTAATTACTTTTAAAATTTAAAAATTTAAATATAAGATTTTTGCCATGTGCTATACTGGTTCATGCCGTGCTGACAACTACTAGAATAGACACGTACTGTCCGGCACTGAAAACTATGATCATGAGTAAGAAGTATATGTTAATGCAGCTACATACCTAACAATGAATTTTCAGACTACTTCTTCAAAATAAGCCGGATATCATTGGATCTCGGTTTGTCGAAGGTGATGCGATATATCCATTTGCAGTCCTTATGATCGATACTCTAAAGATTTGAAAGATTTATAACATTGCAATTTTGGTCCCAAAAATTATGTAAATATCTTCAAGAAATTGCATTTTTTCTTAGTTCTTATCGCTCAACTTGCACAAATAAAATACAAATATTGTCCAATTATAGGAATAACAGTATTTCTTGAAGCAACCGAGTAAGCTCTTCTTTTCCCCGAGTAAGCAACCAATATTGCTCGAACTTGCAACTTCTTTTGCATACATAACTGGTATTTTAGCAGCTTGTCCCGTGGGCTTTTGCCTAAGAACTTGCAACTTTTATGTCTTAAGAATCGACATGTACCTGCATCGATTATTAGCAAGCTAGCAAAGCAGCTTCACCATACTCCGCATATATACATATCTGAAAGAAAGTTTCAACTTTATATAAACTAGCAGTATGGTCACAAGACTAATTAGTTTTTCCTATTATTTTTTTTTTTTTCTTTTTTCATCGAGTTTAAAATGTCGCCTGCGGTAGATAAAAGGGCTCCTATCAGTCTCAGCAGACAGTTGGATCCTTGAGGTATAGAAACAGATAGTTCACCAGTATATATTATCACAATTCTGTAGAGAATCTTGAAAAATCAAGAAATGTAGTGTGTTTTCATTATCCTGATAATTAAGGATATACTTGCTAATTAATGTTTATATTACAGAAGTACCAAACCATATTTATAAGGGGAAACCATATGGATGCCTTGTAACACCAAACTAAATGTCTGAATAGGGGTTGTTAAGCAGCCACATATGACCATTAATCTAATTAAAACATGAACAAATTCTCACTGAAAGTAGCTCATATATATATATATATATATAGAGAGAGAGAGAGAGAGAGAGAGAGAGAGAGAGAGAGAGAGAGAGAGAGAGAGAGAGAGAGAGAGGGTCTATGTAGTGAATTCTGATCAAGCTGACGGATAAAGTTTATTATAAAATAGATGTACCTTATTTAGAAGCATTTCCTAATTACTGGTAGATATATTAAACTGCTATAGACAGAAGATTAAAATAGGTGATAATACTAATAACTGTTGGAGGGTCATTAACGTTAGTGATATGATACCTATTGGAAGATCATTACTGAACTATATAAATTGTCAAAAAAAGGTAGTATTACTGATAATGGTGCATCTTTCTGGGGACATGTTATGATCGGACTAATTTTTCTTACTAAAACTCGGTCACAGCCAAGAGATCCGAATTATATAAATAAGATTAATTAATAGTTGTTACTTTTTCGAGAACATATATAGTTCCTACCTATGTAGATACCGTAAGTTGATAAGAGGCAGAATATAAAAATTAACACTGATAATTATAGGAGGATCATTACTGATAACTATACAATCGTCTCGAAAATAGGTAGTATTACTGATAATAGCGAATCTTTCTGAACACTTATATTATTGATAGGACTAATTTTCTTGCTAGATGTTTTCAACACATAAAACCTTTATACCATGAATCAAGCTTGGGGTACCAAAACTCAGTCATAGCTAAGAGATCCCAGTTTATATGAATCACTGATTAGTAGTTATTACTTGTTAGACGATCTCTTTTTTTATTTTTTTAATTAAAAAAAACTCAAGATAAAATCTAGAGAGTAAACAAAGTAGACTTAGTTTCTTAAGCATGTAAACACAAGATAAAATCTAGAGAGTTCTTCTTCGATGTACCTTACCTGAGTGAAAACCTCTGTATCATAAGAAAGGAAGGTGTGAGGAATGAAGCCTGATCCGAGATCTCTTCAAGTAACTCAAAAAAAACCCTAGAAGCTGATCAAATAGAAGATCACAATTATCCATAAGACAGGAAGGATCTTGGATCAGACTCCATTCCAAACACCTCACTCTCTTCATTTCCAATCAATTGGATGCTGAAGACCATCAGTAATCTGACTAGCTCTCAAGTCTGCTATATTGTGTATATATGAAGCAAAAATAGCTAGGGTTAGTAGGAAATCTTAAAATAATATGAGGAATGATCACATGATGGGCAGCTGAATTGGGGGCATAAAACAATGGGAAAAGTGAGATGGGTTTCAGGGAAGATCTTGTCTTGTTCTATGGAGGACTAAGCCTTTACAGGCTATTCATGAGAAAAAGAATACCTAAACTAACAAGGGAGAGGCTAATAAAGGTGGAGAGAGAGAGAGAGAGAGAGAGAGAGATGTGAAGGGCCCTTCTTTGATGGTTTTAACATCGAAAATCTTTTAGGTAGACCCATACATGGTGCAAAAATGCCAAATATAAAAGTAAAATAGGTAGAGAGGGCATGAAGCTGTGAAAGAAGTATAGTCCTTAGCCAGTCGGCTGTAATAACTAATGATAACTAGGTCAGAAAATAAGATTAGGATGATATTTTTATTTATAAGAAATTCATAATCCTTCTCAAGTGTCATACATATTCAACTATATGCCATAATTAATTTGCTTTGTTTTAAGGGAGACTTGCGTATTAGCCCCTCTCTCAAATCATGTATTATAAATTAGCTCCACATTCAAAATCTATTTTTTTTTTTTTATGTTCCAAAAAATCTATTTAGAAATATTTTTGAAAAATTTTTAAATACAAAAATGGTAAGTCACATCAAAAATCTTTTTTCTTGTATTCAAAGTTATTTAGAAAAATACTTATAAATAGACATTTAGAGGCTCCAAAGCCTTAGCAGATTAACTTTTAAACCCGTGAAGAGTAAAGAATTTGGGACTTCAAAATATCTATTTAGAGACGTTTGTTAAAAAAAGAAAACTTTGAATATAGCAATCATAGATCACATTGAATTTTTTTTTTTTTTGTATTCAAATTTCTCCAACAATGCTTATATAATAGTAAAAATATTTCTAGCATAAATTTCGAAATATAGACTGATTTACAAGGATTTTAAATTTAGGGATAATTTGTAATAGCTTTGAAATGAGGGACTAATATGTAATTATCCATTGTTTTTAAAGTATATATATATGTATTAAGCCAGGAGGTCTGGAGAAGTTTTGATGGGATCACTGATAAAGTACTACTAGAACAAGCATTGTACATGCCCATAAAGATCATTATGGAGAGTAATGCTTCTATATGTATATGTGTATGTATATGCAGGCAGATCTGGAGAGGTGGGATAACTGACAAGGCACTAGAACAAGCTGAGCATAGCACTGTGCATGCCCATAAAGATCATTATGGAGACTTATGATTCTATGTGTCTATGTACATGCATGATTAAAGATACATTAATCAATGCTGTACCTGGTCCATAAGCTAGAGATGGTCCCTTTGATACCAAGGATGTAAAAAAGTAAAATTTATAACTAAAATGCAAAAGGTCAATTTTGCAGAGAGCATAAAATCACAAATTTTAATTAGCGAGAGGCATAAAAATGCAAAAGGCCCAAATTTATTACTAAACGTATGGGGCTACAACTGGTGTATTTTGATCCAATTGGTGGGGTCCAATGGTTGGCCACTTAAAAAAAACTTATTTGTCAACATTTACGTGGGAGCGAGCAAGTAATTACATCTACATCTTATAATGGTAGAGTTAAGATTGAAACTATTAGAAAATTTGTATTCGCTGTTTATATAAACAGTGAGTGAGGTTTTATTTTGTAATTCACAAAAGGGGGGAAAAAAGATATTATGTGTATAAATCACAGCTACCTATCCATGCAACTTATGTGTTATTCATCGCCTCTTACAATAATTATTTCTTTAGTTAAAGCGGAAAATATTCAACTCTCAAACAGTTCTAAGGTTGGAGACTCCCAACCTACTGAACACAAAGTAGCACAATTCTTACTTTAGTACCGAACCCATACATTAGAAAAGTTAATATTTATGCATGCGAAATTATTTTTCACACTCTCACGGACCACAGTGGTCCAACTAATAACTGCTCGCTTCCCTATGCGAGAGATCTGCAGCTCGTACCTGCAGGGGATGCCTCTTACGGATGCAGATCACCTGCACCCAGTCACTGCACCCGCTCACTGCACCCACGTTCGAAACGCATACCAACTTGTAGTTTTTCAAAAACTTTCAACATAAAAATTGTATATTTTGATATTATCTATAATTTTTATAGTAGAATTTTTTTTTTCAAAAAATATTTCTAAAATAGTTTTTTTGAGCTCTGAAATTAACGGATTTTAAGACAGTTTTTAAAACCCGTTCGGAATCTGTTGTATTAACTTTGAAGTTCTAAAACACCACTTTTATAAATATTTTTTTAAAAAAATTAAATATAAAAATTATAAATAATATTAATTTTTACAATTTTAATGTTGAAAAATTTTCGAAGAAAATATAAGTTAGTATACGTTTTGGTTCGGACGTGGGTGCAGCGAGTGGGTGCAGGTGATTTGCATCCCCCCTCTTACAATCATTAAAAAAAAAAAAAGCAACTTCAAATTGAAGAGATTCGGTTGGTGCTACATATTATATGCCTTTACGTCAAAATGAGGCACATGATACACCACATCAAACATAAATGATTGTCAAGACCAGAGCCCTCTTCTTCTCCCTTGCTGACTGACTGCTGAGCAGATACTTTTGCTTTCTTTCTCACTTTTTTGCCTTCGTATTATTGCATCGAGATTGAATTGGAACTTTTGACCCAATCATTTCCCATCTGTTCCACCTCCATTTCGTTGCAGCAAGACGAATCAGAAGATCAACCAATTCCGAGAAAAAAAAAAAGAAAATCAGAGAAAAATCAGAGGACCATCTATCACCCAGACTCAAATTCGCTGCCCACACTCTATCTCGCCTTTTGCCCCAATCCTTCAGAATTTATATTTACAAACGTTTTTTTTGAAATTTTTTTCAAAAATTATAAATTTCATCAAAATCTACAATTTTCATATTAATTTTTTTTAAAAATACTTCTAAATATATATTTAGATTCCAGAATTTTAACACCTTAACGGATTTTAAAACTGTTTTGAAACCGTTAATATTTTGGAATTTAAAAACACATATTTAGAAGCATTTTTTGGAAAAACTTGATAGATTTATAAATTTTATTTTGAAATTTTTTTAAAAAAATATTTTTAAATATGTGTTTTGAAAATTGGAACAGAATGCAAGTAGAGAGTAGGACAGAATTTGAGTCCCATCCATCCATCACAAAATCTTTATCTACTTTAACTGCAATTATCTGGCGTCCGCCGTCCTTCATCATCCTTTACACACCCGGTCGGTGGCACTGTTCACACGCCTGAAAAAGATAAATGGCTCCTCTTTATTACAGCTTTTCTTTCTTTTTCCCCAATTTTCTTTTGAAAATGATAAATGCGTTGCAGTTTTCCATTGCTGATAAGGAGCCTAACCAAGTTAATTAAGGCCTCCATTACCTGAGTGTTTAATGTTTGATAGATACAATATAACTCAATTTGTATCGGCCTCCTTATATTTCAATCTATCAAGCACCGTTCCTATTTAGCATCATTTTCATTACATACGGCAGAAAAGATTTCAACTTCAAAATAGGTGCAAGATGGGAATGGATTCTTTTTATTGACCGGTAAGTTTTAATTGATTGAAATATGATGGTTCAGATAAAAAAGAGTCTATAAAAATATAATTAATTAATTTTATAATAAAAGTGTCTAGAACGGCAACTAAACAGTTATCGAAAAAATAAAATAACTTAATTTTATAGATATTTTTTTAATCTGAACCATCAGATTTGAGTTAATTAAATCTGATCATTCAATATAAAGTATTGAAGAATCTGCAATGAACAGAATATATGTATGGGGCAAGAGAGTGAACCATGATATTTAATAGGGCGATGACTAGCTTTTCCTTTTGGGAACAAAGGGCTTTTTTTTATAGCTCTACATTACAACATTGACATAGAAGCACATACTACAATGCTTTTGCTTACATAATAAATTGCATTATCGACACTGGAGTAAAGCTGAAAATTGCTACTTCGATAAACATTTAAAGACACTATTAAAAGATCTGTACAGTGAATTTACATGGCCTGAATATCTTCATTTTCTTAAAGAAAATCGAGGAAAGAGAGATCCTACATGTTTTGGTTAACGTAGAAGGGCATCATGAAGTTCTAGGCTCTGTTTTCACCAGCTTCACACTGCTGTAAAACCGTTTGAGGTCCTTCATTGCCTTTTAATTGAGCGAAGTGAAGAAGGGACGTCGGTCTCTGGCCTGTACCAGTGGTTTGGGATGGCATCCTTCGGGCCACTAGCTTCCGCTGGTGAACCATGAGAAGGTACTAAGAAACCCGATGCCCTACTTTTCGGGCTATGCGACAAACTCAGCTCTTTCTTTTCCTGCACCATTAGTATGAAAAGTTTCTTCAAATTCAAATTCCAACAAAAATAAACTAATTCTCATCCTAGCTGCAAAAAATATCAAGTTAAAAGCAACAACTTCAGTGCAAGATTAGTTCGTCATGTTTTACTTTGAATAACACATAGTTCACTCTGCGTTATATGGTTCGAATTGTGCAAAATCTAGAGTGAAATTCTAAGACAAGTACTAGGAGCGCTAGACAAGTCAGATTGAGCTGATAAACTAGTTAGTATCAGTATTCCTGTAAATGCATAAAGCTTTTTTCATAATGTGCAATTCATAAAAGGGTACCTGTTGCATCTGAATGTCTCTCAATGATAGCCGACTGGAAAGAAGTGAAGTTGACCAAGGGGGAGTGCTCTTCTCTCCATCTAGAGATGCAAAAACAAGCCCGCGGCCCGTACCGCGGCCGGCGAGGGTACCTGTTGCATCTGAATGTCTCTCAATGATAGCAGACTGCTTTCTTTAGTAACAACAAAGCTGAATCAAGTTCAGAGAGAGACCCCTGTTGTGATATTAAACACAGGTCCTTCTGATAATGAATAGAAGAAGATCTGCGAGTTGATTTCTGATTTACGAATCCGGAAGGCGATACCGAACCTTCCATGAACCACTGTGTATGATATGATGGTAAGAACAGTCACTGGCATCTGCACTGCCAATTGGCAATTGTCTGTATTTATGAAACTCACAAGCTACAATAAACCTTTCCTTAGTAGGAATCCTGCATGCAAGAAACAGCTGTCAACAACAAAAATTAAATGCTACAACATGTCAAAATAGAGGAATGCAACATTGCTCCCCCAAACTACAGATTTCTTACTTTGACAAAAAAAGGTTAGCAGCTCCTATACAAACATGTTTCCCATGCGCATACAAAATCATTGAAATCCCTAAACCTGCAACAAAACTTCAGATGTTACCAACATAGCCCTCATGTAGACATAAATGTATTTAACCAGGAAGTCCAAAAAGGATAACTTAAAGTAATTGCACTGTGACAGTGGTCAGCATTCTGCAAGTAGCTTACGAAAATAAAACCTACATGGATACACTGTATACCAAAATATTCTTATTGCTGTCAGTAACATAGCTTAACAAAGATATTTTAGAGATATTATCATCTCTTAGTCCGTTTCTGAGTACACTGGATCCAGCCATAAATTGAGTTAACAAACGTCCACAGATGTATATTAACCAGACTAGAAGAATTAATCCAAAAAGACAATATAAACACAAGCTCAATAAAGTTACATGAGCAGAAAGCTAATTCAAGAAATGATATCTCAAGCAAACTCATGGTATAAACTCTGGACATATAACGTATCATAGAATGCCAACTTTGGTGAAGTTAAAGTTAACGGATGATATTGGAAACAAGAGAAAGAAAATTTACAAACAATTACTTCATACAGAACTAACACAAATTCTAGGATAAATAAAGAAATCATTTGAAACAAAGAACAAGGTCATGATAGTTGAAGGAACAGGTTCTAAATAGGAAAACACTAGTAATTAGAAATCTTCTTGTTTGTGGTTCTGTTAAAGGAGAAAAGAAAAGCCTTAAAATAATCGTGACAGCAGAATGCAATGTATATATCCAGAAACGTAAGTGTAGCCGATATGACTCTATACGTGCTTTAAAGACTTAACTTTTCACTGGTTGAAGAATTGCATAACGAGGGATTGAAAACATCAGAAACATGTCATTTTAAGATCAACATGTATTCCAATCAACCATCCAACAATCCATGCAGTAGCAGAAGACAGAAACTTCCTGGCGGAACATCAGCTCATCTAAATTGAATTCCTAAAGATCTGTGACTAGTTTAAACATGAAATAGACAATGGTCCTGCCTACAACGTCATCCCGAATTCAGCATTACATTATAGCAATCTAAACATTAAAACGTTCGATTACAAGATTCCAACAGATAAGGAAACCAAAGAGTAATAGGCATGTAATTTCAGAGAAAATAATCGTCTTGTGGGATACCTAAGTAAGCAATAACCCAACTCAGTTCAAAACTCTGAAAATTTGCCAACTTCGGAATCAAAACAACAAACAAGAATTTTACGTATCTAGACGGACATCCACATAACGTACAATTTCGATCCATCAAAAGGAAAATTGCTCGTCAATGCCAACTACTGAATTTTTCTTGGAAAAATACCAAACAGAATGGAGAAAAAATACCCGAACCGAACAGAACGCCAGGTCGAGATTGAACCAGATTGGAGGAATGGGGAGTAAATAGAGGGAATAGAGATCGAGAACAAGAGAGGCCGAGGAAGAGATCTTGGTGATGTGCGTAGTTAAGTGAGTTCGAATTCGAGCTCGACTCGAGCTTAGTCTAATTCATACAATCGAATCGAACTAAAGTCAAGTTCGGCTCGATTCGACTTAAGCTCGGCTTAGTTGATACAATCAAGCTGATCTCGAGTCAAATTCGAACTTGAGATTTTTCAAGTCGAGTCGATTTCGAGCTCAGCTTTTGAAGCTCGAGCCGAATTCGAGCTCAGCTTCTCAAGCTCGTTAAACTCGAGTTCGAGCTTGAGCTAAACCAATCGAGCCGAACTTGAGCTTAGTTGTACTCAACTCGAACTTGGCTCATTCTCACATATACTTTCAACAGCGGTATGTATGCCAACCACGCATACTCCATCCAAATCAAGGTTTTAGATGCCACATAAGTTAGGGTTCATACCGGCATTTTTCTGCAATGCCGTCCGCTCCTCTTTTTTATTAAAAAAAAAAAAAAGAAAAAGAAAGGACCCAGCTACATTTAATGGGTACTATATTATTAAGGGGTTGCATGCAGCGAATATACGATCCGTTAGGTTAAGTCGCATTGCTGCGAGACGCGACCCATAAAAGGTTGCGAGCGCGCAGCGATATATACGATCCTATTAAACCGAGCGGCAGAATATGTTCATTTCATTTTCCACCTTAACGCCTCTAAATCGGAGCCATCAGCTAGGGATTCGCATTCACCCAGCTACATGTTAAGCTTTCAGCAGCATGAGATCCTGTAAATATGTAGTATTCATCATAATAATATGGAGGTTCCAAAGATCATGACTTAGAAACACAATATTTTGACCAACCAGCGTTGGCTCAGTTGGTTAGCGGAGCTGGGTGTTAGTAGAAGACCAAAGGTCTATTCCTCATAAAGAATAGGTCAGGGGTTTGACTTTCAGTAGCACCTAGATGGGAGGGTCTATCGTATATCGCTTCATATCCGTTCGAGATGTAGGATAGAAACCGAACTCGACGGTCAAGACCAAAAAAAGAAAAAAAGGAACACAGCATGTTGCCTTTCATCAGTTGATCACCATGACAAATGAAGACGACCAACTATCAAGTTAAAGACAACCAAACTGACCAGTACCGACCATCTGCCGATTTTCAACAGCCAACTAATGAGCATCCACCAGTAAGTTGAAAAAAAAAATGATGAATCTTGTTACATCATAGGTACCTTCCAATTTCCAGGACCACATGAGAGACATCTCCATCAATAACCACCAACCATAATAGCATTTATGAAGCTGCAAGATACCAACAATATCTAAAGGCTCCTTTGCACTGATGCACCAGATACAGCATGCATCTTCTTCTGTCTTCTTTTACATGGTTTTACAACCTCTCCTTCATATCCTTTTTTTGTTTTTCGTTTTTTGTATTATTTTTTTTGGTGTTGTAGCTTTCAAGAAGGATATCTAAAAGTATCGCGTACCAGTTCTAGTAACATCCACATAGAGGGTGAGCGCTATTTCGACGGCAAGTGAAAGACGTCTTCATAGTGGCTGTTGTGGTGATGTTGGTGGGGGCAGATGCTCTCCAATACATATCCCTCAAGTTCTTTTTAATTTATGATAAAAATTAATATCTAAATATATTTTATAAAAAAATTAATTTATATTCGTTTTAGGATGAACCATGTAGGATCCAGCCTCGACGAAGAAAATGTTTCATCTTATTATTGTTTACGATTTACATGTGCGTATTTTGAACGAAGAGGAAGACTGCTGGAGACGGGATCCACGGAGACGACAGGGCGGCTTGCTACGGCAGTAGCACAACCACAGGGCTAAGTCTCTGGGCTCGATAAAGATGAGGATCGACTCGGACGTAGCAGCAGAATTCACAAGGATTCTGTTTATAAGATGCAAGGTAATATCTCTTACACCTCCATAACAAAGAATAACACGCATGCTTAAACTCTGTCAAATGAGTTTCTATTGCGTGCTTCAGAAAAGTTGAGACAACAAGATGCAACCTAATCCTCATGCTGTGATCACTGCCATTCGCTCCCTCGACAAGCCTCGAACTGATGGAGAGGCTTGCCAAGAGGAAACCTGATGCTCCTCACGGCGGTTGCTGCAGCTCTTGGTTACGTAAGTCTTCTAACATGAAATTTTCACCTTGTAAGGTCAATAGACCCACAGATAAAGTAACATGAGTACACAGTAATGGAAGCAACAGGCCTAACAATTATAATTTCTTTGATGCTGAAACAATAGTACATAGGGACACAGATAAATGGCTTCTACGATCCCAACCTAAGAAATAGGGGGTTATGTAGCCCTCATAAAACAAAACTAACTTACCCAACCACTCACTCAACAAAGCAAAATCACCTCATTATTCTGACAGATGGCACATGTTCGCTGCCAAAATTTCGTTAGAATTTGTAAAGATCTTGAAGAGTATGTTACTTGGCACTTGCGAGCTGGGTGCGGAGGAGCTTAGCTGCTGCAACCATGTTAGTGAGGGCGGGCTTGACCTCTGTGTACTTGCGGGTCTTGAGACCACAGTCAGGGTTGACCCACAGGATGTTAGACTCGAGCACCGCCAACATCTTGTTGATGCGGTCAGCGATCTCCTCGGTCGACGGGATCCTAGGCGAGTGGATGTCGTACACGCCAGGGCCGATTCCAGCACCATATTTCACTCCCTCGCGGAAAACTGACAATAACTTCTCGTCCGAGCGAGAGTTCTCAATGGTGATGACATCAGCGTCCATGTCGATGATTGAGTGGATGATGTCATTGAAGTTTGAGTAGCACATGTGGGTGTGGATCTGTGGATAAGCCGGAGATTAAGCATCCATATAATAGTAGAGCTAAGACATAAATACACAAGGAAGAAGACCAAATGATACCTGGGTAGTGTCCTGGATACCACAGTTGGTTATTCTGAAGGAGTGGACCGCCCAGTCAAGGTAGAAAGCCTGCTCTGACTTGCGAAGAGGCAAACCCTCACGAAGAGCAGCCTCATCGATTTGGATGACCTAAAAATAAAATGCAGAAGAAATTGAGAGCAATGAATGCCGTATCATTTGACAGGGAACTTTGCAGTGGAGAAGGAATGCAGACCTGAATGCCAGCAGCTTCCAGATCCTCGACTTCTTTCTTAATAGCAAGAGCAATCTGATAGCATGTCTCGAACCTGGATGAGTCAAGTTTAGCATGGATATCCAAAGATATAAGAGCGGGGAAAGAACAAAAAATATTTGTTGTAAATAACAGAGGAAAATGAACAGACCTGGGTTGGTCATTCCTGACAAAGGACCAGTTGAGAATTGTGACTGGACCGGTCAACATTCCCTTCATTGGGCGTTTGGTCATGCTCTGGGCCATTGAAGACCAGAAAACGGTCATTGCCTTGGGACGGCTAACATCACCATAGATGATAGGAGGCTTAACACATCGGGAACCATAAGATTGCACCCAACCGTTGACAGTGAATGCAAAGCCTGATAGTTGCTCTCCGAAGTACTCAACCATGTCGTTTCTCTGTACAGCAACAATGATCAATCAGTTGTCCAAACATCAATAACCAAATTTACTTTTTTCTTCCTAGATCTTAAGAGCTCTAACTTCTAAAGTAAGGATCAACAGATACGGATTTCCTTGCGTCATACACTAACCTCCGGTTCCCCATGGACAAGGACATCAATATCGAGCTCCTCCTGAAGATCAACGACCTTCTTGATTTCTTCTTTAATGGCCTTCACATACTCCTCTTCTGAGATCCTGGAAATAACGTAACAGGCATTATTAAGAAGAGTAAGAACAGATGCCTCTACATGACGCAAGTTTATTATTAAGGAGGGCTTACTTGCTGGCCTTGTATTCACGGCGAACTCTTCTAAGATCCATCGTCTGAGGGAAAGAACCAATTGTCGTGGTTGGGAGAATTGGAAGGTTCAACTTCTTCTGCTGGGCATCTAATCTGGCACTGACATTGGTGGCGCGACGGTGGTCAGAGCCCCTCAAAGCAGCAGCCTACAGTTTGCATGATGAAAATAATTAGTGTACATTCTTTTCTGCAAAACGAGGTTCAAAACTGTATTAAACAATGACATGAAGAACTTACAGCTTTCTGAACGTCCTGGTTGTTAACCCTAGGGGATGACTTCCTTGAAGCCAGAGCAGCAGCATTTGCTGAGAAAAAAGCCTGCAAGTATGTATGAATCATTAGAGTTAGAACAATGAAAGATCATCAGCAATTCCAATAGAGTATATAACTTGTAATCGAAGTACTGTGTGACATCATGGTTAACGGGATTGCATTGCAATTTGCATTTTGAGTAATAACACATATCCTAGTAACCGGTACCACAGCTATTAACTAAGAATAAATCAAATTCTATCATCGGCATACCTCATCCTTTTGCCCAGCCAAAGCCTTGGCCAGGGCATTAACTTCAACGACCTTCTGCGCAGCAAAAGCCAGCCAGGATTTGATTTCATTATCAAGCTTAGTCTCATTTACCAAGTCAACGGCAGTGTGCATGAGTGAACAAGAAGTTGAGACCACAAGCTTGTCTGCGTTTAACAAAAAAAATTTTTCTCCTTACTTGATGGAAAAGGCGACAAGATAGTAGCACTAACACATACCTTTTCCAACAATGCCCTCCAGATAGCTGAGGGTACTGATGGAAGCTGCAAGATCATTGGCCCAGATGTTCCTACCATCAACTACCCCAGCAAAAAGATACTTGCCAGAAGGAAAACTCGATTTAACCAAGTCGAGGGTCTTGGTTCCACGTACAAGATCAAAACCAAAACCAGTAACAGCCTTCAATGAAGTGATGGTCCTAAAATATAACGAGTCCATTACATGCAAATGGTAAGTTTACGAATAAAACAATACATTGGACAATTACAAAAAAATGATTGGTAGCTGACTTGTATGCCTCAGCAGGAACGTCAGCAAAATATGTCTCAATAACAGCATTCACGCCAGAGAGTGATCCTTCAAGCTCTGAATAGGTCTTGGTGAATGCTTGCAACTGGTGAGAATCGAGATCAAGCACAAGCGTGGGCTCATCAAATTGAATCCATGAGGCACCAGCAGCCTTCAGCTCAGCAATAACTTTCCTGTTCAATTGTATTAGTTCAAAATTAGTAGAACCACATAGAATAATCCTGATAGTTGCCACCCTTATGGCTAGTGCATGCGGAGTTCAATTTAAGACCTCCGCTTCATAAGGCGAAAGCCCCAGCCAACTGCCCTAAGCGCCTGGGCAAATAGTGATAACTAATGAATTGTTTAATTCTTACTTGTAGACAGCAAGGACATTATCTAGCAACGAAAGAAGAGAGAAAGATTTCTCCACTCCTTTAGCAGGTTTTGAGAGTAACAGGTAAGAAACGGGGCCGATAAGAACAGGAACAGTATCAACACCAAGCTGCACAAAATAACAGGAAAACTTTAGCTAAATAAAAGTGACCAGAACAATCACATATATGCAGGTCCCTAGAAAGAATATAAGCTTCTTTAATTATGATAGGAAGAACTGCATGGACATCCACTCAATATTGCAGTATTATAACTAATCAATTAATATTATATATACATACATACAGTTCGGAGTTATACAGGCTGAAAGTTACTATATAATGAAAAAATAAACGAAGGCAATGATTGGGATGCGATTTAGGAGCATAAATCAAATACAAAGCATAACAAAAAGTGTTGCTTTTGCAATAATTATGTAACGTGAAAGTGCAGGTACAGGTTCTTACAGCCTTAGCCTCCTTGTACTCGGTGACAGCCTTGTGAGAAGAATAGGTGAACTTTGTGTCAGGCCCCAACTCCGGGACGATGTAGTGGCTGTTGAGCACAATAAACATAAGGTGTTTATACACTTCAATTTTAAGAATAAAATTCAAATGAGGCTACTGTTAGGTCGGGGCTTACTAGTTTGTGTCAAACCACTTGGTCATCTCCATAGCCGGAAGGGTGGCATTTCCCCTTGCCATAGAGAAATATATGTCAAATCCAATCTCCCCACCTGTCCAGCCGTATCTCTTGGGAACAGCACCAAGCATAGCAGTTGTGTCGAGGACTTGATCATAGTAGGAGAAAGTGTTGCTGGGTATGTACTTGATCCCGGCACCAGCCATTTGCTTCCAAATGGATGACCTGAGATCAGCTGCGACCTTCTGCAGGTCCTCAGCTGTGCTCTTTCCATCCCAGAAAGATTCCAAAGCAAACTTGAGTTCTCTCTTGGGGCCCATGCGGGGATAACCAACAATGTGGGACGCCATTTTTCTAAATCAAAGTTTTGAATGTTACAAGACCACCAATGAACAAAAAGACAAACACAAGGAGTTTGTAGTATATGCTACCCGCATAACATAACTGACAGTTCAGAATATTTTTTTTTTAAAATGACTTACATAATTATGTAAAAGGAATATTTTAATTACATGCACTAAGATACGAAGACACAAGGAACACCAGGATAGCCAAGCGACGAGCATAATGCAATCTGGTTTAACTAGAAGGAGACGATAAACTCTGTCTTATTTTCCTCTATCCATAGTATTTAATTTGACCAGTCATTAAGCTAATTTTAATGGCAGCCCCCATGATTATAGATATGCAAGTAAGCTGACTCAGCGATATAAATGTGTGAGCAAAGGGGAGAAACATATGTTTAAATATCGGATCTACTAAAGCTCTACAAAATAGTAGAAAATATCCTCCGGCATTGAAGCCGCATTAGATCACTTAGATCAGATCTAATTCAAAAAAGCATGAAGTGAGATCTGAAGCTCCGAAGCTACTCGGATTCAGATCTGCATAGATTTTGAAGCAGATATTTGAATCCAGTCAAATCTCACAGACATGACTCATCACCATATCGAACAGTAAACATTGGGGTATGGATGGTGGATCGACATATCAATCTTCAGATCAACTCTAATACATCAAGCTACCAATCATCTGAAACATTTTTGAATCCAGTCCAGGGGGATAGAGAGATTGACTCAAACGTAGTTTTAAACAAAACATAAAGCCAGTACAATCGCAGATCTACTTTCTTATAAAGTTCATAAAATCAAACAAGCAAAAGTGAGAACCACCTGAATCCGCGAACCAAAAACCAAAACCTTAAGGTAGAAAGCAGCAGAAGGTGGTTGAAAAAGCGAGATAGAGAGGGATTTAGTGCCACAGATATACGAGAAAATCTTAGAAAGATAGCAGAGAAGAGATAACAGGGTGAGAGCTACCTTAGGGTAGGAAGACGCGGTCCGCTGGAGATTTTGAAGGCGTGCCTCGAGTGTCGCTGAGATGGGAGCGGGCGGAGGGGAACGGTGACTATGGAGATCTATTTATAGGCACTCTGGACCTGGTGGTGGATGGGATTTGCTCGTGGGGGTCCACACACTGAGGAAGATGAGATATTAGGTGGAATTACCGGACAGTCTACAGATATGAATTTCTTACAACATATATTTCATGTAAAAAAAAAATATATATCCTCTTCTCAAAAAAATAATAATATATATTATATATATATATATATATATATATATATATACTAGATAATTTTAAAGTTAAAAACAAATTTCAAACCAAACTTAGTTTGACAAAATTATTCCAGCATGTAACTAACATTAGTTTATATAATAATAGTAAAAAATACTACAAAAGCAAGAAGAATATAGATAATCAACATAAAACCAATAATATTATATAGAAGAGTACTAAATGTATTCTTCTTCTATGGTAATTGTAACTATGATATTTGCATTGGACAATCTAGTAACAGAACCGACACAAGCAATCACCGAAGATGATAATTATATATCAGTCCTTCTAAGGTTAAACAGTCGTGCGTTTCAGCTCTCAAAAATGTGAAAATATACGACGTAGCAGCGCGTGACTATATCGGCGCAGAAATATATTTCGGAGATTGAAACACAAAAGTTAAATTTTGGGGACTGATATAGAATTATCCTAAAAAAATTAAAAAAAAAAAGAAAGAAACTACAGCGACGTGGCAGTTTGAGAGATAGTTTTGTCTTTTCATAAAAGAGGTTTCTTTTTTTTTAAGATAATAAATGAAACTTACTGTCTCACATGTCAGAAATTTTGAAGGACTATTTGGCAAGGCGCTTAAGTTTTAGGATAGCTGTCCTGTAATTCTTGTTCCATTTTTCCTTCATTATTTCTTTATTAAGGCCATTTATATAAATCTGACCGCTAGCAAGTGCTTCACATCGTTAGAAAATAATAAAAAAAATAGCAATAGCAATTTTGATATTCATGAGAATGGTTATGAGATTTTATTCGCCTTCATCAGATAGCGCAATCGGAATTGATCAGCAGCCTCTATGATATAATAGAATTTGTTCGGCGATGTTTTACGCTAACGACACCGAACTACTAAATTTACCAGTGTTCGTAGAATTATTTAACTTCGACAGTACATTCTGCAGCAGA
Organism: Xerophyta viscosa; assembly: GCA_002076135.1. NCBI lineage: Eukaryota > Viridiplantae > Streptophyta > Magnoliopsida > Pandanales > Velloziaceae > Xerophyta > Xerophyta viscosa. The sequence continues at coordinate 383,522 of MJHO01000106.1, read as the reverse complement.
TATTATCAAAGACGATTTTTTACTTTATTATTTTTATTTCAGATAACTACTACTTGTACTAAATAGAATCCAAAAATAAATTTCTCGAACAATTTCAGCTATTCAAAATATTTGTAGTTGTAACTCCACACAACCGACTGCCGTAACCAACTAGCCATAAAATATTCAATACTTATATGTTGGCTATATTGCAGTAACCAAAAAACCCATTTTGATTAAGCCATATTTGTTGTGAAAAATTCTATGTCAACTAACTATTTCTTCTTCTTTAGTCAATGTGTGAATAAATAAAATAACTCTTATAATAGTTTTTGTCCTATATAAAATTTGTCTTAATATAAATTGGTCCCCATAATAACTCAAAATTAATTTTGAAAATAATTTTCAACACTCTTTTATTTTTGGATATTTCTATAGGGTGATTTTGTACATTTTTCAAAAAATAAAAAAAAACTTATTTGTTACAATTTTGCAACACATTAGGTTTTTTTATGAAAACCTATTAATATGACCTTGATTACTGTTATATCATTAAGATGTATGAAAGTTTGTCAAATCATGCTCTTTACGACATAAAATGATAAAAATATCCACATTTTTTTGCCAAATTTTTTTTATTATTTTTTCTCTGTTTCTCTCTCTTATTTTTTTTGAGAACTCGTTCTATTTTATTCGGCTAGCTTGCTTTTTTCGCCGTAGAAAACGGAGTGAGTTTGCGGAAAAATAAAAGAGAAAAATGGAGAGAAAGGAATTAAAAAAAAAGGAGAGAGAGAAAAATTTGGCAAAAAAAAAAAGAATAGTTTCGTTTGTAAAGAAGTACTTTTTGTAAAATTAAATAGAGGGCATTTTTCGTCAATAACCGTTTTACTGGGCGCGATTTGGCACAGTCACTAAGATAAATTAAGACTTGCGAGAATCAGATAAGGGTAAAATTGGAAAGGCAGCGAAAAGGTAGGTCGAAGTAGGTGAAGGGGCGTGGTGGGTGGATTGAGTCAACCATGTGTCTGGGCTTGAATACCAGACAGCAAGGGAATTTAACTGAGTGGATAGGAATGTGGGAGATTGTTTTTATGCAAATTTGGCAAATCGGGCCCCCCCTTAATTGGTTATTGGCGAACAGCGCCCCCCTAATTAATTTTGGCCAAATCGAGCCCCTTTACGTTGAAAAATGACCAAAATATCTTTATCTTAGTTTTTTGAGCATAACTTTTTGTATAGTACTTCAAATGAGATGAAATCGGTCCTGTTTGAAAGATATTTGAATTATCTTTCAAATGGGACCGATTTCACTACATTTAGAGCTTTTTACGAGAAGTTATGGCAAAAATACCGAATCAGCATCAAGCTGCTACGGTATTTGACGGCGTTTCGGTATTTTTAGTATAACGTTTCGTATATAGCTCCAAATGATATGAAACTAGTCCCATTTGAAAGATAACTCAAAGAGCTTTCCAACAAGTATAAAATCAAAACTAGGACATTCCGGCGAACGCCTGCGAACACCCGCGAACACCCGCGAACACCTGCGAACACCCGCGAACACCCGCGAACACTTGCGAACACTTTTCTACATAACTTTTTGTAGATAACTCCAAATGAGATGAAACTAGTCCCATTTGAAAGACAACTCAAATAGCTTTCCAACAAGTATAAAATTAACAATAGGACATATCGGCGAACACCTGCGAACACCTACGAACACCTGCGAACACCGCGAACACCCGCGAACACCTGCGAACACTTGGGAACACTTTTCTACATAATTTTTGGTATCGAACTCCAAATGAGATGAAATTAGTCCCATTTAAAATATATTTGAGTTCTCTTTCTAATGGTACTATTTTCACTATATTTGGAGATACGTACTAAAAGTTATGAAGAAAAGCGTTCGCAGGTGTTCGCGGGTGTTCGCGGGTGTTCGCAGGTGTTCGCGGGTGTTCGCAGGTGTTCGCAGGCGTTCGCCGGAATGTCCTAATATTGATTTTATACTTGTTAGAAAGCTCTTTGAGTTATCTTTCAAATGGGACTAGTTTCATATCATTTGGATCTCTACTAAAAGTTATACAACCAATACCGAGATGCTGTCAAATACCGTAGCAGCTTAACATAGATTCGGTATTTTTGACATAACTTCTCGTACGTATTACCAAATTCTGTGATACTAGTACTTTTGGAAAGAGAACTTCAATATCTTTCAAACAAGACTAATTTCATCTCATTTGGAGTTCTATACAAAAAGTTATGTAGAAAAGCGTTCGCAAGTGTTCGCGGGTGTTCGGAGGTGTTCGCGGGTGTTCCCAGGTGTTCGCAGGCGTTCGCCGGAATGTCCTAGTATTGATTTTATACTTATTAGAAAGCGCTTTGAGTTATCTTTCAAATGGGACTAGTTTCATCTCATTTGGAGCTCTCTACTAAAAGTTATACAAACAATACCGAGATGCTGTCAAATATCGTAGCAGCTTAACATAGATTCGGTATTTTTGACATAACTTCTCGTACGTATCTCCAAATGCTGTGATACTAGTACCATTGAAAGATAACTTCAATATCTTTTAAACAAGACTAATTTCATCTCATTTGGAGTTCTCTACAAAAAGTTATGAAGAAAAGCGTTCGCAAGTGTTCGCGGGTGTTCGCAGGACCCGCGAACACCTGCGAACACCCGCGAACACCCTCCGAACACTTGCGAACGCTTTTTTCATAACTTTTTGTAGAGAACTCCAAATGAGATGAAATTAGTCTTGTTGAAATATTGAAGTTCTCTTTCCAATGGTACTAGTATCACAGCATTTGGAGATACGTACGAGAAGTTATGTCAAAAATACCGAATCTATGTTAAGCTGCTACGGTATTTGACAGCATCTCGGTATTGTTTGTATAACTTTTAGTAGAGAGCTCCAAATGAGATTAAACTAGTCCCATTTAAAATATAACTCAAAGAGCTTTCTAACAAGTATAAAATCAATACTAGGACATTCCGGCGAACGCCTGCGAACACCTGCGAACACCTGCGAACACCCGCGAACACCTGCGAACACCCGCGAACACTTGCGAACGCTTTTCTACATAACTTTTCGTAGAGAACTCCAACAGAGATGAAATTAGTCTTGTTTGAAATATATTGAAGTTCTCTTTCCAATGGAACTAGTATCATAGCATTTGGAGTTACGTACGAGAAGTTATGTCAAAAATACCGAATCTATGTTAAGCTGCTACGGTATTTGACAGCATCTCGGTATTGTTTGTATAACTTTTAGTAGAGAGCTCCAAATGAGATGAAACTAGTCCCATTTGAAAGATAACGCAAAGAGCTTTCTAACAAGTATAAAATCAATATTACGACATTCCGGCGAACGCCTGCGAACACCTGCGAACACCTGCGAACACCCGCGAACACCCGCGAACACCCGCGAACACTTTTGTACATAACTTTTCGTAGAGAACTCCAACTGAGATGAAATTAGTCTTGTTTGAAAGATATTGAAGTTTTCTTTCCAATGGTACTAGTATCACAGATTTGGAGATACGTACGAGAAGTTATGTCAAAAATACTGAATCTATGTTAAGCTGCTACGGTATTTGACAGCATCTCGGTATTGTTTGTATAACTTTTAGTAGAGAGCTCCAAATGAGATGAAACTAGTCCCATTTGAAAGATAACTCAAAGAGCTTCCAACAAGTATAAAATCAATACTAGGACATTCTGGCGAACGCCTGCGAACACCTGCGAACACCCGCGAACACCCCCGAACACCTGCACACGCTTTTCTATATAACTTTTAGTATGTATCTCCAAATGTAGTAAAAATAGCACCATTAGAAAGAGGACTCAAATATATTTTAAATGGGACTAATTTCATCTCATTTGGAGTTCTATACAAAAAGTTATGTAGAAAAGTGTTCCCAAGTGTTCGCAAGTGTTCGCAGGTGTTCGCAGGTGTTCGTTGGTGTTCGCCGATATGTCCTATTGTTAATTTTATACCTGTTGGAAATCTATTTGAGTTATCTTTCAAATGGGACTAGTTTCATCTCATTTGGAGTTATCTACAAAAAGTTATGTAGAAAAGTGTTCGCAAGTGTTCGCGGGTGTTCGCGGGTGTTCTCGGGTGTTCGCAGGTGTTCGCGGGTGTTCGCAGGCGTTCGCCGGAATGTTCTAGTTTTGATTTTATACTTGTTGGAAAGCCCTTTGAGTTATCTTTCAAATGGGACTAGTTTCATATCATTTGGAGCTATATACGAAACGTTATACTAAAAATACCGAAACGCCGTCAAATACCGTAGCAGCTTGATGCTGATTCGGTATTTTTGCCATAACTTCTCGTACAAAGCTCTAAATGTAGTGAAATCGGTCCCATTTGAAAGATAATTCAAATATCTTTCAAACGGGACTGATTTCATCTCATTTGGAGTACTATACAAAAAGTTATGCTCGAAAAACTAAGATAAGAGTATTTTGGTCATTTTTCAGCGTAAAGGGGCGCGATTTGGCCAAAATTAATTAGGGGGCGCTGTTCGCCAATAACCAATTAAGGGGGGGTCCGATTCGCCAAAATTGCCTTGTTTTTATGCTGATGTGGCAAGTAATTATTGGCTGTAAATAGTGATGGTGCATTGGCACCTAGTTGGTGGCTGTGTAAAGTGGTCGTTGGCGTCGGCACCAATGTTTATAGGGATTGTCAAAGCCTGAAACAAATCAGCCTTAGCCTCGGCGCCATTTTCAAATGGGATAATGATCAATCAGCCCCTTGACCAGAAACCTCTACCGATTCAGCTTCTGATTACTGTTTATATTCCTCTCTTGTAAAATATGTATTTCCATTTTGACCATTATATCAGTATTTTTTTTGAAAAACTTTCAACATAAAAATTGTAGATTTTGACGAGATCTACAACTTTTATGTTGGAAGTTTTTACAAAAAATACTTCTAAATAGGTGTTTTGAAATTCCAAGACTTAACGGATTTTGACGTGACATTTCAGAATCCGTTAAACTTCCGACCTCCAAAACATCTATTTAGAACTATTTTTTGGAAAAACTTTCAATATAAAAGTTTTAGATCTCGTCAAAACCTACAACTTTTATGTTGGAAATTTTTTCAAAAAATAGACCGAAACCGAGGTGTTGGATCGTCTCGTTTTTTGAGCCCATACGGATCGGATAGCAGGGGCTGAATTTGTATCGGCAGGCCCTGCCAGGGGCCTGCCGATCATTACCCCTTTTCAAATTAGCCATTAAGTTTGCTTTGACATCACTATTAAACTGCCACGTCAGCAAAATTAAAGACTAATTTAGACTTTTAAATATAGAAAAGACTAATTTTATTCAGCATTTCAAAAGTATGGTCAATGTATTTATTCCATACTTAAAAGGCTGCTGTTTACTATAAATAGTTATGCTTTTATAAAGATCAAATATCCAAATATTCATAGAGTAATCGTTTGCACACAAACGAAAGAACCTTAATTAAGAAGATAGTTAAAAAAGTCATTTTCAGGGAGATATTTAAGAAATGTCTTATATTCAGTACTAATATGAGATTTAGAGTTTCTATATGATAATAAAAACTTATTAGCATCATATGACCTACGGCTAAAGAGTTTATACGCTCCTTCGTACATAATGACTTACTCTATATGACTGTCTATTGATGTCGACAATATTATCGGATCCAATAAATCTGCGTTATTCTACTATTTTTTCGTTATTTTGGTTCTCTTTATCAAGTTATATTACGTTAGTCTCATCCTCTTGTTACTCCTTTGTCATTTTTATTTGGAATAAAAAAAAAAAAATAGAAATTACGAGAAATAGTTTCTATGACAATCAGGGTTTTTTGGCGAATTGGACTTCGCCTCAAAAATTTTAGGTTGTAGGGTTGGAGTTCGCCAAATTTAACGTAAGTTAGATAATACGTATAGACGTATACTCTACAACACATTTGAGAACATTCATAATAAGAATTTTGTTTTCTACCGGTGCCTATAACTTAATTTCGCCTTGATATCCAAAAATAATAATTTTTAAAATTTATTTTAAGTTCCGTATGAAGAGAAATAGAAAGTTAAGTTTTAAAAAATGAAAAAAATTGGATTTTGTCAATGAAGTTGCTAACCTATTACAGAGTTAGGTGAGATCTACCATATACTTTTATTATTTAGAAAATGTGGTATGCTTTGGGCTTTTGAGAGAGAGTAAAGATTCGAATGATATTTTTATGTCTATTAAGTATGTGAACTAACGAAAATATCCTCTGATCAAGTCTAATCTCGATATTATAGTTTGAAAAAAAAAAGGTTGGATAAGAGAAGATGAAAACAATCACAAGAGACACATGATATTCTACGTGGAAATCCTTGGAGATTCCAAGATAAATAAAAATTTTAACATAGTTTCGGTAAAAATACACACTAAAAATATTAAATTGATGAGTTACAATAATTTCTCAATTAGCTTGAAATCCAAATTTCGTAGAGTCTCGATATTTCTTCTAAGCCATCTTTTATGGAAATACAGACTTCGCAGAATCTCCTACTAAACCTACTCTCAGTGATGCGAAATTGTGTCTATATTTGCTCTCTCCTTTTTCTATTTATAAATGATAATTTTATTAATAATGAATGACTCAGATCCTAAATCTAGCATACATAAAAAATAGATTTTCTAAATATAATTTTCTGCTCTATCATCGTCGTCAATTTAACTGTTTTTATCTTTAAGAAAAAGAATAATGGAAGTTTTGCTTATTTTATGATTAAGGGACATAAAAATACAGTTTTAGAGTTATGGGAATGTAAAAACGCAAATTTTACCTTAAAAAAAGTTGGCAAACTATCTCAAACTCACCCCATCAAAACCGGATTGAAATCTTCTGTCCTCAACTCGGTGCTCTCATTTCTGCCTCCAATCATAAACACATATTTATACGTATTTTTTGAAAAAAATTTAACACAAAAACTATAAATTTTAATGAGATTTATAATTTTTATGTTGATTTTTTTTTTCAAAAAATATTTCTAAGTAAGTATTTTAAGAATCCAAAGTCTTATTTTCTTAACATATTTCAAAACAGTTTAAAAATCCATTTAGACTTTGGAGCCCTAAACATCTATTTAGAAATATTTTTAAAAAAAAATTTCAACATTAGAATTATAGACTTCGTCAAAATTTATAATTTTTATAAAAAAATATATGTAAATATATGTTTAAGAGTGAGGGCAGAGATAGAGTATTAAATTAAGGGCAGAGAATTTCAATCCATCAAAACCTACGTAAAACAACGGTACAAAAAGAAATAATCAGATATTTGACTAGCTTAGAAATTAACAGAAATAATCAGAAATTTATTTAAAACAACGGTATAAAAGAAGATAAGGCCAACTATAGTCAATATATCAATTTACCAGTTACTTACACTGAGAAATAGGAAAATGAAAGTAAACCATACTTTCACACTTCTATTACCAGAATATAAACAAGAAATTAACATGTCAGGTAGAAGCCTAATTACATAATGTGTTAGATATGAATGCAGCTGTTCAAACTTTTAGACCATATATACTCAAAATCTAGCCTTCTTCAGGCTAGCCTACTTCCACCTAGAGCATTTTCAAAAACCAAGTTAGATTCGTATCAGGATAGTTACCATTTACACCTATTTTTTGATATATATGCCATCATAAAGATTACCAGGTGGCGCCTCCGTTTGCAAGCTTGCTTCGGCCTTGACATGGATGGCATTTTCGGATTGTGCCGCTTGAATTAGTGAGGCAGCCACTGAAGGTGAGGCTATACGTGCCCCAGCGGCAAGGGCAGCAGCACGTATCGGGTTAGAAGGTTCTACAACTGACCCATTTTCGTCCTTGTTGCTCGCTTGCCAACCCAGAATGGTTATTTGGGCCCCATTCTGTGCAGCTACTATTGGCAGCAGATCCTGTTGAGAGCCAATGGGAGTCCTAGAATTTGCAAAAACTATAAAAATATGCGAGTTAATTCAGTAAGTACCTTAGATAGAAACAAAGCATTCAAACATTCTTATTACGTGCCATGTAATCTCTTAGTTTATCTATTTGTATTCTTTTTATTCTTTTCGATTGATTTTTTTCTTTCATTTGCTTTTCACAAACTTTATGAATGAAGCACTGTGGTGTCTTTTTGACACCTCAAATTTTCTCAAAAAAAAAAAAGTAAGTACCTTATAAAGATTATTAGTAAAGCAAAAAACAGTAGAAAGCGGCAGAATGAAAGATATAGGAATATGTAGTAATCATGGGATACAAATGCAGCCAACGAATGCTGGTGTACGCTGAGGCTGCAAACAGAAATAACCTGGATGAAATCTACTAAATTCGGCGCAGTTGACACAAGAAAAGCCAATGGAACGGCAATCAGCTGCTCTGAGGCTGAGGAACCAGTTGTTGACAAAATGCTCGAAGTGTCTGGATGGATATTATGTTGACCTAATCCAACTGTGTTCCATCCCTGTAAATATCAATTGGATATTACAAAATTAGAAAACAGAATAAATTAAAGCAAATACCATGAGTTACTAATGCGTTGAACTATATTGATATCCAAGACGTTCATGTAAGAACAAGAATGATCGATAGTAAGGTAATTCTTATACATTCAATTAAGCATATATTTTTTTTCCCATGCATACATCTGGCTAGTATGTCTTACAGAAAACTCGGACTTCAAGCCCATAGTAATTAATCAAAAAGTGCAAAAAGCATACATCACATGATTCATTATACATTAAATAAAAGGTTGCTTTTTCTCTGTTAACCTGGTGTTGCACAAATGTCCTACAATATGACATGTATACCTGAATTATCAACAAAAAGTTCCCCAAATCAAAGGTTTTCAAACAGGAGAATACGTGGTAGGGAAGACTACTATCCGTCAAATATACCATAAGAATGCTAAGATTTGTGTAGTATCCATTCACCTACAATGTCAGTATAAGAATATTATGCAGCAACCTTAATGCTGATAAAAGCTTCAAAATATTGACTGAGAAAGTGCATTAATAAAAAATCCTCACTGAATTATGCACCATTCCTTCACATAACAATAGTATATTAATGACCCCTGTGCACAGATGCAATACTTGAGTATATCCAAACAAGTAACAAGCCATAATATATTGGGTTAGCAAGGGTTTATTATCATGAAGTGTTTGGCCATGTATACTGATGTAGGATGGACCTTGGACAAGACTAAATAAATCCAGCCTATAAGAGCAAAACGGTCACCCGGGGTTGACGTCATCACGGGAAAGGACGAGATCTGTCACCAACCCCAAGGAGCAATACTTGTGGCAATGTGGAGAGTTGGCAGGACCCTGAGCGCGTAGCACGGCTCGGGGGTAGTTATTTCACATGACAAAAAATTCGATTAAAATATATTTAGAAGTATAAAAAGACTTAATCCATTTAAAAAGGACATAAAAAAAAAAGACAAAACGTCTTTTTTTTTCTGATTATAAGTAACGAAAGGAAATAGGTGTTCATTAGGTAAAAAACCATTATGTGCCAGGATGGTTCTAAATTTGATTATTTATTTGCAGTTAAATGTAATGATGCAAAATATAATCCTATTTATTTAATATTGATCAGCAGCTAAAACCGATAATAAAGTAAGGTGGAGTAAATAACAGGCATTTTTAATTTTGAATGTAGGTTCACAAAATAGGCCTAAATATTACAAGTTTTTTCAAATATTTCAAAAGAAAAAGAATTTCTAATGTTACTAAAAGGCCCATGTAAAACTTGATATGTGGTAGCTGAGCAGATCAAACCTAAAGTTTGCATAGGTTACCAACAATGAGTTTAGTGGGCAAACATCTCGTAACCGGCACGCAAAGATATCTTTTTAGACCGTATGTTATTCCGGAGCTGAGTTATTATTTATAACTGTTCTCAACTTGATTAACCAAGAGGTCATTCTAAAAGTTTTACCAGACTATCAATCGTATATAAGTTACGCACATGCACATTACCATAAACGCAACATTCGAAAATGATGCGTAAAAGTATTGGATTTAGACCTGGTAGGCTTTTTTAAAGCTTAAGGAAAAAGGCGTTGCCACCGTGGCAGCGTGAATCGCCAGTTAAATAGACGTTGCCACCCTGACAATGCGAATCTGCATACTGCTTATATTATACCCCATCTAAATGAATCTTAACCCATAGAGAAGGTCTTGCACCGTAGGGCCCAAGCAAAAAGAATTGTCCCATATCTTTTAAATATGATGGAAAATTATCTTGTTATACTTGGGAGGAGAAACTAGGCTAGAGCTTCCGCATACGACCTGTTCTGCACGACGAAGACGTCGTGTTGTATTGGGGGAAATCTAATATCACATGCAAATGGTGCTTAGTTCATGAAGAAAGTCTTGGGCCGCAAATGGGCCAAAGGGAAGAAATTGTCCTGTATCCTTTAAATAGGATAAAAAATTACCTTGATATACTAAGAAGGCCCTTAGCTTAGTACCTAACAAGTGGATCCATCTTTTCGAAGGACATGGCCGTGTGGTGTGGCCGTGACTTGCACGGTGCGGGTCCCGGGACGAGTCGGGGCGTAACAAAAATGGTATTAGAGCAACCCTGTCGCCTGTACGCGCCCGATATGTGCAGGACGGGACGGGAGGTTGACCTGGGGAAGGAAGAGATCTCGTCATGCGTGGCCGAGTGTGCATGCAGTACACCAACGGAGGAGAGATTGGGCTAGAGCTTTCACATGCGATCCATCATACACGATGAGGACGTCGTATCCTATGGTTGGGAGAATTTAATATCTCGTATAAATGGGCCTTAGTCCATGAAGAAAGTCTTGGGGCGCAAAAAGGCCAAGAGGAAGGAATTGTCCCATATCCATTAAATGGGATAGAAAATTTGCCTTGATATACTTGGAAGGCCTTGAATAGGCACCTAACAAGTGGATCCAAATTTTCGAAGATATACTTGGAAGGCCTTGAATAGGCACCTAACAAGTGGATCCATATTTTCGAAGTATCCGACTGTGTGGTAAGTAGGGGTGAGTATTCGGGTCAACCCGAATTAACCCGATCCGACCCGAACCGAAAATACTCAACCCGAACTAAAAACTACCAACCCGATCCGAACCGAATTACCACTCAACCCGAATTGACCCGAATCGAAAAATTTCGGGTTGGTTCGGGTCGGATTCGGGTTGACCCAATTTTAAAATTTTTGTTTAAATAAAGTAATATTAAACAAAAAAAATAAAATAAAAGCCTAACTAATACAAAAAATAAAAATAAGTAGACATAAAATAGACAAGAATTTGCTCGCGGAATTCATTCGAGGGTGGATAGTAGTGTAAAAATATAAATAAATAAGTAAAATAAATAGAAGATAAGAAATTCGGGTGTAACCCGACCCGATCCGACCCGAAATTTTAGAGGCCAACCTGAACCCGAAATGCTTAACCCGAATTACTTAACATCGCAACCCGATCCGACACGAACCCGAACCCGAACCCGAACCCGAACCCGAAATTTCACATATTTTCGGGTCGGATCGGCTCGGAAATTCGGGTTGATCCGAATTATGCTCACCCCTAGTGGTAAGGCAGGAACTTGGACAGTGTGGGCTTCGGGGCTGGTCGGAGCGTGACGGCTTAGGTTGCACCCACTCACCATTTTAGTTTTATAAAAATCTAATATTAATTTTATTTTTATATCTTTTTAAATAATTTTACAATAAAAGAAAATTATGAAATGGTGGTACACGAAAGGTGAAAAGTACACTAATTCAACCAAAATAGCAGTACAAAAAAGCTCCTTTGGAGCTTGTCTGTGTTTATTTCTTAACAAAAATGCCATTTTGAGCTAACATAATATTTTTATAAGATTATCTTAGAAAAATATATATTGACATAACAGATAAATTTATAAGCAATATTAGTTTATATTTTATCAACAGAACAATTTTAGTATTTAATTATGCGATATAGTAAAGATGATTTTTTTGTCTTTTTACAAATGATGCAGAATTCTTGTAAAATCTTTATTTACAAGGCGGAACCCACCATTCATCCTAGAGCCAGAGGAGGACATTTTGAGTTTATATGTGCGTCGAAAAACTTTATCAACAAAAGAGAGTAAAAGAGAACGAAGCAGAAAGACAAAGCAGAAGAAAGATTAACAAATGAGAATGTTATATTTGCAATTACATTTTTGTACTTTGCAGCTAACAAATAATTAACAATTAATCACTATTCCTAAATAATTAATACAAGCACGTCATCGCCGCCGGCAACTCTGCCCGGTCGAACCCCCTTCTCCCAGCCCTGCCGCCGCCGCCGCCGCTCAACCTTTTCTTCATATCTGTTTCCTTTAGCAAGCCGTCTCCGACAATCTTATAACTCTTCCCCAACTGCTTCTCCAACGGCGCGGTCGCCGCCGTCCCGCCTCCCTGCGCGAGTATTCTCGTGATCCCGGCGTACCCGAATGCTCCTGCGATCTGCATGGCCGTTGTTCCTTTAGCCGTTCTCGCGCCGACATCGGCCCCTCGTTTCAGCAGCAGCTCCACCGTCTCCGCTTGCCCTGCCTCCGCCGCACAGTGCAATGCCGTGTACCCTTCCTCGTCCCTCGCCTCCACCTCCGCCCCCATCTCTAGAAGCTTCTTCACCACCTCCGTCCTCCCCTTAAACGCCGCTCTCATCAGCGCCGTCCATCCATGCTGATCTTTTCCGTCCACCTTCGCGCCGCGCTCCACTGCCGTCCTCACTACGCGCGTCTCCCCTTTCCTTGCCGCAGCGCTCAGCACCGCTCCCATGCCCAGCGCGTCGTAGAGTCTCGCGTGCCCTCCCTCCGCGACCGCCACGTCGTACGCCGTCCTCCCGCCGGCGTCACGTGCCTCTCGCGTGCCCGCGGGACACCACCGTAGCAGCAGCCTCGTTGTTCCCTCGTCTCCGGCGGCCGCTGCAAGATGCAGCGCCGTCGCACCGTCTTCTCCTCCGCGCGCTTCTGCATTCGCCCCTGCCGCCAGCAGCACGCGCGCGCACTCCTTCTTCTTCCGCTCCGCCGCCACGTGCAACGCCGTCCTCCCCTCTGCACCCCGCTCGTCGGGGTCCACACCTTTCGCCAGCAGCAGTTGAACCACTTCCACGTGCCCACCGATCACGGCCAAGTGCAGCGGGCCCCACTCCGCTGCCGGCCGTTTTGCCGGCAACGAGCCTTTTGCTAGAAGTAACTCCACGATCAGCGACTCGCCAGCCGCCGCCGCCGTTGACAGCGGAGTCCGCCCCGCTCGGTCCACCGCCTCCACGTCGGCACCGAACTCGAGCAACAACTGCACCATGTCAGCTCTCCCGCGCTCGGCCGCGATCTGCATCAGCGACCTCCCACCGGCGTCGACCGAGTCGACCGACTGCCACTCCGGATCGCTCCTCTCCAGAACCTCCCGAACCGAGTCGACCGATCCGATCTCCACCAACCTACTCAACACGGCCGATCCGACGAAGAAGATCTTCATCCCGCTGTCTACGAACACCTGCTTCTTCTTAGTAGTGAACCAGTCGTTCGGAACAGAATCGAGCATGGAGCTGGCGTTCTTCACCGCCGCGCCGGGGGCAACCACGCTGTGTAGCAAGAACGAGTCGTCCGAGATAGGGAAGGAGTCGGGGAGGAGGGGCGAGTTGGTCGGCGGATGGTAAGCGATCTCGACCGTCAGAGTGGCCAGCGGAGCAATGATACCGGTCTGTGGGCGAACGGTAAACCGTGACCGGTCCTTTGGTTGCAAACGGTACGCCACCGGCATAGTGTACATCACGTTCCGCAGCGTCAGCTTGCCGGTGCACTTCCGATCACCCGATTCAACCCTGACCGCCACCAGGTTCGACGGCTCCAAACTTATCAATCTATCCATGCTTTAGTTGTATATGCTCAACAAACTCTTACTTACATGCAAACTTAGATAAATAAGGATCTTCAAGAGAGTTCAAACAAGACCCATCGAGATTTGGAGCTTGGGAAGAAGGACGTGTCTGAGGTTTTAAAGGGCGTTTAATCAGGTACTGGCGGCCGGCGAGAAGATGAGTTATAACAGTTCCACTTGGTAGGTGTGAAGACCAAGCTGCCAGACTTGTTCCTTCCCTCAGCCCGGATGAAAATTTTCTCATCATAAACAAAGCTTTTTATTGGATTATTGCTCTGGGATCATAGAGATTGTACAAATATGGAAGGTTGAAATAGAGGGACCAAAGTGGAAAAAGTTGGGATTTTTAGGAGGTGTCAACATCAAAATATGTAATTAAAAAATGAAGGAAATGAGTTTTTCTTGTTCTAAGTTATTGTCATCTGGAAAGAATGCGTCTTCTATGATAAAGAATGCGTCTAAGGTTAAAGAATGCGTCTACTATGATAACTTCATAAGCGCATTGTTATTTAATTATATAGAAATACTATTCTTTAAGATATGAAATAATTCATACATCTCTAAAGTTTAATGAAATATTTTTTTAAAAAATATTTATCTTATTTTTTAATATTTTAAAATTGATTATTTTTACTTTTAAAACCTATCACATGAAAAATAATTATTCTTCAAATATTAAATATTTAAAATAATAAAAAATAAACTGATATTAACATGCTATATCAATTCTAAATTTTTTAAGATTAAAATCATCATGAAGATCTTTTAATCATATTACCATCTTCCATTACTTTATTTGAACAATTCAAACAACGATGTCAACTGCAGATCTTGTCAAAAGTATGGCTAGAAATTTCTATAATTTTGAAGTCGCTTGTTTGCTTGCATCACTTAATTTTTCTCTTTTTCCTTTCCATTTATGAGATTATTTTTAGCTATAACTTTCCACTCCTCCAAAATTTATTTATTTATTTTAGCTACATGTGTATATTTTTATTGTGTATAGACAGCAGTGATTAGCATGACCCAAATCAGCACAATATCTGTCAAAAATTTTATATTTAAAATTTTTAATTAATTTTATTTTTGTAAAATAATAATAAAATATATTAGTACGGTCAAGACAACTCCATTAGTACGGTCGGTACGTACTAGAATCTAAATTTATCTTAACTCGTCTTATCTCACAATAGAAAACCTTGGTTTTTAATGAATGGATCTTTATATAAACAAAATTTAGTTGCAGTTGAAACTCTAAACTTCCACATCACTGTGAATGGATCTTTATGCCTATAAATTTAGACGAAACTAGAATTTTTAAACACCTCTTGCTTATAAAATCTGGTTCAGACATTTTCTATGGTCTACGTACTTGACAATATGAATATTTAACGAGCAAGAATTTCCCTCAGCACTTGGATCAGCCGGTTGGACGGTTCGCTTCGGAAAGCGTGCCCACCAACGCAGATTCGATCCCACCCCTGCAAAAGAGAAGTGCTGCCTGTAATGGGGATGCGCCTGTACCGTGAGTTTACAACGGCTGTAGGAAAGCTGGTGCTAAGTATTGCAGCACTCCATGTCCAGTCCAAATGTAGACGTCTGGCCAGAATTTTATTCTCCTACATCCATCTAGGTCCAAAATACATAACTATATTGGACATATTTTAACCGTTTAATTAGATTCTCTGAAAAGATTTATATAACTTCAATTATATTGTTATGTAATATATTTTAAATAAGTTGTAACTAAACATATCTATTTATACAAAAAATCAAAAAAGTATTATAATATTAGCATTTACATATTGAAGCGGAGATTTCATATTTAAATCTTACATATATTATCTGTTAGGGTGTAAAATTTTATTTTCTGTGTTCCTTGAGACATAACATGGGTTTTTGGGCCTCCTAAATATAAAGACTGAGACTACTCTTGTAGTATAAGTCGATTTCATATACAAATTTATGAAATTTGTGGAAAAAATCCATACTTTTATAAAATTTGATAAATAAGCACTTAGTTTTTTTTTTTTTAAATATTCCAAAATATATATGTAAACATTTTTTTACAAAAAAAAAATGAATACAAAAAAGTAGATTGATATGCTTTACAATCATTTTTATAATTTTTTCAAAAAATATTTATAAATATCTATAAAACCAAAGGACAAGATGAGAGTTTAATAGTGTTTTATATCACAATATAATTATTTAATATTTAAATAATTTTAAATTATATACGATAATTGTTATTAATATTATGTGGTTTATATTCCGTAGGAATAAAATCGTCCAATTTTCTCTCTTCTCTATATCTACTGTATGATTTTAGATTAGATTTTTTTTATTACTAGATTTGTATTTCTGGATTTCTTTAATATCTATTCATTTATTCTCTTTAGAAAAAATACGATATGTAATAGGTCGGTATAATTGATAGAATTAAAAATATCTTTTAATTATAAATTTAAAAAGTTATAACTTTTACTAATTATAAATTTAAAAATTAATTTTTAATTATTTTTGACTCACATATTGTAAATACATCATCTGCTAGTATATTTTGAAGCTCCAATATCTAAAACACTTATTTAGATATATATTTTTTTAGAAAAAATTCAACAAAAAACTTTGTAGAGCTCATCAAAACTATTTCTTTTTATGTTTATATTTTTTTAAACAACATTTATACATGCATTTTGGTTTGATTGTATAATTATCTAATAAAAAAAAGTAGGAGTTTATGCAGTAGGACGGTACAAAAGTAAGACATGATATGTAATTATTCTCAAAAAATGATTTACTCGTCGACAACAAAAGAGATATATAATAGAACTCGCAAAAAAAAAAAAAAATTTTCTGGTTAAGCAGTGAAGGATGAGCAATGACAGTAGCAAAAATATTTTTAAAAAAATAATTTCGACATAAGAATTAACTTTAATTAAAATCTATAATTTTTATATTAAAAATATTTTTTAAAAATATTTAAAAATTTCTTTTATAATCCATACGGTTTGTATATATGGTAATTCCATTCACGTGAGCTAATCCCGTGAGAATTCAGCAAGAAGAGCCAAAATACAACTAAGAACTAGCTGTAATTGTTACGAACAGTCACGCTGCAAATGGCATTCTATGTTTTACGAAATATTTTCACGATTCCACATGGCAACCTAAAACTGCTTCAATGCCAGGAAACCGTTGTTAATGTAAAGAAATAAGATAGGATCGAAATCTGGTTTTGTAAATCAAGTATATTGATATAGCACGAATGTGGATTACTATGTATTAGTAGGTGAGCTGGATGCTAGATAGAATGGAGAGTCTAAATGTCGCACATGACCAAAATGCGTACGCCATCCGAAATATCCGTCCACGCGTCAAGACGGCCAGGTCAAGAAGGACCTCGGTTCGGTCCTAGATAGACACCTCAAATCAGCCGATACACGTCAGATCCAAGCTCGACCTAAGCTTTAGCAACTTGATAGAGTTCGTTTGACTGAAGTAGGGAGAGACCGAAGCAGTTGCATAACCGCCACACGGACGTGGTGGAGTTAGTTACATAGTACGACCTCCACCAACAGAAGTGGGAGCTCACGTGGCATCCGGAGGACCAGTCTAGTTAGTTACAATCATCGCTAGATCCATTGTTTTCGTAACAGTCATGACCCACTCGTGCGTCCAGCAATACCCATAAAAGCCACCTATAGTACTGTTGACTGGATCCTTAACTTCACATTCTCGAGAGTACCTAGAAAGAATCAAGATTTGAGCAGATTGTGCTAAATCTAGTTATGTACAATAGTATTGTAAACCGAAGTGTTGTGAATCTCGGTAGTGAGAGCGAAAGGAGAGATCTTGTAACCCCTCTAACCCTAGTGAAATTATTGCATTGGCTTACATAATTATCCGTGATTTTTTCCTCGTCTTTTTCGAGGATTTTCCACACAGAAATCCATGCATCCATTCATTTTTAGCTGCTCTTCTTAGTTATCACAGCTTTGGAATACTTATTGATCGACCGAGGTCACATCCGATCATATATTACTCCTAATTTTTATTGTTTCTTTGTTTCTATAGCTTAATAAGTAGATAGGCATAGCAGATAGCTAAAGCTTAAAATGTTGGGGTTTTATCAAAAACACCGTTACTTTGCTAAATTTCAAAACGAAACCCTAAACTAACTTCTTGGAATATTTTTTAGTTCACTCAAAAATTAAGATAGTTTGCACGAAAGACTTCAGCCCGAACAATGCAAGCGATGGCGGTTCTACACTAACAGTCCATAACTTTTTTGAGTTTCTAACCCAGATATTTTTTTTTGAAAATATTGAAAAAATGGGGCTGATTTCTATAAGTTTTTGAAGTAGGGGCTTCTTGATATTATTCATAAATTGTTCCGTAAATATTGTAAATATCCTCTCAATTTCAATTCTTTGTTTTAGATTTAAAATACCATTATCAAGATAGCTCATTAAAGTTTTCTTCTGCTCATCTTAGATATGAAATTCTTTTATCAATTGCCAGATCTCGAAAAATGTAAATAATGATTAATAGAAAATAATGGAACTTCTAAAATTGCTAGAACTATATATGAAAGATGAACTACAAAAAATAATAATAATAGAAAATAATATAACTAAAAAATGGATTTTCTAG
Organism: Xerophyta viscosa; assembly: GCA_002076135.1. Taxonomy (NCBI): domain Eukaryota; kingdom Viridiplantae; phylum Streptophyta; class Magnoliopsida; order Pandanales; family Velloziaceae; genus Xerophyta; species Xerophyta viscosa. The sequence continues at coordinate 364,958 of MJHO01000106.1, read as the reverse complement.
TTGAGAACTTGTGATGGATGAAAAAAAGGACATTTACTTGATGTCAAGAACAACTAAGAACTGCCTTCCAATTGGTATGAACAATAGCTCATGCATGCCTGCAGATTATGTTATGTTTCATAAAACGCTGTCATGTGCTCCATTTCCAGTAAAACAATATGGGAATATCTGTTGTACATACCCAATTTTCTTTTAGTAATTTCTAGGATTATCACCAAGTACAGGAATGTTTGACGTTCTGCGTTTGAATAGCTTATTAAATAGATAAAGCAGAATAAACTTTTTTATTTTATTATTTGATTCTTCTTCTTTTTTTTTTTTTTTTGAGAAAAAGCAAACTAACTAAAATGGTGCAGAATGTAAATGATCTCTCATTTTTAAATATCTGTTTGAAATGTAGATTAATTTGCAATTTGTCTCATTAAAAAAAAAAGAAAAAAGAAAAATAAAAGAAAAGAAAACCTGATCTATTTAGGAGAAGTAGAACTTTATTAAAATCCTATTACAAAGGTTGAGATTACATGCAGTACTATGTACAACATACAACACCCCAACTTGTCTCTCCTCCCTGCAAACGTAAGAAAAAAGATCGAATAAGAACTTGTAGTCAACCAGAATAAAGTCATATTTATTAGTATCCTATTAGCTAGTTGTTCAACATAATCTAAAATAAACAATTAATTATCTGATATTCATGATGTTCGTATATCTCACCTCATTGCCAACTAGGTAGATAGATACTTGCTACTTTGATTAGTACTTAGTCGCTTCCTTCATTGATCTTCTCCTTCTTCTTGTACACCTTCTGTTTTATCTTCTTTAATTGATTAGGATATCCAACTTCAGCTTCGTTTCCGTCTGGAAGTTCTTTTTCGTACTCAACCACTTCCTCTTTGTGCCGATTCCCGTCGTTCTCTTCGAACCTCAATATTTCTTTCTTGCGGAGTTTCCCCTCGTCCACCTTCTGCAACTCAAATCTCTGCTCCACCATGCGAAAGAAACCCGCCATTCTAGCTGATTTTTGAAATTCTAGGGTTCTCTCTTTGTTCACTTGGAATTAGCGTGAGAAACGTCGTCGTCGATGGCAAAAAGATGGTGGTGGTAAACCCTATTTATAGCAGAACCTTGCATGCATGGAGATTGAACTTTGAGCTCCAAGTGTCATACATGATGATCTGTCAATTTTTTGCGTATGCTAGTTTTGAATCTAAAGATAATTTAAATTATGAAAGCATAATCGTTAGGTGTAAAAATGGCGGTTCAGGTGAGCCATGGGTGACCTCGTCGTCGTCGATGGGATGAAGATGGTTGTGGTAAACCCTCTTTATTTCAGAACCATGCATGCATGGAAATTGAACTTTGAGTTCCAAGTGGCATACATGATGATCTGTCAATTTTGGTTTATGCTAGCTTCGAATCCAAAGATAATTTAAATTATGAAAGCATAATCGCTAGGTGTAAAATTGGTGGTTCAGGTGAGCCATGGGTGATTTCATATCATCTCTGTTAATTTTCCCCAAAAAAAAAAAGAAACAATTAATAATGGTGAATATTTGTCGAGTACGTGGTCGAGTGCGTGCGCGCCAGAGAGTTAAGATGCTTTAAAAAAGCGGTGGTGAGAGGGCGGCCGGCAATGTGATCAGAGATGGGAATATGTTATAGAAGAATACTTGATTTATTAATTAAAATAAAGGAATTAGTGATGGAGTTAAGATTTATCTTGTATGCTCTCTAGCTGCTGTCCCTAATTTCGTTTTTAGGAGAATAATTCTGAAATTACTCCATCTTTTGTTCTTTTAATCCTTGTGTTGTAACTGGTTAAACAGTAAATATTATATATATATATATAGGCGAAAAGGGAATGCGTGAACTATAAAACTAGAGCATACATAGATAATTAGATTCTCAGATAGCAAAGACTTTTAATCTCAGTAAAACCAATTGAACGTCTTTTTTATAAAAAAAAAATTAGACTATTTCTTGATTTTTGCATGTCATCCTCGGACATGGGCCATGCTAATCCCCTTTGTATCGTTCCAATTTTATCACATGTCTCGGAAGAGATTGAATGTTAATTTCTGTCAACTATCAATTGTAAAATTGATGCATGTTATCAATTTCGCCAGCGTAAAATTTCAGTTTGCTTGCATTGACTACAAACAGAAGGAAATCTGAATTCAAGCTAGAAAGACTTTTGCTAAAGGGCCTTCCGGGTACCACAGGGGCTCTTGCGCATGTGTAGATGTAAGCTTCGGAAAAGGAATGGATAAATTTTTATATAATGTACGCCATATTTTTTACCTTTTTAGAAGATAATTTTCACGTCTCCAATCCACAAATTTTTTTCCACTCGACCTGGTTCTCCCCCAAGCGAACAATAGATTGGATGCTATTGTTTATATACATCCAACTATGGTTTAATGTGCTTGAGATGATATGGTTATATTTAGAGATTATAGAACTCAAACTTGAAGAAGCTACGTTAAAGTTTTCTTCTGCTCATTAAACTTGCAATTTTCTTTTATTTTTTTTTAAAAAAAATTGTCACTTACTTTGTTTGTTCTTAAAGTACTTATGAGCCGTCTAATTATCATTTGTTTGAGATCAAGAAGCTGATCAGCAACCATTACCTCCTTTAAAAAAAGGAAATTGGGAGCCGAAAAGCTTGTATATAATAATTATCATTAATTCAATATCCGTATACACTTGAACATTAAAATTTGGAGTTGTTACACATCAATCACTGAAACGAAAAAACGTACTGACGTGGGAACACATACGCTCAGCCATGCCAGCGTGTTTCCTATTTTCAAGGACTAATATCCAAACCTTTTGAAAGGGGAAGCTGATGCAATTAACCCTTCAAATTTTGGATCATGTGTAAGAGATTACAAGTCTACAAATTTGTTTCTCCATTGTTGCACTCAAAATACTGTACAAGACATGGCTGAACAATCCAACAAGTGTCCTGAAACTAGAAATTTTAGTCTTCTACGTTCCCCAACAATTGTAGTCTCCATAGGTATTCCAAAAAATTTTAGAATTTTGTAAATTTTTGAAAATCTTTACAATCTCTATATGTCCGGATCAATCTGAATCATTTGATAAATCAATCTAAATAAAAAGAAAAAAAAATCATTCTAAGTCGTATAATACTGACTCATATTAGACCTACTTTTAGGTCAATCAAAATCATCCCATAATTGCATAAATAGAACATTGCAAGGATCTTTAGATAGAAGCAAGAATCTATCTATCAGAAGCTTTCAATTCTTCCACAAAATCTGTTAATCGATCTCATCCACAAATTCTTCAAAAATTTTTACTGGATCTGTTAATTAATGATTAACCAAAAAAAAAGAAAAGAAACTACCTAACCCACTGCTCGGCTATTCAATTCCTATCAGAGGAATTCTATTTTTTTTTATTAAGATAACGAAACAAAACCTTACCAGTGCATCAAATTCCGATATTATTGAGGACATCATTTTCTAATCACGAATCATTAGCCTGCATTGGATCGTAACCGTGGTCGGAATTAAAACTTCGGTCTGATGTGCGTTCCGAACCAGACGTAAAGTACTAATGTTTTATCTAGCTACCACAATAGCAATTTCAGCTGAAAACTGACTGAAGTTACATGTCAGCGGAATTCATCCCCAAAAAAAAAAGAGAAAAACAAATTAAAAGAAAAAAAAAAAGCGAGCAGCAGCGAGAAACACTGATTGTTTGGAGAAGTAGAACTTTATTAGGATCTTATTACAGAGGTGAGAGTACATGCACTATACTACGTAAAAAACATATATAGAACACCCCACGTCATGTGCTACAGCACTTCTCTTTCCTGACTCCTCCCTGCAAACACGAAGAACGGATGATCAAATAAGAACTCGATATCTTCAGCCTTAATAAAATCATACATTATTTAATTATTATTTCTTCGACATAATCAAACTACGTAAATCTGTTAAACTTATTCATTTTTAACTCACCCTAGCGCTAGTTACGTATACATTCGACGTTGATTATCAGTCGCTGTCGCTGCTGCTGTCATCGCCGGCGCCCCTCCTTCCGATCTTCCCCTTCTTATTGTACACCTTCTGTTTTAACTTCTTCACCAGTCCGCTCTCGTACTGCTCTCCCTTCAATTGATTAGGGTATCCAAGTTGGCCGGCGTAATTTCCGTCGAGAAGATCCTCTTTGTAGTGAACCACTTGCTCTTTCCGGTGCTTCCCGCCGGTCTCTTCGAAGCGCACTACTTCTTCCTTGCGGAGCTTACCTCCGTCAGTCTTCTGCAATTGAAGCGTCTCCTCCACCTTGCGAAAGAAACCCGCCATTTCTAGCTGATTTTTGAACTGCTAGGGTTTTCTCTTTGTTCGCTTTGAATTTAACTTGAGGACTTCGTTGTCGATAGGAAGAAAGATGGCTGTGGTGAGCGTTATTTATAGCATAACCATGCATGCATGAAGAATAAACTTTGAGTACCACGTGGCACGATGATCTGGCAATGTTTTTTACGTGTATAAGGAATATGAAGACAATTTAGAATTGTGAAAGCATAACCGCTAGGTGTAAAAGAGAAATATCATCTAGTAGAAACAAATTATAATATTTTAGATATAATTTTTATTAATTGCACTTCATTCATTTTATATTTAAGAAACATTTAATAAATATTTAAAATCACATAGTCATTAAGAAAAATAAGACATGTGTTTAATGTTTAAAGTGTTTTTCTTTCAATATGACTATAATGTTTTTTTTAAAACGCACAAGTAGTACTGATCCATATTATTCTAATCGAGGAGTTTCAACTTTTCGATATGATTATAACGTTTTAAAGTGTTTTTTTTTTTTCAATATGATTATAATGGGCTATATTTAGATGTTTGTTCCAAATTACATCAGGCCATGAAATTTTGGAAATAGGGAAAAGTGAGGTGGGGAGGTACGTGTGCGCCGGAGAGTTGAGATGCTGTAAAAAGCAGTGACGAGAAGGCCGCCGGCGAAGTGGTTCAATAAGTAAGATAAAGAATATTCGTTTTAAGAAATCATAGTAATTAGTAATCTAGATTACTTTCATTTGATGGGAATCGTTGAGATGCTCGTTCTACATACATTATCTCCATTATTGCTGCATATGTGCTTTATTCTTCGCCGGGAAAACTCTACCAAGATTGCACGCGTTGCCGCCTCCAATTTGAAGATTTTTCTTTTTTTTTTTTCTCTTTTGCAATGTGATTACAAATCCATACGTATTACGCCATCACTAAACGATTTTGATGTAGGTACCAATACGTATATGCTAGCTAGATATATTTCGTATTTATCTCAGATTTAAAATCTGAATCATTCCCTTATTAACAAAATTACCGTCTATAAATAAATGAAGAATGGAGCAAATATGGGAAGGATCGAGACCATTGAGAGTGGCTCGATAAAAGACTCTCCACGCTTTAAATAGAGGGCTTAGAAGAGATACCGAAGCTCAAGCTAATTGAAAAATCATTATAACTCGTCTCTTTAATATTCTTAATGTGTATTTCTACCTATGGCTATCTTAAAGTTCTTGGTTTTACCTCAGAGTTTTTTGGAGTATTTCCATATAAAAATATCGTGTGCCTCCTATGATTACTTATGTCCACTCCTAGCACCTCTGTCTTCAAACTCTCAGAATATCGGTCGGATACATACTTGATCAAATGGCGCTTTCTATTGGAACCTAACCCACGACCATGTTAAAATAAATATTTGAATAAAATATCATTAATCTCTTATAGAAAAAAAAAATAAAATAGCTTGTTTATTCAATAGAGATGATGCGGTGGGTGCGCACCGTAGACACTTAGCTAAGGTCGTAAGTACTATCGTTCGATCGCATAGTATCGTGCTATACCCATAACTAGTATTATTATAACGTATCAAATTATCAACACTACTAGCTGAGTGATATTTTGAAAATTAGGGTTGCTAACCAATATCGAAAACTTAGGAAGGGAAAACATTTTTTCATGACCCCGTTTACATGGACAATCTGTGCTTGCGGGCCCATATCTCTTTTTTCTTTTCTTATTTTTTTTTTCTTGTGATGTTTCTTAAATGGAAAAACTATAAATTTGCAGGACTAAATGTGTTTTACAACTTTATTAGCTTTAAGAAATAACTCAAGAAATTAGATGTATAACATGCGAACAAAGTTGTAGGTTGAACGTACAAAATTTCGATTTGAATACAACATTCGGCATATCGTTATAGATGAACCTTCATTTAAAAAAATATATACAAAGTTGTAAAACGTATTGACTTTTAGATATTTATAGTTTATAGTTTTTCCGATTAATTGTTCTAAAATGCGGAATGTGCCGTCAAGCGCACAGGAAAAAATACGGTCCGAAAAGGCGGGGGACTTAATTAATCCCACATCTTCTTCCTGGAGAAATGAATAACCTTGTGATTCTGTAAGTATATATTCTCTTACTGTGATTACAGCATCTTTTATGATGGAAATTGAGCTTCATATATTTATTGCATTATTCCATGGCCAATAACTTACAGCACGCCCATATGTTCATCTAAGGAGAATAATCACATCACAAATTATTCCATATATATATATATATATATTAGTAAATGTTGCTGTTGCTGCTGCCATCGTCACCTGCCTCGCCGTGGCGGTTCATCCGGCCAGTTCTCTCCTTCTTCCTGTGAATCTTCTCCTTGATCTTCTGCACGATCCCTCCCTCGTGTTCTTTCTTGACGACACGATCTTCTGCATGGTTGAGGTGGCCGGCGCCCCCTTCGCCGGCGGTGCTGTCAATTTCTTCCTTGGAGTGGGCTATGTTCACCTTGTGGAGGTTGCTTCCGCCGTCGTGCTTGCGCTCCTTGTGGTTGTGGAGCTTCTGCTCGATCTTGTGGATGATGCCCGCCATTAAATAATGACTTTTGATGATCACTAAATGGAAATTCCGAGTTTGTATGGGATCATAGTTGATGAGTAGTGATGCGTAGCCCTACTTATAGATAGTCTGACACTGAACTAATTAGTATCCAAGTGATCTGAGTCCGAGTCTTCTTTTTTTTTTTTTTTTTTTTTTTGCCCGCCGAATTCGATTTCTATCATATATCTCGATCAAAAATAACATACGTTAAGATAAAATCATTTACAATCAGATTCGAATTGCCGACATATATTTCATGAGTTGAGATACTTTATCAATACTTAGTTATTCGCATCGAGCATTTGCGTTTTATACTCTCTTATAATCCATAATAGTAAAAATATTCTCTAATTTAAAATAATTCTTTTATATCTCTCTGATTTTGTTAAACGATAGAAAATTTGATGAGATCTAAAATAATCCTTATATCTCTCTTAATTGTATGAAATAATATAAATGACAAAAAAAATACTTAGGGTTATTTCGAAAAATTCTCAAGATGAAAGTTGTAAATCTTGATGAAATTTAAAATTTTTATATTCAAAATTTTTCAAAAATATATTTTCAAATAGACTTTTTTTTTATAAAAAAAAAACAGTAAAAAAATCGGTTAAGGCTTCAAAGTTTTTAAAGGTGTTTAAAAAAAACTTCCATTGGAACAAAGATGGTGTATAAGGAATCAATGCACTGGAATTGGAAGAGAATACAGAATAAACGAAAAAAAGGTTAGTTGACAGTGGATTGCTGTCAAGGACGATATTGAAGTGGAGGGAATAAAGGAGATGCTGAGTGTCTCGCACTATGAAGCATGGATACGGATACGGTGATATAATATGATATGATATGGATACGGTGACAAGCTAGATTATTCTCAAATAATTTTAGATATGATTTTGGATGGACACGGTTAATATATTATATTGTTATATATAATATTTTTAATTATAAATCTAATAAAAATGAACTTGACAACTCAAAATGCAAGAAGTTATTAATATAACAATAGTTATAATTTTAAGTCTATGTATCCAATAAAGGAATACATTTGTCACACCATACATCATCATATATATAAGTAACAATTATTGCCTTTTTTATTACACGCTTTACTTTGAGATAAACTCTTTTTACTCGATAAGTATAGTAGTATTATATATTCATCTACATTAATTTGTTATATAAGATGCAGAATTATTCTACGAGGAGTTTGTAATTATCTAATACGTAAAATCAAGTACATAAGAAGTGTCCGACTGCCGACACGTAAATATTTGTGTGGCATGTGCCGGACGCGGATCCGCTGCGCCGGCTTCCCTGCGCCCGTTTCCTGTTACCGCATCTCAGCCGTCCATCAAGCCTAACACTAAATTCGAGACGTAATTTAAAATTTTCAACAGCTCATTTGACCTATTTTAAAGCATTTTTATAAAAAACTTTTAACTACAAAGTTATAGATTTTGATATGATTTACAACTTCGTAGTTAAAATTTTTTCAAAAAAATGTCAAACCGTGTGCCGAAATGATGATCAAAATTTTGATCATCATTTCGGCATAAGATTTGACATTTTCTCGAAAAATATTCAACTATAAAATTGTAGATATCAAAATCTATAATTTTGTAATTCAAAATTTCTCGTAAAAATGCTTAAATATAGGTCAAATAAATCGCTGAAAATTTTATAAAGTACAGGATATTATATAAACTTACGGTAACTTATTTGACCCAATTTTAAGTATTTTTACGAGAAATTTTGAATTAAAAGGTTATAGATTTTGCTATGATCTACAACTTTGTAGTTGAATATTTTTCGAAAAAATGTCAAACTGTATGCCAAAATGATGATCAAAGTTTTGATCATTATTTCGGCACACAGTTTGACATTATTTCGAAAAATTTTCAACTATAAAATTGTAGATCATAATAAAATCTATAAATTTGTAGTTGAAAGTTTTTTATAAAAAGACTTTAAAATAGGTTAAATGAACCGCCGAAAATTTATAATATATCTCGAGATGCGTGCTGAGCTTTGATGGACGGTGGCGATCGAGGGCGCAGGAAACGGGCGCAGGAAGAGGAGGCAGAGGATCCGCGTCCTAAGTGTTGCTCCAATACATGTACGGTGCTCACATGGTATATTTGGAGGAGAGTCCGTGCTTCCTTCGTCGCCATTTCAGCTTTTGTAAGCTTTTTTTTCTTTTACAAATATTTTTTTAGACCCATTTAAAATCATCTCTTTCGCACCAGTGCACATATATAGGAACACCTGGCTCAGCTTAGAAGGACCGGTGCGCACTCATCCAATCCCTTTGGGGCTCCAGGCCTTTTGCGTACAGTATATCCGTCACGTCTGTGGAGCGTACACGTGCGTACCCTTCTGCAGTGCTGAAGATGGACAATAGCGGCCGACGCTAGGGCTCGAACCTGGGTGGCCATAGTTTCTGAGTCGCGTCTCATCCAGTCACCCCAACGTCGCACCCTTTTCTTTTACAAATATGAAAACTGCTATTTAACTGTAGATTATCGATACATAAATCACATATTTAAATTGTGGGTGTCAACATAAATTGAAATGAACGGTGTGGATGATTAAAATATCATTTTAGAGATGAGGATTGCTGATGAAATGACAACGATGACAAGGAGTGGCTTCAAAATGAAGCCCAAGATGCCAGCCCAACTTATAGGACAAGATGGTAGCATGTGATTGATGTAGCCCACCCGGCTTAAATTGAATCAAATTTCCACCTATTTTATAGAAATTAACCTAAGAGGAACCTAATAGAATAGTAAAAGCTCGTGCGATCAAAACCAAAAGATAGTCAATTTTAGGTGAGAATATCACCCATGCAAAGCAGAAGATGATAGCATACAGACAAAAAATATATGTCCCCTCTTAAAGTCTGAACATAGTCATGCGCCGAAATTTTTATAGTATGATATAGTAATATAAAATAATTGTATATCAGCCTCTTTAAAAGTGACAGTCATACGTTTCAGCCCTCAAAAATATAAAAATGCGTGAAGTGACGGCGCGCAAGTGTGCCACTTTTTCATATGCGAGTCCTGAATCAGTTCAAAAAGATATTTTCAGTGACTGAAATACAAGAATAAGACTTTCAGAGGCTGATATTCAATTATCCCTATTACAAATTGAAACCCAACCACAGTTATACATAGGCCAAATTCTAGTAATGACTTAGCTGCATGCTGACATTATACACGTCAACTTAGAGTTCTTTTAACGAAAGAGAACTATGTAGGTGTAAAACATAAATTATTGAACTCCTGACAATATACTCAAGTCCCTGAGATGTATATTATCATTTTAACATCCCAAAATAATTTTCTAGAAAAATTTTAACATAAAAATTTTAAATCATGGATCTATAATTTTTATATTAATTTTTTTTTTAAAATACTTCTAAATAGGTGTTGAAGTTCCGAACTGTTAACTGTTCAACCCGCTAACATGCTAGAACAAAAAAAACTCTAAAAATATGTATTTAGAAAAAATAAAAAAAAAATATATTTTACTGAAAAATTATAAATCTCATCAAATCTAAATATTCATGTCAAAAAAAATTTCAAAAAATCTTTATAATATCAAGATTTATAATTTTTATTTTAAATTATTTTTTCAAACAATACTTTCAAAATGGTGTTTGAAGCTACGAATTGTTAATGGTCAACCCGCTACGTGCCGGAATAGAAAATACTTCAAAAAATATCTATTTTGAAAAAAAAAATTTTAAAATTGTAGATCTCATCGAAATAATTTTTAGTACTTCTAATTAGTTATTTTTTTGTCTCCAAATTGTTAAATAATATATGAATATTCTTGTCCAAAAAAAAATAAAGATTTGGACACAGCGACTAATCCAAACAATCCATGAGGGGCTGTTTCTAACAAAAGGTTGCATGGCGGACTAATACGTAATTATCCCTAAAGATAAATGTGGAAGGATGGCAAGGTGGAGAACTCCAAATAACTACGACATTTTGAAATGATCATGTACAATTAAGGCGACTTTTAAACCAATTGTCATAAAGAAAAATAATGCAAAACAACAATACAAAAAAAAAGTAATTTTTAAAATCCTCGCATAATTTAAAAAAACATGTGTTAGAATGCAGAAAACAAGCTGAAGTTGGATTTTTTTTTGGCCAAATTAAATTTGGAAATCGAACTTCGGACAATATTACTCGTGTTCGAAACATCTCGGCTTCAAATATCAAGGAATCTAAATGACGCCCAATCATGCTTAACGCAATCAAGCAGAACTCCGTAGAACCTGTCCCGAGCTTACGGTGTCGCCGGCGGACATGAAAAAGACGACGCATCGATGTCTTTCTCAGTTTATTTTGAAAAAAGAAAAGAAATAAAATATATAAACTTTCCAGAACTGTCATTGGCATCAATGGCGTGGCATCTCTCCTCATCCGCATTTACTCCCGCGCTACAGCACAGAATACAGATTTCATTTGTATTTGCTGACTCACGTAAGGTCCAGATCTTCGCGAAGCATCAAGTCACACTGTTCATGCTGTCCACGCGGCGACGCTCATACCGTGTCGCCGGCGGAGCGACGTACATTATTGGTACGATGTCGAAAGCTGAGAACTTTGAGAATAAAGACACCGCGATTTCGAGATAATCTATCGGCGACAGTACGGTTCAAACTATTCGGCGTATAAATTTCAGGAACCTACTACACATTCTTAAATTAATCTTTTAAAATTGTAATTTTTATTTAAAAAATCCTACCATTATGTAAAAAGACAAAATGCTTCCAAACGGCATCATATGATTTCCCCATTTTTACAAATTACGAGCAATATTTGATTAACATCTGCAGCTGTATCCGCCGCTCATTTTGCAGATTATTTTATTATATTATAATCTTTCAATTTTGTTTTAGTAAGAGATGTTTTTGTTTAACGATTACATCAAGTCATTTCGTATAATAGTCTTAAAAAATCTAGTTAGAAGTATTTTTAAAAAAAAAAATTCAACATTAAAATTGTAAATTCTGACGAGATCTATAATTTTTATATTTAAATTTTTTTTAAAAAATATTTCTTAAAATATATTTTGAACTCCAAAATTTAAATACTTTGAAGTGGGTTTAAAACTATTTTAAACTCGTTAAAGTTTGGAGTCTAAAAATGTCTATTTGGAAGTACTTTTGAAAAAAAATTGGAACATAAAAATTGTAAATCTTATGAAAGTCTACAAGTTCATTTAAGAAGTTTTTCCAAAAAGTAATCGCAAAATTTATTTTTTTAATTTAAACACGAACGAAATATATGTTAACGTAGTGTAAACATTTTATTGTACAATTTTGCTACTTTAATATGTAGGTAGTCCTAAAAAAATTACACTTTAATAATTTAACATTATTTATAGTATCTTTTAACATATTTTTACACCTACGACATACATTCAATACTATACATCTTAATATTTTTTTAATAAATTTTTGACATTTTTATATTTAATTTTTGTCACTTTTATATTAAAAAATGATATCTTAACATCTTTTTTATATTTAATAATTTTTTGATAATTTTTAACATCCTTTATAAAAAAAAAATTATATAATTTTTTTCTTAAGTAAACTACAAAACGAGATAAACTTTTACATTAAAAGGTACAGTGCAAGTCTCCCCTTTTTTATTTACTTATTAGTTTTTTTTTTTTTTAGGTTCGCGGATCATCCTTCTCAGCTATTGTTTGTGCCGATGTTTGATTTTGTATTAATCAGTTAACTTTTGGTTAGTTTTGCAGCTTTTTTCCTTAGTATTATTATATGTAAATTTATTGTTAGTTATATATTCGTAATATTAGGAATGATTTTGCTGCAGAAGTTGTACTGAACTTTGTATTTCTTTAAGAATAATATTATGTGTATCTAACAAATTACACACTGAATTATATATACTTATATGGTAATTTGAGATCCACAAATTGTATGGGGTATAAATATAATTTTAATAAGTATTGTTAAACACAAAAAGAATATGTGATGGATATTAAATTCGTGTCATTTGTTGTGTGGTTTGTTAAAAATAGTATTATTTTTCTTTAACAAAACCGGTCAGTAAAATAGGAACTAGAAAACTCATTGGTGAAAAAAATTATCTAAAAATATATTATCAAGGAAATTTTCCTTTCTATTATTAATCATGTAGAGGAACACAACCCTTATTCTATTCATGTTAGTGGAACTACTCAAATCATCAAATATGTTGTTTTTTTCGAATTTGAAATCCTAATTATCGTAATGTAACTAGAATCATACGCGTAGGACCGTTACCTTGGCATCAAAATAAAGATCGAGAGCCCCCGTGGAGGAGTTATAAAAAAAGAAAAAAATTACTCATTCCCAACAAACTACCCAACAAACCACACACAATCAATCTCCACCACACACATACCTCGTGATCCGCACAACTTTCTCGTGATTCGCACAAAACATCAAAATTACAGATATACCTATCGAGATGTGTGGTCTTGATTGTGCCACGTCAGAATGTGTAATTTTTTGTGTGATTTCTTGATGTACATAGCAAAGTCCAAAAAGAAAAAAACTAATCATCTCATCTCAATTAAGCACAAATAAAAAGTGCATTGAATATTAATTGCTAACAAATCCTGAAACATGATCTGATTTTCCAATGCCTGAGAAATAATTTACAACTTACGACACAATTTCGATCAATCGAAATTAACACATTCGTGCCGTATATTGGTTTTCTACTAAATAATTATTAATTATTTAGAATTTGTAATAATTGCATTTACATCTCCATTGTTCATGTATCTTTGTCATGAGAGCTAACAATAATGTTATTAGGACCTGCACGGCCTCATGCGTACCAGGCTTTGCTATGGCCCCTAAGAAATCATACAACAAATCACACATGCTGACGTGGCACAATCAAGTCCACACATCACGATGGATATATATATAAATTTGATATTTTTTATGGATCACGAGGGAATTGGACGGATCACGAGGCGCGTGTGTGGTGAAAATTGGTTGTGTTGATTTGTTGGGGGTGAGTAATTTTTTCCATTCAGTAAATCAAATTTAGTTTTATTTTGCTTAAATTTAGTTTTGTAAGACCAATTATGTAAATATAATTATGATATATTATTATATATTGTATATTATATTTATCTAATTAACATCTTTATGGTACTGTAGTTTAATTGTATCACCTCATTTAAATTAGAACTTTCTTCTAATATAAGAAATACAGTCATATTAAAATTTTATTCCACATAATTTTGTACAGTATCTCGATACGAAAACATGATATCGTACTTAAATTTTATTATTATATTTTTAATATAAATTATTTTAATAATTTATATTATACTTTTATATTTGAATTACACTGTATTTAATTTTTTAAAGTTTATTATATTCTGTGTTCAATCTTGTCGTATCTCTATACTCCAGCATACGTAAAACGCAAAGATAGGTTACCGCATCCACTTCTGCATATTCATAACACTTTTATTACCGGTCGTTCTACGAGTCATGCTAGTGTCTCACCGAGGTATACAAGTAATTCGGGAGAATCTCACATGGTGGGACTCGTGGTAGGACGGAATGATTAGTTGCACGAATCTCCAAGCTGCTGTGCTGGCAACGTCGGAGGAGAGTTCAGATTTTGTGGAGGATTCGGTAGATATATAACGAGGCGTTCATGCGGAGCGGGCACGTGGGATTTCCATCTAGGTACGCGTGGTTGCATGGACCGCTTTAAAAGCTTGACAAAACGTCTTTTTGGCGTCAGACTGATCAAACGAACGAGAAAAAAGTAGCTTTGTAAACTCACTCGAATCTTGAAGTCGATCCCCGATCTCCGACGCTGACCGTCAATGAAGTACCTCTCCGACATCGCCAACGACGTTCTCCGGCGATCTGCCGAGTAACCTTCTCTTCTTCTCTCTATCTCTAGAATTTTTAATGTGTTTACGTAATTTTGTAATATAAATTTTACCTCGAGTATGTTTAAAATCTCCTAGAGAAGTTATTTCATATTTGTGATATTCGGACGATAGGAAATTAAATTTTAAGGGATATCTTAATGTCCCGTTTTATTTACAGATTGTTAGTGTAGTAGGAGCTTCTTTGCATAATTATTTTGATTTAATCTCAATTAATCCTTTCCATGCTTGATATAATGGCCTAAATTAGTTTTGGTATGCAATTGTTTTTGGGAATTTTCAAATGCTATGGACTGCATCCGATCCTATGATCTCTGTGATTCTATGAAAAAAATCGAAAAATGCTCTTCTTTATAGCCATTTTGATCTTGAAGGTTCAAAATTAGTGCTCACATCAGTCTATTTTTAATTATTGAATATTTAAAAATTCATATAATTAATTTAGCCAAAATATTCCTATTCAAAAGTGAAAATTATATCTTTCTAAATATTCTATTATTTTTTTATTGATTTATTATATTAATTTTAAATTTTTCACGATCAAAATAAAAACAAAAGAATAACAATTTTTTCATATCAAAATAGTTGAAAAGCAATCAAAATTGACTAGATAATGGGTACAGAGCTGTGCCCGTTGTTTTTTTTTTTTTTTTTAATAGAGCCCTACCCGCAGAATCACACACCCGCTTTTATCCGGAAGAATATTCATTTATGGCAATCCGCGAACCGAATCACCCAAAGGTTACGACCGGTTGGAAAAAGAAAGCGCTAGCGGCACAGGAAGTTCCGTCATCCCCGTTTGAATTAGTTGTACAAATTCAATGTTGTCCTCTCCATGAACCAAGTACTTATGAAGGATTAGCCGAGTTGTATCAGCTACCATTTTCATGGTTCATGGTTGATGTCTAACCGGTTGAAACTCGTTATGTATTAAACTATGTGTTATATCAACTCTCTTTTTCCCCCTTCTTTAAGAGAAACTTGACAGATTCAATTTATTTTTAGAGAAATTAGTTGACTTTAACACCTGCTTTGCCTAATTAGTAATAAATCTTTTCCAAAAGATAGGACAGTTATGGAATCACCTGAGCAAAACTGCCAGATTCAATTTATTGCTGGCAAAGTCAGAACCTTTTTAAAACGATAATATTTCTCATGTCCCAGGTGTCATAGAGCAAGATTAGAATATTCTCAAACACATGTCAAGTGTCTAGCATAGCATTTATCCTACCATATAACGTTGTGTGCCCTTTGGTGCGACTATATTCTCAATATCTTTGTTGGTGTTAATTTGCTTTTCTCAATATGTTCTTTTTGTTTCATAATTTCATTATTCTTTCTATGTGCTATTCCAACACTTGTGAAGTTTTTAATTTAACAAAACCAAAATCTAAAATAACTAGCTTGACTCCACTAACCTTGGTAAAAAGAACAGCCCCTGCAGAGCCAGTGGTGTGAAGCAGTCAAAGAATTCCTCTGCATGCAAAACATCCAAGTGCTCGCGGTTTGTTTCTCAAAAGATAATTAAAAGGAGAGATTAGTCCCACATTGAACACAATGGAACAGTTCGAGTTAATACAGGGTTGCAAGCCATTGTTTTTGACATAGTTGCCGAGTTTCAACATATAAACCTAAGTGGATCTTTATTAACATGGTACTGATTTAATCTCACCTTGAGATGAGGTTTCAGTTCTACAGCCGAGTGCAGTGTAGTGGGCTTGATTTCCAAACATAAGCGACGATTATGCCTTTTTAATTGGTTAATGAAGCTTTCAATCAATCAAGGTATCAAAAGCCGGATGGCATGACAGCGTGCCATCCAGCATGTGCCTGAGCCGCTGGGCACCGTCCCTCCTCTCTCTATCTCCCTCTCCCTCTCTTTCTCTTCGATTTTTTTTTTTTTTTGGGGTCTTCCTCCTCGCAAATGCGAGGAAGACGAAGGTCGCCCGCACGCGGACGGCTGTTTTTTTTTCTTTTTTTAATGCGCAGTTGCGTGACAGGTAGCTAAAAAAGGCAGCTACCACTCACGTGCCTGCGCGGGGTCACACGCCTTTGGTGTGTGTTACCCTTTTGTTTGTTTTTTTTAATTTTTAAAAAATTAAATATTTTTTTTAAAAAAATAAAAAATATTAAAATATATAGTAAAATATTGAAATAGTATCTTATGATCTGTACGGTCGGCACGTAATCGAATTTGGAATTTATCGAAGTTCAGTACGAAATAATATTTAAAACCTTACAATCAATATTTCTTGAACTTGGGAATTTCATTTTCGAAACAATCTTGCCCACTTTTAGTATGCGAAAAGTAATGATAGCTTATGCTGTAATGTTGATAAGTTACAAGTTACTTACAAGGGACACATGCCATGAGCTAGGGTTATGGGGAAATAGAAAATGCGAAAGTGATCTGCAATCTCACTGCTTCATAACTTAACACCCCAATACCAGTTAATAGAACCCAGTCCTACCTAATGTTAATTCAGGTTGCACTCATTCCTAAAAGTCATACCATGAGCTTTTTACAACTTTTTGTACACTATATAGCGTGCTTAAGAAGAGTTCTTTTAAATTAGATCATATACTGAATTACTCTTCCCCCCACTTTCCCCCTCACTTATAAAAGAAAAGTTGTTTTGAAAGGACATATTGTAGCAAGAATGTTTTGTACCCATGTCCTTTGTATATTTCATGAAGTGAGCGTGATTTGATTAGTCATATGATTTTATTTCATACATGATTCTCTAAAAAAAGATAGTAGTTCATATATAATTTAAATGGAAAACAAGCTGGGAAAGGTCCCTTGTTGCAAGTCTCTTTCTCAGAAAGTATCGCAAGTCGGTTTATATATGTTTTCAAAATTTTCTTGATATAATGGTGGTTTCTACCAATGCCTTGTTGTTCTGAATAAATAGGTGCCTTAAATTATCTAATAAATTAAATTACAAAAACTAAGCAACTCGATGCTTGTGGCTTTCAGGATACTAGATTCTAGTGTGGATGATCTGGTTGAGGAGTTTGAATTGGGTCTAAAGCCGAAAGTGGACAATTATGCGAGGAGGCTTGTGGAGTTTTCCAGTACAAAAGCGATCGCGAAATTGTGTCGCACTATAGGAGACAAACTCTCTGATGGATCATTTAGCCGTTTCACGTTCGACACAATGCTTGCATGGGAAAGTCCAAGTGGCATCGAGGAACAGCAGTACAGGGTACCATAGATGTGAAGCTTAATATATTTCCTTTTTTTATCAACAAAAGCTGTGCTTGTGCCTGTAAATACAACCTCCTGTATATTATATTATTGTAGGAAAGCGTCGGTAAAGAAAAAGAAGATATGAAGCCAGTTCTGAAAGGAAATCCAGATCAGATAAATGATGAGCTTCCGCTATTCTACTCCGACATCATGCCACTCCTTGTAAGTAATTGCAGGGTTGCGATTTCCAGTAATCTCGGAAATTCTTATATATTTCTTTATTATATCAAACAATTTGACTGCGCATTTTGACCAGGTTGATGAAGAAAGGAATGTGGGGCAAGAAGCATTCGTATGGTTGTGCTCTGTATTCCCCCTGGCGGCGGATATTGTGAATGCACGATTTACTTTTGAGACATTAACAGCCTCTACAGCTAGTAGGCTCCATTTTCCTTCCTACGATAGATATCTCAAAGAAATTGACAGGTATTACATTTATCTTTTTCCAAGGGGAAAGCAGCTCATCTCTTCCCAATGCTTAATTTCGTTGCTGAAAATATAATATTTTCCTATCGAAGTTAAAAATAAGGTTTTTTGTGCTGAGCTTCAGTAAATTCAGATCCTGGCACGTGCCGATGGTGCCGTGCAGACCGTGCCAATATATATACTCATTTTTTATTTTTTAAAAAATAAAAAATTAATTTAAAAATTCAAATATAAAATTTTTTGACATTGCATTGCCGGTTCGTGCCGTGCCGACAACTGCCGGAACAGCCACGTGCTGCCCGCACTGGTTGTGCCGACCGGCACCGAAAATCATGGTTAAAAATATGGCGTCTACCTTCAAATCACTAGGACCAAATACAGAAATCCAAAAGGACGTGCTCAGTAACTGCATTAGGAACACTTTGATAGTGTTTCAAAATCAATTTAATATGTTTCCTCTGTTGATAAACCGTGCAGATGTATCAAAAGCCTTAAGCGGCAACCAACTCCAACTGGTGTTGAACTAGCGGAAGATGAGTACATATTGCATGTGGATGGAACTCTGAAGACGCAAAGAGTCGTGCGACACATAGAATCTACCAGTTGGCCAGGTCAAACTTCTCTATGAGCAGAAAAATGCTATGTACCTCCTCACTTTGAACTCTAAACAAATCTCTAACTTATATAGGAATCATCTTTTTCCCCCTCAAATATACAGATGTAATTTCCGCTTTATTATATAGATTCCTTGAGCTTGCTGATCGAGTGGATAAATGACTAGGAATTAGAGTATTTACATTAATTATTATTGAATATGTCTATAGTAGCTTATCTTTTCCACTTTGCAGGCCGGCTTACACTGACCAACCGGGCATTATATTTTGAGGCATCAAGTGCTATTTCACATGAAACGGCGTTGGTTGTTGATCTTACAGATCCAAATGTGGGTCAGCAAGTGACTGCAGCATCAACTGGTCCTTGGGGGATTCCATTGAATGACAAGGGTATCATATACGAGTCTGACCAGCTGTAAGAGCTTCAGGAACCCTAGAAACTCATTTTATCATATATTTTAAAGTTTCTAGCGTGCATATGTGAGCTTTATGAAGATGTTTACTGGTGATCATAATGCTTCCGCAGATCCGAGCCGCTCGTGCTAGAGTTCCCAGAGATGACAAGTTCTACTAGACGTGATTTTTCGTTGGCTTTGATAAAGGAGGTCATTTTAATGCATAATTTCTTATCAAAACTGGATGTGAAATCACCCGCAAAAGCTTGGGATGCACAAGCAAGAACAATCCTTGGGATCGTGAGACTCCATGCGGCGAGGGAGTTGCTGAGAATAGCACCTCCAACTCCCACTAGTTTTCTAATATTTTCTTTATATGATGTAGTGCCAAAGGGTGATTATGTCTTGGAAGAGCTATCCAAAAATGTGAAAAATGCAGATGTAATGCATCCTTGCAGTGCAACTTCTATCTTGAAGAACTTGGACATTGCAAGCCCCATTGTTTCGGATTTGGATGCTCAAGAGCGGCAAAAACTGCAACAGGATGCTGACGTCCAAGAGGAGGAGAATAATGTTGATGTTGAGGAGGAACAGATATCACGATTGACGCCAGTACTGAGCGACAATCAAGAAGAACGACATAGCGTTGAAGAATTCCCTCCGTTTTCGTCAGACCGTATGAAAATTGAAGAAGAACAAATAGAAAAAGATCCGAGTGAGCTCGTCGATGATAAAGAACTTCCTAAGCTGTTTGAAGACGAGCAGCAAAGTAACCAGTTTAAAGAAAGCGATGTAGAAAAAGACGAACAACTTAGTGAGGAAGTTATAGAAGAACAAATTCCTTTGTTGTTTGATGAAGAGCCTAATAATCAAATCAAAGGAGAAAAAGAACATAGCGAGCAAGTTGTACCAGAAGAGCTTCCGCAGCTATTCGAAGAAGAACAGCTTAGCAACCAGGTCACCAAAGGAGGAAGACAAGAAGTCGAGGAAAAAGAAGATGAAGAACTTGACGAGGAGGTTATAGGAAAGCATGCTGAACGAATCGAAGAAAAGAAATGTGAGGAAAAGGTTGAACAGGATTATAGTCAACACGCAAGAGAGGCAGCATCTCTAGATTCAGTTGTAAATCGAGCGAGGAAGGATGCAAAAGATGTTCTTGTTGCGAAAAATACAACCACAGATGTACAAGAAGAAGGCATAACAAATGGGCTGCGTACTTTAGTGGTTAGAATCTCTACTCAACTTTGTTACCCATCTTTGTTTCACCATCTTCTGAAGCATTTTGTGAAATTTACAATTTTTATGAGATTTCCAAATTCTTTCTGCAGGAATTGCTTAGTCCACTGAAGGAAACGTTACCTTGGGTTCAGAGGTTAGTTACATGGGAGGAGCCTACAATTACATTAGCGGTGCTTTTTGTTATTCTTGTCGTCATCTACAAGTAAGTATTGAATGACCACTATGCAATTAAAAAAGTAAAAATGGTAAATAGAAAAAAATTGTTTTTGACTACTTGCTTTTGCTTGCATGCAGGGAGTGGGTAGGTTTCTCTTTAGCAGGACTGATACTGGCAGGGGTTGCATATATGCTATGGGCGAGGAAACAACGTATCAAGGATAAATACACAGAGGTGGTTGTGGACACCAGTTCTTCGGACTCGGACACCAGTGCCGTCGACAGTATCAGCACAGCACAGGATAGCTTCAATAAGTTCCAAGCATTGGTTCCCATTGCAAATACTTCAATTCTCAGAATTCAGTCTGTGGTTGTTTCTAGGTCTCCAACGGTATGCTTCATTTCTTTCTTTATTCTAACTTGTTTATGTTCCTGCATCTACTTTTAGCAGCCTAATTTCAATACATGGAACTTATTTCTTTCAAATAGTAAGTTACGCAGATAGATTCTTCATGTCGAGTTTCATGTCCCCTGTTAGTCCAAATAAATTTTATGCCACTTACGAGAAAAATAAATTTTAGTCCAAATATTCCCTGTTAAGTTTCATGTTCCCTGTTGGTCCAAATAATTTTTTTGCGACTTACAAGAAAAATAATAGCTTATCACAAAATTCGAAATTTGATGTGCTTATTGGGCTTACTATCGACCTACTCATCTTACCTAGTCTTACGTAACTTTTATGTTATGTGGCATCTGCAGCACGCTAATCATGTAATGCTGATAGCAACGGGGGTAGCCGTGATGTTAATGGTGATTCCGTTCAAGTTTGTGGTAATGGTAGCCGCTCTGGCTCCCTTCGTGGTTACTCTAATACCAAAAAAGCCGAAGACTCCAACAAATAGCAACAGGAGGTTGAAAGAATGGTGGGAATCGATACCCGTAATTCCAGTTCGTGTTGTAGACGAGTCTTCCAAGTCTTCCAAATCTTCCAAGTGAGTTCAATTCATATCCATATGGACTCGGCTGCCTGAAGTTTAGGTGTTAAGCCTGTTGTGAATATTTGCATGTCGAGTACGCATACGGATTTTGTCGACGTTTGCGATATTACTGATCATATGAGGAAGGTAATGAAATTGATGCTGTAGACTTGTAGAACATTTGTGTGCATTTCGAGTACGAGCGTGTACTATATGGATTTTGTCTACGTATGTAAAAGAAGTATTGTGATATACTGATTATGTAATGGAGGTTGTAATTTATGTTTTTTCACTTTTGCATACTCTTAAACATGGTTTTGTTGAGTAAATGGCCCAAAATTTCTTTCATTTTCATTCTACTTTTGTTTTAAACTAATTATATATGCGTATACTGTACCAGTTTCTACACTCCTTTGAATTGGCATTCATCTAGGAGAATCACACGTGTGCTAGAATACTACACATGCTGACGCATATTGCGGTTTTGATTGCTTCAGGACTCTTAATGTCTTTGATGATGCTCGCCTACTTTGTACTAGTCTTTAGAAGTGTCTTAGTATAATCTGATACAATTGTGTTGGCAAGTGTCGTGATATAATCCAAGTCCGGAAATACTCCGAAAAATGTAAATCTTTTTAGTACAGGGATTGCCGTCATAACTTCTAATAGCTCCACTCTGAAACAGACTATCTTAGCGCCAATATCGCAGGTGAAATCATCCATTGTACGTGGAAAAATGCACGTTTGCATATCCGTCAGCTAAATTTTAGTTCTCAACGGCAGGGCGAGAATTTGAAACACTGAATGGGAAGGCTTCTGAGGCTTACCCAACTACAACGACGCTCCATTATCCCCTGAGTCGGTATTAATCAGTGAACAAATATACATTACACATTGTTCCATTTTCCAAGTCTAGGACAGAACATTAGTTATTGGAGCTTGCTTACAAAGTAATCCATCATCATTGTCTCTGTTGTCGTCATTTTCCTTTTTAAGAAAAAAAAAAAAACAAAGAGTTCTACATCATTAATAAATCACACAATTTCAACCTCATGGTAGATTAAAAGGTAGACAACTACATAAAGATATCATGATATATTTAGGTGAGTAAAGACCCAAGCGACATGCTGCAATGCAACTTTACGAATGTTACAAAAACATAATGTATTGGAAACTAAGGCTTTATATTACTGCAAATCAATATTTCTGCACAAGTGTAGGTAAAGGGCTATATCAAGCCAAAAGACATTCTAGTAAACAACTCACAAAAAAAGGAAGTATTCGGCCCAACAAAATAGCTCCAAAATCGTCCAAACAGGATTTTCCTTGCGTTGGAATTGGTAAATATGTAATCTGCCAATCTTGAAACTCGTAAAAACGTAAATCGGACTATTTTTTAGGTTAAATAATCGGGCCGAACATTATTACTCCAAAAAAATATCAATTTGGACACAAAAAGTGACATGCAAAGAGAACAATAACAGTACAAAAAGTGACATGGCTTCTTCTAATGCTCAATGAATGATGCTTTTTATCTATGGCTTCAACCTCTGTTTTTCTCAAAATAGAGAACTTTGAAAAAACTAAATATTTGCACGTGCAAAATTTATCGCCTCTAATTTTGCATCTCTAGTTTCTCTCACCCGATTCATGGTTAAATTCATGATTTTGATCATATGCATGCTGCTGAACCATTTTAGAGAGAAACCAACAACGCGAAAGGTACAAACACTTTCCAGTGTGGGAGAAAAATGTTTTACCTCTAATAGATAATTACAAGGTGTTTTGTCAAAAAAGACCCAGCTCTGTGAAACCTCCAAAAACAAAAAACAAAAAGCAAAAAAGAGAAACAACTTCGTTTTTTATAAAATAAAAATTTATAAAATCACTCATAAACACATATTTATAATTTATAAATATTTTGTAAAAAAACAATATGAATACAAATACATTTTGGTGCGCTTTACAATTTTTGTGTTCCAAGATCTTTAAATAGATATTTTGAGGATGCAAAATTTTTGTAACCAAATAAAAACTCCGGTGGCTTAAACACCTCTTACCAGTAAAAAAAAGAAATTTTTATGGAAGAGCAATACAAAAAACAAAAATTTATTTTGAAATTATTCATAATTACAACTAAAGAGATAGTAGATGAATGTAGAAGTCTCTAAAGTTAGTTAACAATCATTTCCGCCACATATTTAAATACAACCGGACCTACCAAATCACTTGCTCATTTTAGAGACTGAATATTTGGAGTTAAATTTAGACTCCCTAGCATATAAACTTATCCAAAGTGTCACTAACAGCGAAAAATCCCACATTTCATTCAGAAACGTGTTGGGGGTAATGACAACAGATAAGACCCTTCCTTTGGGAATGCCATACGTTAGGACTCAAAATAGCATCAATCCCATACAGAATATGGCTTCAATGGCCTCCCGTCCATTCTATCTAATCCTAGGAAAAAATCCAAGCAATTCTTTGGTTCAATTTTAAACAAATTACACTGTTTAAAATTGTCGCTAACTGGAGGGAGAAATTGATTAGCAACGAAAACATAGAACATTCAGGAATCACGTTTAAACGCATGTACATGAATTATAGTCCTCAGGATGCCGAAGGCAATAGAAGTGCTACTATTTCAGCTAATAGAACATAGATATTCGACTGCATAGCACAACTCTAGAACTTCCCACAGCTACAAGGCATAATCCACAGAGGTCCAGGGCACGACAGGAGATCCGCTTATGCTGCGAGATCCTTAACCATTAAAAGGAAGACCAATATGAAAAAAAGTTAGTTAAGATGAATAAGCTATAAGATAATAATGTTAAAACAAGAAATCTGTAGGCATTTCAAGGATGTAATTTTGCCAGAAAGATAGTTAATAATGATAAAAATAATGGAAAGCCAAGCATATGATTTATTTCATAAAGATGATCGCCAATGGGGCTACTACCAACATCTCAGAATACTTGACTCGTCAAGAAATTAACTAAAGCACGCAAGCAAACTAATTGCATGTAGCATATTGATATGCCAAATGCAGATGAGAGAACCGAGGTTTTAAAAGCCGGACAGCACGTGCCGGAGTTGCCGTACTCCAGCACCTAGACGGTGCCGAGCCGGCCGGCACCGTTCCCCCCTCTCCCTCTCCCTCCCCCTCTCTCTCTCTCTCTCTCAAATTTTTTTTGGTCTTCCTCCTCACGAAGACGATGGGTCGCCTGCACGCGGGGCGACCCGCAACTGTCGGTCACCCAAGTGCGGGCGACCGTTTCTTTTTTTTTTTTTTTTTTTAAAAAAAAAAAAAAAAAAAAGAGCAGCTACCGGTCGCGCACCTGCGCGGTGTCACACGCCACAAGCGCCTGAGGCGTGTGACCCCTCTTTTTTTATTTTTTTTTAATATTAAATTTGTTTAAATAAAATATTTTTTTAAAAAAAATATAATAATATATATAAATAATATTTTATTATCAGTACGGTCGGCACGTCTCGAATTTGGAATTAACAAAATCCGGTACGAAACGGCACTTAAAACCTTGGAGAGAACTACTTGATGGCTATGTTTTCCCTTACAAACAAGATGGCATTGGCGCCATCTAAGACATTGACATATCTAACATCAGCAAACTGAATGGAAATGCTCATATTCTGGATGGATATGCACTTAAATTAATCAATCCCGAAAAGCCTCAGCATTCAATTGCCTTTTTCCCTTCCTGGAAGTCACAACCACCCTTTAATCTTAATGGAAAAAGTAAATTATTGGCATTTCATTCAACCAAAAATTTCTACCCCTCCAAAGCTTTTAAGGATTTGCCCCTACGCCGACTCCAGACATGGCCGAAATAATTGTCCATCCTAATATAAAGCTCGTATTAACAAAACTAGAGTTACTAGACCATATGTATCTATTCCATTGTACATATAGGATTTTAGTTATCCGAGCTAGGAGCTTTTGAAGCTATCCTTGTGTTCAGCTCTACGGACTAAAAGACATTCACATCACAATATGCTCGATGCTAGTTTCAAGAATCTAAGCCATATTAACTAATTTCATAAATTGATCTCATGAATTAATTATTCTACCTTACTGGAACTTACTACCAGGCTTGTCTATAAGCATATGTAAAAAGTAACGAGTCTATCCATTTCAATGCTGCTAAAACAACACATTTAGACAATTGCAAGAAGGCTCTATTCTGTCCTTTGTTATGGACTCTACTACACAGCCCTCCTAGTTAACATGGTTTTTTTTTGGAGAAAACATATGTTCTAACCCAATTTACATTGAATGGCTAACACCAAAAGCTGACAAAACGCTCTTGCCCTCAACATAAAGAAAAGATAGATCTGAACTGTTCCGAGGAAAATTACATCCAAGGAACAACAGACACACTGCAAGATATATCATTCGGTGGTAAAGGCATCCACATATTCAAACTAGCCCAACAAAGAGATTCGACTAGGAGACATCCCTATAAGTACACAGTGAGAGTATGTATCAAAAATATTGCAGCAACTTTTGAACCAACAAGAATTCTGAATCTTTTATTAGTGGGGATACTATCAAACCGGTTAAAAAGGTAGCAATCTGAACAATGAAATGCAAATGCAAACTCCAAAAACGTGAAAAGAAATTAATCCCCTTTTTGTTGAGAAAAAAAAAAATACGGAGGCCATCATATAATCCATATCAACATACAGCAAGGTAAAACAAGGTGTTCATAGTCACATGACACAGCAACCAACTTGCTAAGCTGCAATAGAGTTGCAACACAGTCACAGCAGCAAATGCAAAACAAATACTGGTGGCTAAACAGCTTGAAGAGGTAATTTGAATCATACTGGAAGTCCAGGAAAAAATGTTCCTCTTACTTGATCAAAACATCAGACGGGTTTATAGATAGTCATGAAGAGCATCAACTCAAATGAAAAAGGTAGGCATATGCAACTAACAACTGGATATACTGTAGTAATGGCCAGGTAAAACAATAAAGGTTGTCAAATAGGAAAAACGCCCTTTATAACTAATTTATAGGACTTACTTCACTGGCTTGTCGTCTCAAGAACCTAAACATGTTTAAACATCCCAAATAAGCATGGCAAAAGACATGAAACTAAGAAAGCATTCATCCAAAATAAGCACGGCAAAAGACATGAAACTAAGAAAGCATTCATCCAAAATAAGCACGGCAAAAGACATGAAACTAAGAAAGCATTCATTCAAAATAAGCACGGCAAAAGACATGAAACTACGAAAGCATTCTTCTTCTATAGCTTTCGAGCAACCATTGCTGAATTTATTGCCACAAAAAATGATCAGCATATTTGGGACAATAGATTTACCTACCACATCAAAGATCCAATCACAAGGACATTAATAACAGAAGTAAATGTAATTAACATTGATAAGCTAAAACCTAAATAGGGTGAATAGCACACAAGGTGATCTCAGAAATAAGAAAAACAAGGAAACAACCAAGAGGAAAGCCAAAGGTAATCTTACTAGCGGAGTTCATTAAGTTCATACTTAGTGAAGCTCCTACCACGGTTCAAGGGCTATAGTTAGAAAATTATGTTCAGTAAAACAGTGTTGTTAAAGGCGCGCCTTGCCGTGCGCCTAGGCTCACCACACGAATCTGCGCTTGCCAAGAACAAGGCAAGGCCCCTGTTCACTAGGCACAGCCTTATCACGCCTAGGCGCGTCTTGCTGCGCCTAGTGAACATGCCCCATTTATAAACTATGTGAGCCCAATTAAACCATCAGAACTTACTGTTCAGTCCATATGAGAGCTCCTTGCTCACTACAATGGACTAAATAGGAAAAAAAAATTCTAATTTTTTTCACAAGCAACACGCCTGCTGGATTGGAAGAGTACGGCGAAAGCTGGAGACGAGCTAGTTTTTCATAATGAACATGTTCATCATATGAACATCTCCAAACAAACTAGCTATTCATCATTTTTCACACTTTGAGACTTTGAGTCAACATGTTCATGTGATGTGATTATGTGATTTTCCAATATGGCTTGGCCAGAATCCATCAATAAACTAACTTCCGCAAATTTTAGAAGTAATTAGCAAGTTATACATATGTTAATAGCTAAGAGTCTTAAGAATGATATAAGAAGTTTATCTGTGTATTTTGATGTGTGTAAGATCTTTGCTAATAGGCATGTTCTGATCTTTCCTATGACAATTTTGGTTTAAATTTGTATTTTTTATTGAGATATTTATATCTAAGGAAACAGCACGCTTGCGTTAATAAGACCCGCGTCGCGCCTTGCGCTTAGGCTCCGGGACCACCCTTGCGCCTTTGGTGCGCCTTGCGCCTTTGACAACATTGCAGTAAAATAATAGAAGGTTTCGTCTTGCTATCTCAAAAAAAAAAAAAAAAAAAAAAAAAAAAAAAGTTCCTACGCAGCACATCATTACTCAGACCTCGAAAACTACAATGTCAATGACTCATTTACTTGCATATTCATTAAAAAAAATATCACAAAAGAAGGGGAATATCCTTCAGCATTGGATGCCAAAAATGCTGTTTCAAGAGCTAAACACATGGATGGCAACCAGTTTACAACAGTAGTCATAATTTCAACAATCAGCTACTATTATATACATTACAAACAGGGATATCTATCTTAACAGATTCAATAGAGCGACCGGACTCCACATATTCGTACACGGTACACCTCAAAAAAGCAAACAATGATTAAAAAAAAACACAGTATTAAAATCACTAACCTGGAAGACAATCACTAGTACTATTGCTGGTTCTGCCCTTGCTGCTGCTGATTCGGCGGCGGTGGTGGCATGCCAGGGCGGGGGGGCATCGGCATCCCAGGGCGTGGCGGTGCAAAAACAGGTACGGGCCCACCAGGGGGAGGAGGCATCCCAGGACGCATTGGCGGTGGTGGCATTCCCGGCCTCATTCCAGGCGGCGGCCCCATGGGAGGCCTCTGCCCAAACTGCGGCTGACCTGGGTATGGAGCCGGTGGCTGTCCAGGCCGCGGTGGGAAAGGTGACGGCATTGGCGGTGTGGGCCCCCGTGGCGGTTGCCCAGGGTATTGTGGGATTTGCCCTGGTGCAGCGCCATGTGGAGGACGCATAATAGGCGGGTAAGAAACAGGAGGAGCGGATACTTGCGGAAGGGGCGGGCGGGCAATTTGCGGTTGCATCATCCCGGGCGCGGGCCCACCAACACCTCGAACCGGCCCAGCAAGACCTGGTGCGGCTTGGACAAGGGCAGCGGTGGGGACTCCACGGCCTGAAGCGCGGCCAATACCCGGCCCCGCCGTGGCGGATGCGGCAGCGCGTGCGCGTGACTCGTCTGGGGGCGGCGGGCCTTCGACGGTCATGGAGACGACTTCCTCGCCACGGAGGAGGACGAGGCCGAGGGTGCGCCGATCCTCGCGTTCCTCGGAAGTGGCGGAGGTGGGGGCGGCGCCGCGTTTGGCGGAGGTTTTGGCAGGGGGAAGCTTGCGGAACTCCTCGCAGTCACCGAGGACGAGGTTCATGTGGCGGTCGAAGGCCATAAATTTTCCGACGAGCTGGCGACCATCCTGGATGGTGACGCGCATGCGGTAGTTGATGTACTGCAGCATCTTCGATCCCTTCGACATCGACATCTTTGCTCCAAGCGTCTCCGCGAGAGACCTCGACGGGAGATCTCCGATCTAGTCTAGGGTTTTTGTCGCGGGAGGAGAGAGGTAGATGTGAGGGGGTTTTAAGCAGCACATACAGAAACAGCACGGATTGCGGCTCAACTCATGTTGGCCCCATCACTTTGGTTTGGGTCCGACGGCTGTAGTTCAATGAGGCGTGTCAAGTCCGATCCATGCGGACCATGCCTGCCGCAAAGATATTGGCATGGGAGGTCTTTGATCTACGGATCTAAGCCACGCCTAAAGATTGAGACAATTGGTAAAACATATGCCGATAGTACACTTTTTTGTATCACTTCTAAATGTCTATAAAATGGGCTAGACCATATAAAGATTCCTTTAGATTGTACCAGAAATTATTAATTTTTTCATAAATTGAATTTTAGAACAAATTTATGACTAACTTCAACCGTTGTAGCATGCTGCTTAGATCTATATATTCTTCGTAAAAATAATAAGTCTAGCATCAAATATATATATATATATATATATATATATATATATATATATATATATATATATATATATATATCAAACTTTTGATATAATTAGAGTAATATGCTATATATATATATATCAAACTTTTGATATAATTAGAGTAATATGCGCGATATATTGTATAAGTAATGATTGTATCTGAACTATTATATATGTAAAGGAAGGCACTAGTAAGCTCAAAATGTCAATTGAATGGATGGACTTGAACCGACGACTCTAACTCAGTTAGCAAAATTAAAGATGTTTTGATGGTTGACTTTTTCATATTGGGACATTATTATCGTGTAACGGTTTTACACTTGAAACTGTGTACGTTTAAGTGTGGCGGCACAAAACGGCTTCCTCATTTCGCTGTTTTTAAATTGGAAAAAATTACTCGCCTCTAACAAATTATTTAATAAATTACATACAACTAATTCAACCGGTGGTTGTTGATTGTGATCCGCATAAAACACACACGTATCTCGTGATCCGTATAATTTTTTCGTGATCTACAAAAAATATTAAAATTACAAATATATTCATCGTGATATGTGATCATGATTGTGCAATATCAGTATGTGCGGTTTCTTGTGTGATTTGTGTCTCAATCCTATAATGTTTTGCGAAATCTTTGTATATATGTTTTTCGAGTTCGATTTACATCATATGTCTTAAACAGAAACTGAACGATATGGTAATTTTTTGGCATATTTGATACGGTAGACACTTATGTCCATTTAACATAACGGAAAATTGCATTGTATTTTCTATTAAGTTTTAATATTATTTTAATATACATCTATTAATAAAATTAATTAAAATTTCTCATATTAACTATTTTTTACACTGCAATCATTCATTTTAGTTATCTTTTACGTTACTTTTAATTCCTCAAAATAATTTTTTAGAAGTATTTTTAGAAAAAAAAATTCAACAGAAAAATTGTAAATTTTGATAAAATCAATAACTTTTATGTTGAAATTTTTTTTAAAAAAAATTCTTATAAATAGGTTTTTTAAGACTTAAAATTTCAAGGTGCAGTTTTAAATTGTTTGATTTTTTAAGTTTTTTTGTTGTTTTTGACACCTCAGATAATGAATTAGAAATATTTTTTGGAGAAACTTTTAATATAAAAGTTATAAATCTCATCAAAACATATTTTCAAAAAAATGGTTCTAAATACTTAGTTTGAGTGCTGAAAATAACTGAATCTAATTGCAATTAAAACTTACGCATAAATTCAAATACAGCAAAATTTAATTTTTCAGACCCAACTGCAACTCTTCCTTAGCATAATCCGTTAGCGGAACAAATTTACACTTTTATGAATATTTCATTTAACAAAAATAATTATCAGTGAGTAAATAAATTTGTAAGAGGGTCTCATCAACAATATTTCCTTTAAAAAAAAAAATATGCCCGTATACTAATATGATAGAACCCATTATTGGCTATTATAAAATAAGGTATTTTTTGACATATTAACCCAACTTTAATACAAATATATAAATAGTATTTATTGTCGGCACCGTACGAACTGGCACGGTATTTGTTGAAAATTTTATATTTAATTTTTAAAAATGATAACTAAATATATATCGATACAGTCGGCACGGCACCATCGGCACGGCACTATATCGAATTTGATATTTATTGAAATGCAGTACGAGATGGCATCTTTAAGACTAGGGATAATGACGTATCAGCCCCCAATTTTGAATTCTTTGGACAGATCAGTCCATCTGTTTAAAAAATGGACAGATCAGCCCCTCCGCTACTGTTTCGGTTTTTTTTCGGACAAAAATGCCCTCGTTTCGCCGAGACCGAGACCACCTATTTAGAAGCATTTTGAAAAATTTTGAATATGAAAGTTATAGATCTCTTCTAGATAGGTGTTTTCGGCGTCCAAACTATTTCAGCGATTTCGGGTCGAGCAGGTTACACTTCGGACCTCAAAAACACCTATTTCAAATTATTTTTTGGAAAAATATTCAACATGAAAGTTGTAGATCTCGACGAGCTTTACAACTTTTATATTCAAACTTTTTTCAAAAAATACTTCTAAATAGATATTTTTGGTGTCCGAACTGTTAATAAGTATAGGGATATTTTTATCCGAAAAAAGTTCAAATAGTATTTGAGGGGCTGATTTGGTAGATTTTTAAAATGGGGGCTGATCTGGTACTTTTGAAACCTTGGGGGCTGATATGGTATAAGCCCTTAAGACTATGCTATTCATTGACGTATAACC
Organism: Xerophyta viscosa; assembly: GCA_002076135.1. Lineage (NCBI taxonomy): Eukaryota > Viridiplantae > Streptophyta > Magnoliopsida > Pandanales > Velloziaceae > Xerophyta > Xerophyta viscosa. The sequence goes on along the minus strand of MJHO01000106.1, from coordinate 332,591 downwards.
TTTAGGACGGTATTAAACAGTCTCGTAATTGCTTTGCATGTATCAGAACATTTCTGAAGTTGTTGTATACCCTTCAGAAGACTTAATCTTTTTCTAGAATACTGCAGAGCAAGTGAAGCATGACAAAAACACTACAAGAAATTATGCATACGATAACAGACGAAAAGTATTGCTAAATTCTAAAAAACCGTTTCAAAAGCTTTTTCGAACAGTTTCAGGCTCCGTTACGGTAGCCGCTGTTACGAAAAGTTATAGAAACAGTTTTTTGATTTTTCAATAATGGTTCGAATAATATTGCTAAAACGGCTATTTAGCAATAGTTGTGGTATATAATGGCAATAGTTTCTAGTGTTGTGATAGCGGCTTATGGCTACAATTAAAGCCATTATTCGCAACACAGTTTTAGTATTACCAATTGCGAAATCAGTAATAATTTTTAGCCATTTTTATATTATTGCATGCAACATTAATTAATTGGTGCCAATCATACCAATTAAAATATTTTTAAAATATTATTATATCTTAAGTATAATACAATTTAAGTGTTGCTAAACATACATAATAACAATTCTAAACCACTATCCAATTTTTATTATTACATTTCTGTTGTGTTGCCATTAATAAAAATTATAACACTATTATAGTGTTGCCATTCGTACTTATTAGAGTAATTATTAACCATTTTCAAAAGTTAACAAAAATATATCTAATTTAACACATTTTTAAACTGTAGCAATATCTTTATTTGTAATATTTTTTTTTTACATTACCATAATATAGAGCATAATATTTTTTTTACCATAACCAGGTGAGGCCGAGAATTAACATTTCTTTCATTTAATATTCTTATATACTAAATTCAAACACATCTAAAAAAAAGAAAATAATTCTTAATTCTAATATGATGCCGAATAACACTATCGTCGGATATAATGCTCTGTAGATCGACAAATAATGCTTGAAGCTCCTCCATCAACCGGTCATCATTATCATCATGATCATACCCAACGTCGCGGTCACCGGCTTTGTCGGAGCTCTACGACGAATTCCTTCCCTCCTCTTCTTCTACCTTGTCATCATGCTCTTCGCCATCCTCCTCTGCATCATAATCATGTTAAACAAGTTAAAAGACACTCTGCATCTTCCATTCAATAAAAAAAAATTAAAATCAATCATTTGAACGAATTACTAAATTAAAACATAATGAAGGATAGTTTGAATTATCGAATCACTAACTGTTCGTAGCTCAACGATCTGAAGGATACGTTTGATGATAATAGGGAATGGTAACGATTATGGTGGGTCAACATAGTTGAAAGGGGAAAGAGCAAACCTACGAAGAAAAATGAGGGAAATTTGAGAAGTAATTGGGCAAATTTAGGAAGCGATGGAGCATCCAAATTAGGATGGGTATTATTTGGTAAGGGATCAATCATCCCCATGAAATCCCTACTTGGTATTTCCTTCCCTTGAAATCGTTATTAGGGATACCAACAAGATCAAGATATTAATTTGGAAAATAATCTTATTAGAGATAAATGGGTTGAATCCATGGTTTAGCGATTTCTTTTTTTTTTTTTTTTTTTGCCCATTATTTATTAGGTTTTTTAAAATTTAAAATAACTTTAACTAAAAATAATACTTAAAATGAAGAGGGCCAAGAAAAGTTTGCTACAGATAAGCAGAGTTAAGAAAATATAGTACTTATAAAAAGTTAGAACTTAAAATTCAAATTCAAATTTTCAATTTCAATTTTAAATTATAATACTTACCAATGACTCCAGTGACTATATCTTTCCATATGTGTGTCAGATGTTGATTGTAAAAATATTATTTTTCAACTTATTTTTAAATAAATTAAGAATTAATACTAGAATAAATTAATATTTATGAATTTGGATTTTGTAATAGGTTTCAAAATTTGAACGGTGAATTTGAATATTAAATTTTTGGTGAAGCTTAATTGGGTGCCTTAGCTTGCACAGTTTGAACTTAATCATCTCTGGCATTTCTCTCCGGCAATTTAATTTTCCTCTCTTTCTCTCGGCCTCTCTCTTTAACTTATTAGTTTTTAGGAATAGTTAAAAAATATTATATATATACTACTATTGTTCAATAATATATTAATCAAGTATTGTTTCTTCTTTATCTTCTAACAACAAAATAAATAAGTGTTATCAAATATTATCTTTCTAGCAACACAATTAAAAGTATTATAGATAACCCACCTTTTTTGTAATATTATAAAAATTATATTATATTTTCAATAATTTTTTAAAATAATTAAAATAAGTGTTACCTAATATTTTTTTTTAAGCAATAGATTAACAAATGTTGTTTCTTCTCTTACTTTTTAACAACAGATTACATTAATATGACTTAATTTTTAACTTATAACAATATAATTTAGGAGTATTGTATTTCTTATTCTTTTAACAATAATTTATTGATGTGTTGTTAAATATAATTCTTCTAGCAACACATGGAAATAAGTGTTGCATATTTTTACTCATTTCGTAACAAATACTATAAGTGTTGTATATATGAAAACTCTTCCGCAATGGTTTGACAAATACTATAAATTGATATCATTTTACAATAGGTAATATTAAACTGTTGCAATTTTCATCATGAATTCAAAGTGGCACAATACTTTCATAAGTATTGCGAAATGTATTATATTATAACACTTTTATAACCGTTGTTAGCAAAGTGTTGCTATATGTCTAAATTCTTGTAGTGAAATGTTCCGAAGAATATACAATATTTTGAATATTTTGTAAACAAGTTTATTGAAGGTTGTACAATAATTGTTAGGTACTTCAAGGTATCGGGGTGTTCTAACGAGAATTTCATCGGAACAACAAATTGATAAATTAGAGCGGAGAAAACGATTGAGTCGGTATGTGCATAAAGTTTTTAATTTTGAGTTTAACGTGAAAAAGTTTTATCCATAATTGATCTATTTTTTACGATCATCATAACAGATAAATTTATAGATAATATCGATCTATATTTTGCCGACTGAAGACTCTAGTCTTTTAGTCTGAGCTATTACGACATTGTATTTTGAGGAGGTCTTCATAATACTACGACATCGTATGAATTATAACAGAGTTAGAGTTACCGACAACGATGATCGGATCTCTCATTAGAGAGAAATGTTGAACTAACCAGTGTTGGTCCAATCACTTAGCGCTGCTGATCATGTGCTGAAGGAGATCTCTATTTCTTGTAAATAATATGTAATGAATTCTAATTTTAGCAATATATAGTTGACATGAATTTTATTTTAGCATATATTATTTTCTATCGAAATTTAAGATTGAAATGGCACTCAAGACCAAAACAAAAGAGAGAGAAATGTTGCATAAGGCAGTTGTAACGAGACAGTTATTTCGAGTATGTCGGTTAAAAACATATATTCGCGGGAGGGGGGGGGGGGGGGGGGGGGGGGTTTCGATTTTAGCAAAGTAATTATGAGGCCTGACTTTATCGAATATTAATCTTAGGGTTCCTGAATTTTCGAAATACCCTTGATTTTTAAGATAATTACATATCAGTCTACAAAATTTTACTCTTACATTTCAGCTTTTAAAAATATATTTTCGCACTGATGTGGCATGCTAGTACACAGTCACGTTGCGCTTTTTTGTATTTTTTAGAGCTAAATGTCTAATTGTTATTTTTAGAGGGTTGATATGCAAGTAGTGTGCTACTACGTTACGCATTTTTATATTTTTGGAGGTTAAAATATATAATAATTGTTGCTTTTAGGGGCTGTTATACAAGTATCCTTTGCTTTTTGGGCAAATACCAATTGAGCTCCTAGATTATTCCTACTCATTCAATTTAACCCATAGATTTTTTAGTTACTGTTTAAACTTTCAAAAAAATTCCTCTCGCGATATTCACGCTAAAGCTATTTTGACGATTGTATAAATATTTTTAAAAAAAAATTTTAATATAAAAGTTATAAATTTTAATGATATCTACAATTTTTACGTTTAACATTTTTTCAAAATACTTCTAAATAAATTTTTTGAGATTTTATAGTTTTAGTGGGTTTAAAATTAATCCATTAACCCGCTAAACTTTGGAGTCTCAAAACATATACTTGGAAGTATTTTTTTTTAAAAAAAAATTTAAAATAAAAGTTATAGATCATCAAAACGTACAACTTTTCATGTTGAACATTTCTTCAAATAATAATTCTAAATAAGTATTTTAAGGTGTCAAAATAAACAGGTACAAACGAGGAGTTTATTCGTCAAGTTTGAAAAAAGGAGGGGCTTATATGGAAGTCTTCCTTGATTTTTTTTTCAAGGGCTAATACCATATCAGCCCCCCATGGTTTACAAATGCCCAAATCAGTCTCCCATTTTAAAATCGGTCGTTTCAGCCCTCTAAATATTGTTTGAAATGTTTTCGGACGAAAATATTTATGTACTTGTTAACAGTTTGGACGTCAAAAATATTTATCTAAAAATATTTTTTTTGAAAAACTTTTAATATCGAAGTTGTAGATCTCGATGAGTTTTACAATTTTCATGTTGAAAAGTTTTTCAAAAAATACTTCCGAACAGATGATTTTGGAGTTCGAACTGTTAACGGGTCGATCCGTAATCTGCTGAACAGTTCGGATGCCAAAAATACCTATCTAGAAGTATTTTTTAACATGAAAATTGTAGATCTATTAAAAGAATTTTTAAATATATGTTTCAGGTATTCGAACAGCTATGGATATTTTCGTCAGAAAAAATTTCAAATAGTAAATACGGGGCTGATTTTTGAAATGGAACTTGAAATGGGGGCTGATATGTCATTACCTTTTTTTTTTTTCAAAGGGTCGTGGTTTTCCTTTCTCGAAGAGATCCCTGGCCCCCGGTTTTGCTCCGCCATTTTCCTGCTTTATATATCTTTCTCTCCGCCACACCGCCACCGTCTGTTCTCGTCAAATCCGAAAACTAAACGTTAAGGCTAAGTGGAGAGCTCCGGCAAGCTCCGGCGAACTTTTCTAATGAAGGTGGAGTCGAGCGCCATGTCGGCGGAGGTAAGGAGGAAAACGAAGCAGAGAATTCGTAATGGGAGGACTGAAGATAGAGATATTAAGAAGAAGGGATGCAGCGGCGGTGGCCGGAGGGTTAGGCGGCGAGTGCACGCCGATTCAACGGCGATCCAACGGCTTTTCGTCGCCTGTAAGAACGTTTTCAAGGGGCCCGGCACGGTGCCGCCGCCGGATGATGTTAACATGCTGCAGGTCCTCCTCGGTGAGTTGCTTTCATTTGTTCTGTAAGGTTTAATTCCCTTACAATACTTAGTATGCAAAATTATAGTAGTAAGCGTTCTATCGGTTGGTGAAGAACAATGTCTGTATAATATTGAGCAGCGTTGAATCTATTTAAGTATCTCAAGAGTTTTCAGTAAGAACCTTGAGAGATAAATTTTTTCTTTGTTTTTATTCTATCTAATGATACAGTAGGATAACTGTGCATTGTACTCCTAGCTTAAGTAGCTCCACTGCCATCAACTGTTTAGGAAAAGAATGTTATGTGGTTAGTGATATTTTATTGATGGTTATAGAGGTAGTTCTAACTTGCATTCCTTAATTATCAGACCTAGATGTTCATGTTCACTTCAGCTTACTTTGGATCATATGTTTTCTACGTAATTTGGAGTTTCAATTATCCATGAAAGTTGTTTGAACTCGAGATGATGCTTTAGCAGTTGTAGTAATTTGCTTCGAATGTGCCCTGATATTTCCATATTTCTGCTCGTTTTCAAGTAGGAGAGTAGAACTATTTTGAATGTGAGCTGGTAAAAATTTGTTAATTGTAAATAGACTCAATTACATAAGTATGTACTAGTGAATGAGTCCAGTTATATCTTAGTTGCTCATGTCCAAAGCGCTTGACTAAAAAAATTTTTGGTTGCATTGCAGATAAAATGAGACCAGAAGATGTTGGACTAAGTGCGGATATAGTATTTTTCAAAAATGGAAGTACAGTGAAGGGAACACCTAGAATTACATGTACAAATATATACAAGTGTGATAATTTCTCGGTAAGGCTTTCTCCATTCTTGTCAATATCTCCACCAGCACAAACTACATTGGTTGCAGTTGATCATAATCTGAGCATCTTAGTTGTATGCTAACGACGAATTTGATGAAATGGAAAAACTTGCTGTTGGAAAATTGATATCGACTATCTTTCGCAGTTCTTTTTGGTAACTGCATATCTAATCTTGATTAATATATATTCCTTGATCTTGAATCAGGATTAGTTTTTCTTGGCTTACTGTTATTATGTTATGTTGCAGATGTGTATATTCTTTTTGCCTCCAACTGCTGTTATTCCACTCCACAACCACCCAGGAATGACCGTCTTCAGCAAACTTCTCTTTGGGACAATGCACATAAAGTCATATGATTGGGTTCAACCAGATACATCTGATGAGCCCAAGTCTTCTTCTAAGTGTGAGTATCTCTTTCTATTTCATATAATATACAGTTACTCATGATTTTCGGTGCCAGTCGGCACAGCCCGTGCCGGACGGCACGTGCCTGTTTTGGCAGTTGTCGGCACGGCACGAATCGGCACGGTACATGTCAAAAAATCTTATATTTAAATTTTTAAATTAATTTTTTATTTTGTAAAAAATAATAAATAAATATATATCGATACGGTCGGCACGACACCATCGGCACGTGACGGAATCTGAGTTTACCGAAACTCGGCTCGGCTCGGCACAGAAAACCTTGCAGCTACTTAGATGGTTTGTTCTAACATTTTCTTTGTGATCCTCTTATAAAAATTTTGCGTTTGCTTTGGCAGTTAGACTGGCAAGACTTGTAGTTGATTCTGATTTTACTGCCCCGTGCGACACTTCCATCCTTTACCCAACAACTGGAGGAAACATGCACACATTCACAGCTATTACACCGTGTGCGGTTCTCGACATACTAGGTCCGCCTTATTCAACAGAGGATGGACGTGACTGCACATATTATAAGGATAACCCCTTCTCTCACTTATCAGGTACGAAGAGTTTCTGCAGAAGATTGTGTTTATGCTCTGAGCCTTAAGATTGATGCTTTATGAAAAAAAAATAATAATCCTTTAAACTTTAAAATCCAGCTAGCCATTACCTTTTGGTTAATAAATGCGTTAATTGGTGCTTCCTATGCTGCCCATGGTATAGGATTCTTTGCTACATGGACTAGGCTGTTGTCCGAGAGACAACATGTTTCAGAGTTTTGTAAATAAAGAATAATAACCAATACAGAAAGACAAGGTCCTGGGAAGTGTAAATCATGCCCATAATTTTTGTTTATTTCTCGTATAACCTAAGTAACAGCCTAGCTAGAATAAAATTTATAAATGGCATATTGGATCTACTGACGAGGTACTATAGATCATACTAATATTAATATTATGTCAACTACTGTATACCATTTTAGATAATGCTCGAGTACATCAATAGTTATTATATATGTCTTTGGTGGCTGTATTAACGTTGACGTGAAACCATAATACCATTGCTACTGGATGAAAACTACGTGCTGGAGTAGCTACCTCTTAAAAGTTGTGCTAGGACTACAGACAGATATCGGCAACTTGCTTAAGCATTTCATACATAATGAATCTTAAATAGTAACAACAATGCAAGGTCCCGGGAGAATCATGCCCATATTTTTACTTTATTTCTATTATAACCTAAGTGGAAGCCTAGCTGCAAACATTAACCTAATGATTGTATAAATTCTCGGTGATTAGCCTACTGATTGAAAATATGCTTGCATGCTAGTCTTCTTTTTTTTTTTGTTAAATCACCAGTTGCGATCTGAGCTTTCGTTATCTACCAGAATCTTTTACATCTGGAGCAGAAGTTTTGGATGTCGATAAGCTTAGCTGGTTGGAGGATATTGATATTCCAAAGGAGTTGAAAATGGATGTTGTGGAGTACCTTGGCCCACAAATTGTAGACCACTTCTAACAGTCAAACCAGTTTATGGATACAGTCTCTTTGCCGAGGCACTTCACATCTTTTCTTTGTCCCAACTTTTTTCTTTTTCTTTTTCATCTCCTTATCTGAGAATGTAGCTGTTTATACCATTTTCAGAATTGAAAGAATATTTCGCTGTTTCGGAATTTTGTGAATGTTTTTTTTTTTATAAATGCTCGCTTTGTTCAAGTATATTTAGCATGTGCTCGTGTTGTCATTGTTTATCAGGAAAGGCTAGTTCTATTGAAGGCATTAAATGCTTTGGTATCTCTAAATTTAACTCTAAAAACTCATGAGACATAAATCAATGAGAGATAAAAGGTTAGAATATTACCATTGGTGACATCCATTGATTTATCTTTCATAAGTCTTAAGAAGGTTGCACAAAACTTAGGCAGTTATGGACAGGTCGGAAGGTTTGATATGCAGAGTTCATAGTAGGAAATTTTTTATATACTCGATGGTAGTGTTTGCGGGATTCAAACATGTTGCCAGACTGGTATATGAACACTCGCCGTCGTAATAGATCAATACATAGACGTTACCTATTCATATTCCACCAAAAATTCAATTTTTTAGTTATAAGAGGTCCGAAGGTTCGTGTCAATCTCCATAAAATACAAAATAGATAAATGTTTCATATATTTATTAATGTTGCTCGAGCGATTCAAGTATGTGATTTCAACTTTATAAGACGTAAGCTCCCAACGCAAACTTTTAAGCATTATAATATTTCAATTTTATGAAGCACAAAGTTAAATTCAGAATTTTTGGTTATCGAAGCTCCTCATCTGTTTAATTTTTCTTTTTTCTTTTAGCAAAAGAACACTTCATAAAACATAAAACGAAGATGCTGAAGGGCCCAACGCCCTTGGGTATCTGCAGAACAGCCCATGGTGCTATACATAGAAAGACAGAAGGCGGGCGCGGCTCCCCTACTTGAGACGCAGCAGGAAGCAGGAAGCAGGCTGAATCGCCGCCGTCCATCACAATAACGCACACATCTCGAAAAATCGTATAAAATTTTCGTCCGCTTATTTGACCTATTTATAAATTTTTTTTTAAAACAATTTTTAACTACAAAGTTGTAGATCTTAATATAATCTACAATTTTGTAGTTGAAAGTTTTTTCCAAAAATACAAAACGCTATGTCAAATAGATGATCAAAATTTCGATCATTTTTTTGATATATTATTTGACTTTTTGCGAAAAATGTTCAACTATAAAGTTATAGATCACATCAAAATCTATAACTTTGTAGTTAAAAATTTTTCGTAAAATTATCGAATAATGTGTAAAAAAATAATCAAAGTGTTGATTATTTTTTTAAGAAAGAAGAGACTGAACTCATTTGGATGAAACATTCTAGATATAAATCGAACAGTGGGCGGTTCGTTGGGATAGTCTTCTGTGAATTGTAGTGTCAGCTTAAACGTCCCTACACAAACATTTTTTTTAAAAAAAAATTTATAGAGATTTTAAGGTTCTAATATATTATTGGTTACAAAAATTTCGGAGCATGAAATATCTATTTAAAATTTTTTTAAAATTTTTTTAAATTAAATATTATAGATTGTATAAAAAAATATTTTTCTGTATTCAAATTTTTAACAAATAATTAATATCTATTTTAGAGTGATTTTATAAATTTTTGAGAAATTTTGATAGATTTGACAAAACAGGGGCATTTTCGACAAAAACCCATACTTTGATGCATAAACTTTTACACGCCTTAAATTTTAATTCTAATCTATGCTTTTAACTCTCGGATTTCAAAGAGAGTAAAAAATTTTGACCAAAAACAAAAACAGAGGTAAAATTTAAAACATAAGTTTGAGAGGGTACGTGTGATTTGGTATCTAACGAATAAAAATAATTATTGCCCGAAACTACGAATGCAAGAGTACTTAGACAACCATCGTGATATCTATTTAATTGGACTAGTTTTGTTCGCACGGATGCATATTATAAATATAAAAAATTATAATTAAAAATTATTTATATATATTTTATTATAGATAAAATAATAATTATATTATTAAAAATATTATATTTACATATTATGATAGTAAGAATAAATACCATATGATATATATAAATATTATTTGAGATATATTATAAAATGATGATGGTGATATTAAATCACATATATATTACACACACTCACTCACACACACACACATATATATATATATATATATATATATATATATATATATATATATATATAATAGTTAAATTAATTATATTTTCAACTTATGTATATATGTATGTGTTAGTTTTTAAAAAAACATTATTATTATTTCGACAAGTTATTATATTTTGTTAATTTAATTCTAGATATTTCAAATTTTTAAACTTAGTTATATAAATATCATATATTTTTTTAAGATATAAAAATTAATAGAAAATAACACATGAGAGGTTATTTAAGATTTTACGTGGCGTAACGATTTTAATCGTCTATTTTTATATATTTATATATTTGTTTATATGTAGAATATTGATATATTTTGATATTAATATTTTAAATTCATTAAAATTATTCTAATTATATTTTATATAAAAAATTTATATTTAAAATAATTACTTTTTAAAAATATAGATAAATTTATATTAATATATTGAATGTATTTAATGTGCATTATTAAGTATTGAAGTGCCACATGGCATATGATGAAATAATAGATATATTATGTAATATATTACAAATTATTAAAAATGTCACGTGCTGTTCAACTATTTTAATATATATATATATATATATATTAAATATTGAATAGCCTCGGTGTGTTTACGGTATATATAAGTGCTGATTTAATAAGTGCAACCATAATGTACCATAGTCGATCGCATCTAAAAATTTGTATTAAGATATTTCTTGAAGACAATTCGAATATTTTTTATTGTAATCGCAATTCATAGTTTATTTTTTTTTTAAGAAAAAAAGAATATTTTAAAAGCATTTAACTTTTAAAAAATTACATCGTAATTTAAAAACTCTTTACTATGAGTTCGTAGGCTTATTTAATCAAAAGCAATTTTTACATATCTTCAAAAATTTTCAATAGAGAATTGCACTGCAGTCCTCCTATATTATTTCAGTATCACTATTTAAGTTCTCTCAAATAAATTTATATTTTGGTTTTTTGACATCTTTTAATGCATTTATAATAACTTTTAATGTGCTTCTAACATCCTAGACATCTTAATATCACGACACTCTGGTATTAAACTTTTGACACCTTAGTGTAAACTTTTAACGCCTTCGTATTAAAAAATAACACTAAACATATTCTTGATTGCTTATGACATTTCTTAATAGCTGATGATACTCTTCTAATAACTTTTGACACTCTCTTCCAAATGACTTAAATGTAAAAATTTTAAACCTAAATGTAAAAGTTTTTAGAGATATTTCGGATTCAGTCCCTCTTTTTGAAAAGTGTTTGCATTTAGCCCCTCTAGTTTGAAGGTTTCACTTTAAGCCCCTCTAGTAATTTGTGTCATTTTATTTTAACTATTGTATCAATATTTTTTAGAGAAATTTTCAACATAAAAATTATAAAATTTAATAAGATTACAACTTTTATGTTTAATATTTAAAAAAAATAATAATTTTATGTAGGTATTTTGATGCTCCGAAGTGTTAACGTATTTTCGATTCGACCCGTTAATCCGCTAAAATTTCGAAGGTTCAAAACATATGTCTATAAGTATTTTTTTGAAAAATTGTTGAACATGAAAATTGTAGCTGTAATCAAAATTTATAATTTTTATGTTAAATTTTTTTTTAAAAAAAATACTGATTTAGTGGTCAAAATAATATACATATTTTACGAGGAGGGACCAAAAACGAAATCCTAAACCTACGAGAACTGATTCGGTATAATTTTGTCCTTTTAGGGACTGAATAAAGCCCCAATTTTTTTACAAATAAATTTAAATATAATATGTTTAAGTCTTTTACATGCAGTGCAACTCTCGCTATCTCAAAAGTGTTAAGAGTGGCACTGAGAGTAAAAGAGCAATGATAGTGACCCCCACAATTTTACCCACAAATTCATCAAAACGTATTTTTTTTTGTTGGGAAACATATTTCAAGGGAGAGTGTTGCGATTCACGGAGGTAGGGTGGGGTGTAGCCCAATTTTTGAGGATTTTTTTTTAATTTTGAATAAAATTTTGGATGGATTTGTGAAGGTGACAAGCTTTATTGGTGAATAGGACAATCATGTTTCATTGATGGCCATACACGGTGCTCTTCCACAAAAGCAAAAGACAATATGGGCCATTATTGGTTCCACTTAATAAGCCCATTTGAAGGCCACGTGTCTAATTTCTGAGTTACACCGGATTAACTAATCACCATGGAAATTAGGCTTCGTGCTTCGTAACAGTTATCCATCTGCTGCAAAATACTAGTAAAAGTTGTAATCGCGCCACTTGTTTCAGTCTTCAGTATGTTGGAGCAATATTACAATTTACTGAAAATATCACAAAATGTGAAATTAAAAAAAAAGACATTAAAGAGCTAAAACATAAGGAAAAAAATACAAAAATACTAATTCATTCAAAAAGTAAAATACCAATATTTTAAACTCCAGTTCAATCATTTATATTTATCCCCTCTTTTTCCCTTTGTTCCTTCTCTTCAACGATTATATCTCATGCTTGGACAGCATCATTGCTTCTTGCTCGAGGGAAAGATTATATCTCATGCTATAACTTATCCCAAACACATTGACATTCTTTTAATTATTCAGGAAAGAATTTGTAGTATTTTCTTAATTATTCAAAAAAAAAAAAAAATATCTTAAGTACTCGTACTAGTAATATAGCAAACACTTAGTGGACCAAAAGTTCATTATTTTCGAAATTTCCATAAAGTTCTGATTTGGGGAAAGCATTGTGGGTGACGTTTTCTACCTCAAACTCGACAGCAAGCTCCGATTGATGGACTAATTCGAGAAATAGCGCTGAAAAAAATAAATGGAAGAGAGATAGAGAGAAAAAATTGACATGAGAGATAGAAGAGAGAGAAAGTTGTATTGTTTTAACAAAAAATTACAGTTACAATAACAACAGTTTTTCTCCGTTTAGAAAGAAAGTGAAGGCATGTTAGTCATTTTATATGATAAAAAAGACATTTCGCATCAACTAGAGGTCCAAGCAAAAAACCCAAAGCTTATGCCGCAACGACCAGCCGAGATCGATATCGAAGTGGGACAGAGGCCTTGGCAATATGAAAAGCTCGTCCTATAGATACCAAGGTTCAACATCGTGCAAGACACAACCGAGGCTTCAATACATCGAATAAACTTACCGATCCTAAATAAGTGGAAGATCAAGTCGGCCGCATATCTAATGCGTGAACGTGGAACAGTCAGTTGCTACTTCCTCCACCAACGAATGTGGAAGCTTATGTGGCGCAAGAATGACTAGTCAATCCACAATCGTTATCTGATCCATAATTTTCACAACCGTCAAAACTTATGCGGGTGCCTAGCAACGCTTATAAAAGGTCTCACAAGGCACTGTCAACGGGATGGATTCCAACTTCACGCACTCGAGAGCACTGAGTGATTTGTGATTCTAGCAAATAGCGCTAAGTTCAGTCGTGTTCTTAGAGTATCTTGTAAACCGAGGTGCTATCAACCTCGGTGGTGAGAGAAAACATAATGTAATTTTTATATTCTAGTGGATTTTTTGTTGTGTTGCGTTATGTTGTCGCCATAGTTTTTTTTCCTTGTGTTACTCAAGGATTTCCACATAAAATTCAATGTGTCCACCTCCTTTTACCCTTGCTGCTTCTTTTAATCTAACTAGCTTTCGAACACTTCATTAGTCGATAGAAGTAACTTGATCAAAATGATAAAATGCTCTCGTACTTTTTTTTTAGAAAAATAAAAATAATTTCGTCATTACACATCTTATAAAGTGTAAAAGCGCCAAATTAAATTAGAAGACATATTTTTATAATTTTAAATGATAGAAAATATGTGTATTATATAATTCGAAATCACAAATGCCTGTTTAGAAAATGTTTTTCATATTTGAAAAAGAGAACTTTTGATCTTTTAATACTTTCTATGAGATATCGGATAAAATTTGATGATCGATTTTTTTTTTCGTAGATTATCGTATGAAAACTCTACGCATATGTGCGATCGTCGTAACAGATAACCCACGGATGACACCGACTAATATTCAACCAACCGAGAAGTCATAATTTTTCAATCTGAATATTATTCGAAGGCCCGTATTACATTCAACGTAACACATAGAGTATAAATTCACTATACTCTGCGGGATTCGAATATGAGATCTCCACTTAATGAAGTAAAAGTTCCAACCACTCGTCCTAAACGTCTTGGAAACAAAAAAAACAAAAAGGTTGATGACTGATTTCACTTTATAAGCTAGCAAATATATGAAAACTGAGACTTCTTTCTCCCGCCTCATAACTTACCTAGCTCTACGTGCCGATAAACATACGTTACGCACCTCTGAAGATGCATGACAGTGCAAAATTTGAATGGAAAAAAAATGATTTATGCTAACTTCCTCACAATTTTTCATTTACTCTTTAAAATTTTCCTTTAAAAGTTAAATCAAACACTCCTGTAACAGTGTTCAATAACAACACTTGATTTATTGACCTATAACTCCTCTCCAATATATCTTTAAATTTCTCTATTTTATAATAAAAATTAGTATTTAGAAATATTTATTTAAATTTTTTTAAAAATAATAAAATTTATAATTTAAATATTTTTTTTAAAAAAATATTTTTAAATAAATAATTTTGAATTTGAAATAGTAACGGATTTAAAAATAGTTTAAAAAATTTGATTATATTTGAGCTTAAAATAAAAAATTAATATTCATATATATTATTTAAAAAATTGTTGTAGTAAAAATTATAAAATTTTATTAAAATTTATAATAATTTATACTTTTATATTTAACTTTTTAAAAAAATATATTTTAATATTAATTTTTATTATCAATAGAAAAGAATTTGAAAGATTGCGTATTGGTGGGGATTTACCACGCGACCATTTTCGTTCACCCAAAGGGCGCTGAGCCGCTGACTGTTATTATTGTCGCTCCCCTAAACTCGTAACCTTTCCATCCCCGTAATAAAATTACCCTCAAATCAAGGCACCGATCTCCAATTTCTCGAAATTTCGCCCCCAATTTCCCAATCAATTGGCGGTTCTCGATGTTCTTCTCTCCATCTAAACGTTGATTCTTCCCCATTCATTGATCAAAGTTGACAATCGTAAGAGATGGCTGAGGCGACAGCGGCAGCTGCGGCGACGAGCTCGCGGTCGGTGACGGAGACGGTGAACGGCTCACACAGATTCGTGATTCAAGGTTACTCGTTAGCTAAAGGAATGGGCGTAGGAAAGCACATCGCCAGCGATGCTTTCACCGTCGGAGGTTACCAGTGGGCGGTTTACTTTTACCCCGATGGTAAGAACCCCGAGGATAACTCTGCCTACGTGTCAGTTTTCATCGCCCTCGCATCCGAGGGCACCGACGTCCGCGCGCTCTTCGAGCTTACTCTGCTTGATCAGAGCGGCAAGGGCAAGCATAAGGTTCATTCGCACTTTGATCGGTCGCTGGAGAGTGGGCCTTATACCCTCAAGTATCGCGGCAGCATGTGGTAATTCAGTCGAGTCTCTTCTTATTCTAACTTGCTAATTTTGATTGTTTATTAGGGAATTCAAGATTTTTATTGATTCTTTTATAGTTTTGTGATTTAGCTTGGTAATCATGATCGATGGAACAGATTTATGGGTAATGATTGTTGCAAATAGAGGACTTTGCAATTCGTATCAATTGACTTTCTGGTTGTAGCTCTAAGTTATCACCTAAGGGTTTTGATTTGATACGGAGTATTTTTTTTATTATTTTGTTTTATGTGTTAGATGGTAACTAACTGGCTAAGTGTTCTATTTGGTCTAGCGTGCTAAATTGTTTTACTGGCACAGCAGTTGAGTATTGTGGAACAAGGAGATAAAGATTTTGTTCTCAGACTTTAACATCGTGGCTTGCCTTTGTATTTGGTTTCATGGTGGTTTGTTTGTGTCTTTTTTTTAAAGGAGTTGAGTCCCTTTTAAAAAAAAAAAGAAAGATGGGGTTTGTGTGTGACAGTTAACAATTTATGGATAAACTGACCCGAATTCTTTAGCTCATCATGAGCTATATCTTGTCAAAAGCAGTTATGGCTTAGATTTGCTCAAGGCTACTTCAGTTGTGGACTATTTAGCAGTCTATGTTCTAATGCGGTAGACGTAAAAAAGTTTTAATTAACATGGCTATGATAGCTCATCATAGACAATGGAACAAAGTAACAAACAACAATGCTAAGTCATTTCTTTGTTTGTTTATAGTTGCAACATTGTTTGAATCTCATTAAATGACATTTATAACACATTTGTAATGAGTTGGTTCTAAACATATTTTTGAGGCTTTAATGGTGCTCTCTGGCTTCACTTTGAGGGTAAACTAGGGATAGGCCTCATTTTTATAAGAGCAGGTATTTCGGCTTGCAAGCTGTACCCCCCTCTCGACTTCTTAGTTCTCAAGATTGAGAAAGGTGCCTTTCAAGAGAGATGGAATTGCAAAATTTGTTGCTTATTTCCCATCCCTATCTCGAAAAAGAATTTAAAAAATAAAGAAAAGACCTGTTGCTTAGTGGCTCTACTTTACAGTTCTGCTATAATTGGCTGGTCTTGTTTCTTTGTACTTTGTCCTATGCTCAACCTTATTGATATCTTCTTTTAGTCAATGTTAATAACTCAAATTTGCTCTCTAGACATGTTACTTGTTAAGATTCGTGTGTCTTGTTTTAGCATTTTAACTTGATATTTATGTCATTCAATTTTTTTTTGTTTTTGAGGTGTTACAATTTACTTACATGTATTCTCGATTTCTCGCTTGTTATATTGGATGTTCCTTTATCATATTGGCGCTTGCAAGGCTGAACAATTCAATAAAATTGCTTCTCTGTCCTGTTTAAGAAACTCCAGCTCATGATGCTTGTGATGCTATAAATTTCATGCTTGCTAGTTAATTACGATTCGTTGGCAATGTATATTTTTTTGTCTAAACTTTGCTGATGTTTCTCTAAAGTAATAGATGGTGTTACGTAGAATGGTTTTGCTATATGGTCATGTCACTCGGACTAGATTGGCTTTTAAGAATTTCCTCGTGGAATTATATGAGGGAATAGAGATAGGTTGTTTTGTGCTCGGAAGTAAAGTTTCAATAGCTTAGTTATGTTCTTAAGAAGTAAATTGCCAGCATACATTAGTTGTTAGGATACATATACTGCCGCAAATATGGTCCTGGGGACTTGAATTGGCATTACTATCAAAACGGTATTTATCTTTTATCTGCATAAAAAATGGAAGTTTCTTTTTTCAGGGGCTACAAACGCTTCTTCAGGCGTGTTGCACTTGAAACATCGGATTTCTTAAAGGATGATTGTTTGAAAATAAACTGCACCGTTGGTGTAGTGGTGTCTGGCACCGACTATTCACGACCTTACACATTACAAGTCCCAGAATCTGATTTGGGGCTACATTTTGGTTCCCTTCTTGAAAGTCAAGATGGTGTAGATGTTGTATTTAATGTGGCCGGAGAACAATTCCAGGCTCATAAGTTGGTGTTAGCTGCACGCTCTCCTCTTCTTAGAACTGAACTTTTTGAAGGACCAGAAGGTGACAAAAATGAGATCGTGATATCTGATCTGGAACCCCAAGTTTTCAAGGTTAGTAGTTGAATACTGTCTTCTTTAAGTTACATTTGTCTTTCTCCCAATTTTCTACTTAATAAATGTGCCCAATCTTTGTGTTTGCTAGGCCATCCTGCACTTCATATACACAGACTCCCTTGTTGAAGATGAAATTTTAACTGCTTCAGGCTCGCCTGTTTCTTCAGTAGAGGATACATTGGCTGCAAAGATATTAGCTGCAGCAGATAAGTATGGATTGGGAAGGTTACGCTGGATGTGTGAAGCTTATCTTTGCAAGGATATTTCTGTGGACTCTGTTGCTAGTATTCTTGCTTTGGCTGATCGTCATCATGCAATGGAACTAAAAGCTGTTTGTCTAAAGTTTGCTGCTGAAAACCTTGCAGGTAATCAGGCATATACTTTATTTTTTATATTCTAGGCAGTTCAACATTGTTGGATTTCGTGAAACGCTTTGTTTTTTAGGTATCTGATGCTAGCAATGTTGTGTCTTGTCTTCGTTTCCGTGTTTTTCCATACATAAGTGCAGTGTTGTTAAAGGCGCGCTTGCCGTGCGCCTAGGCTCACCACACGAATCTGCGCCCCGCAAGAACAAGGCAAGGCCCCCGTTCACTAGGCGCAGCCTTATCGCGCCTAGGCGCGCCTAGGTGCGCCTTGCACCTAGGCGTGCCTTACTGCGCCTAGTGAACAGGCCCCATTTATAAACTATGTGAGCGCAACTAAACCAACAGAATTTACTGTTCAGTCCATATGAGAGCTCCTTGCTCACTACAGTGGGCTAAATAGGAATAAAAATCCTAATTTTTTTTCACAAGCAACACGCCTGCTGGATCGGAAGAGGACGGCGAAGGCTGGAGACGAGCTAGTTTTTCATAATGAACATGTTCATCATGTGAACATCTCCAAACAAGCTAGCTATTCATCATTTTTCACACTTTGAGACTTTGAGTTTAACATATTCATGAGATGTGACTATGTGCTTTTTCAATATGATTTGTCCAGAATCCATCAATAATTTAGAGGTAATTAGCAAGTTATACATATGTTAAGAGCTAAGAGTCTTAAGAATGATGTAAGAAATTTATCTGTGTATTTTGATTTGTGTAAGATCTTTGCTAATAGGCTTGTTCTGATATTTTCTATGACAACTTTGGTTTAAATTTGTATTTTTTATTAAGATATTTATATCTAAGGAAACAGTGCCCTTGCGTTAATAAGGCCCGCGTTGCGCCTAGGCTCCGGGACCACCCTTGCGCCTTGCGCCTTGCGCCTTTGACAACTTTGCATAAGTGTATAAGACTGTCATTAAATTGTATGTATATAAGCTTATGAACTTTTAGATTTATCAAAAGCTTTGAAATGGAGTTTCATCCTGTTTTGCTTGTATTGCTAAACACCAAGAGTTGTATTCATTCAGTATAACAAACATTTTTTATGCATTAACTGTCATGACAAGACCCTTATTTCTATTTTCTTCACTCCTATACGTTACGACAAACTTGCTCTTTTTGACATTTGGTGTTCCAAACACATAGTTGATCCATGAGCTAGCAGTAATGTATCGATTATCAGTTACATCATAGGTGAACATATAATCAAGTAGTTTAATGATGTAACCATTTTGTCCTTGCAAAGCTCTATAAAGGTAAAGAAAAGTTTTTGATTGTCCTGGTTGTTCTAGCATGTTCTTGTAATTTAGCATTTACTAGTGGACTAGTAATATACTGGTCATTCTGCCACTGTTTTCTCCAGCTGTGATGAGGTCGAATGGATTTGAGTGCCTCAAGGAAAATTGTCCATCATTGCAATCGGAGCTTTTGAAGACTGTCGCTGGTTGTGAGGAAGAATGCAGCAGCGGTGGAAAGTGTAGGAGTGTATGGGCCCAGCTCTCAGATGGTGGTGATACAAGTGGCCGTAGGGTAAGGCCGCGGACTTGATGATAACTCTGAAGCGCTGCTTTGTACATTGAAAAGGAAATTTGTTGAAAGAAGGTTGAAAAACTTTTACGCCTTCTTCTATCTCATTGTGTGTTCTATGAACCTGGTGCTTAGGGAATGAATATGATCTTGTGAATTGTTAGTTGCAGCCACTAATTGCACAATACGCTAATGAATATTTGCAAACAGGCGTAGGCACCATTCATCGCAAGCTCAAGTTACAAGACTTTGTATTCTGACCATGAAGCAGGGGTTTCAGCATTATGCAGTATGGATTTTCTTAGAGCTTACATAATCATGTTCATTATATAATATGGAGTCACTACATATTAACAAGTGTGAAACTAGCTGATCTCAGCTCTTCCTCACCTCCTTTGTTTTCATGTTGATGTAATTTTGTTACTCCAGGGTATGACTAATGCGGATTTGCATTGAAATATCATGCGGAAGCTTGGTAAACGGATACGATGCAGTGGTGGTACATTCACTTGCAAATCTTTTTGTTTTTATTAGTATCTTATCTAATGGTTCTAATAATAAATCCAGATAGTATCCTTCAGAGCTTCGCTGTGTGTATCTTATGCTTCCCAGATGCCTGTTTAGATGAGATTCGTCACTTGATTGTTATTGTTGTGGCGATTATCATTATGATATTTTATGTTGAAAAGAGTTTACAGATTGTGTGTAAAAGCATAAACATATATCATGATCATTGATCAGCTTACGTGCAGGTTTCATTTGAGATTGAGTTAAATTTTTGGTTTTGTCTGTTCGGTTATGCAACGAACAAATTTTAACAAATATTAGAAAGTTCAAACTCCAAATTATGTTCGGTATTATTATGTTTCTATAGTTGATACTTGAATGACAGATTTTAGTCAACTTAGCAGAAAAGATGTAATTTGTATTTGAGTTTCAAATAAGTAAAATATAAAATGCGCCTTCCTACTGCTGATCACTCCGTATGGCATCTTCTCAGAATCTCAATCCTGTCGATTGTGCTGCCGCTAGCTCTTCCACCGTGCTGCCTCCTGCTTCTCGATCATGCTATTCTTGCTCTTTTTTCTTCTCTTTTCTTATTTTCAACTATACCGTGCCGGACGGCTCGAATGGTTCAGTCGTTCGTGCCGACCGGTACAGTTAGTAGAGATGAGAAAAACATTGGTCAAAACAGTCATTCAGAGCGTCTTTATGCCACGTACCGGGCACACCAAATATGCCATTCACTACATAAAACAATTTTTTTTTGAAGGGGAGAAGGTTCTGGGGAGATTGCATATTAGCCACTGATGTCCAAAGTGCTTACGAATCACCGCTTGGATTCAAAAGCCTTACAAATCAACCAATATTCTAAAATTTATATCAGAAGTATTTTAACTATTATACAAATATTTTTTTAAAAAAATTTAAATATAAATTTTTTTTTTGATACAATTTATAATTTTGTATTTACTTTTTTTTCTCAAATTTTTTTTTTAAATATGTATTTGATATTTTAAAATCTTAGCTAGTTTAAAAATTAATTTGTTAATCCGCTAAAAATTTAGAACCTTCAAACATTTATTTTAAAAGTATTTCTAAAAATATTAAATATTTTTTTATGTGTTCTATAATTTTTTTTATTCAATTAAAATTTTTAAATATTTTTAAATAAATATTTTGATATGTAAAAAATAACATATTATTGATGAGAGGCTTATCGGTATATCATGGGGCTAATAAATAAGTTTTCGGAAGTTTCTTTTGGTAAGCTTGGCCGACAAGTTTGACAATTACCAAAAACTTTCTGGTAACTATTATTCACACACTACACCATACTCAGAATTTCGTTCAAGGGTACAAATTGTAATGGTAAAATTTATAATAAAAAAAAAAGGTATTAATAAAATTTATAATTTTTATATTAAATTTTAAAACAAATATATTTAAAAATATTTTTTATTTTTTCAAATATATAAATTAATAAATTTTTTGATAAATTAGTTAAAAAATAAAAACATTTTACATGAACATATGGGTCCACTTATATGCAGGCAGTACTACAAATACAACTCAATTTCCAGTGTCATTCTTGTATGCAAGTACCAAAAATTATGTTTCCACTTGCTAGTGCTGACGTATTGACTGCAACTAACTGGCAAGGTACGAAAGGGGCCTACAGTGGGAGGGTGGTGGGATGCGGCTCGCGTGGCATCAGGGTCCAGGAAATGGAGAGCATCGGGTGCAGAAAATGGACAAAATCGCCGAAAAAATACGAATTTTAAAATCTTGTATAAAATTTTTATCATTTTATTTGACTTATTAAATATTTTTTTAAAAAAAATTTAAATTATAAAGTTATAGATATTAATAAGATTTACAACTTTATAATTGAATATTTTTAAAAAAATATTAAAAAAATATACTAAAATGTTGGTCAAAAGTTTTGATCATTATTTTGATATATATTTTAATTTTTTTTAAAAAATCTTCACTTACAAAATTGTTGATCTTATTAAAATTTACAATTTTGTAATTCAATTTTTTTAAAAAAAATATTTAAAAATAGGTCAAATAAGTCGATAAAATTTTATACGAGATCCGTATTTTTTCGGTTGGCTGATCACCGCCGACCGTTTCGGTGATTCTTGATTCGTCCGGAGCCGTGTCCAGGGTGGTGGAATAGGGGCGCGGATAGAGATGAGGTTCTATGCTTTTTTTTCCAAGCTGCATATACGGAATATTTAAATTAACTACAAAATATAAAGAAGAGTTGCGTTTGTGTTCAAAATTATAAGTTCTATTGTATTTGGGCCATGGACTAAATTTTAATAGCAGTTAAATCCTTCCGCGGAGGGTGTCAAAAGTTATCAAGAAGGTGTTAAAAGTTATCAGAAATGTGTTAATGTATTATTTTTTATCAGGATGGTGTTAAAAAATTAACAATAGGGTGTCAAAAACTTACTAAAAGGTGTCAAATGTAAGGTGTTGGATGCATGTCGGATTTGTCAAAAATTTATCGGAAAGTATTAAAAATTCGTCGGAAAGTGTCAAAATGACGAAAGTACAAAATTTTTTTTGGAGAGAATTTAAGTGATGTTGAAATAATATGGAAAGACTGCAGAGCAATTATCCAAAAAAATATAAATTGATTATATTTATAATTCAAAGTTTAACTTCTAACATATTTTTAAATAAGTCAGAGCCTACGAAGTTGTAGTTAAAAAATACATTAAAATACTTTTAGAAATTACAACATTATGTTTTTTGTTGCATTATTATTTTTCATTAAAATATCAAAAATAAATGTTTTCATATAACTAATCTAAGAATCACATCAAAAAATAACAGGAGATCTCTATTTAAAGAGTCGCAACCGAGCATATCAGTGCTAAAAATAACTAAATATAAAACAAGTCATGTGGTACACTGCAATTTATATATGAGTCCTCTGGATTAGTAGATTGTGGCCATGTATGATGACGAGATAATAGTATGGAGCTATGTTCATGGTTTTACCTATTATTTTCTAATGATACATGGCGTCGATGAGTGTTGTTATATCACGGATTAGATCGGCACTTGTCAACCAAATAGAGCCCATATCAGAGGCTAATCTCTTGAAGATGGACTGAGGTTTCAACTCGCTCCCAACTAAACAACCGAAGAACCGAGGCTAACGCCAGTCATAACCAAGTTCGCTCAGTCAGTTGAACTTACGAAGAATTAGTCAACAGTAACTGTCATAAGATCATAGAACGTTACGTGTCAGAAAGCCAACTATCCAAAAAATTGGGATGCCATGTGGTCAACAAAAGGCGACGAAACCTAATAGATTCATATGCCACGACTGTGGTGCCATCGGATCACATACAATGTCTGCAAATATCAAACTTGTCCGTTGGCGTTGTCACGCAGTGAGGTTTAGCCGAACCAGACTTGGTCAAATCCGCTGTACAAACGGCTCCGCAAGGTGCGCGGGCCTAATTGAATGTTCGGGAGTTACACATAGGAGCTTTAATGCGGGAGTTACAAAACTTAAGAGTCTCCAGGAGTTACAGATCTTAAGGGCCAGCACTAACTCCTCTTTAATGCCTCTTAGTAACCTTTAGAATTCTTGTAACTGTCCAAGGGACTTGTATATATAGCTGTCTTGTAGAGAGTATAGGCACCTCTCACTCTTTCTTCATTCAAGGAAAACGGGTATTCCGCACAAAACTCTCTCTCGTTCTTGTCTAGAGTCAGGCTGAACTTAGGCCATTCGGGGTCTAAGTGCCGCGCGGATCGTTAGAAATTTCTAGCCCCGTGACAAGTGGTATCAGAGCTAAGGATTGTGACGATGGCGTCGCATATCGAGAGCGAGGTTACTGTGGATGATCAACAGAAGAAGAAGGGTAAGGCATCGAGGGAAACATCTCGTGATGTCCTATCATCCCTGGACAGCAAGTTCGCAAAACTCGTGTCCAAGGTCGACGAGGTCGAGCAGGCGGTCGATGCGATCACCAGCAATGAAGATGGGCTGGAGGCACGGATGGTTGTATCCCTCAACCAAGTCCTTGGTAAGCAGGAGCAACGGTGTTCGGCGTTAGAGGCACGAATCGAGTCACTGGGCAAGGAGGTCCAGGAGTTGCGCGGGCAACTCGCCTGGGAACCCGCCTTAGAGAGGCTAAGGAGGGAGCTAATGGGCAGGCTGGAGCTGTGCGAAGCCGCAAGTGCGACTGGCGGACAACAAGGGCGGGCGCCAGGGCGTGTGGATGCGCCCAAACCAAAGGTGTTCGATGGGTCACGCAGCGCGCGGGACATCGATAACTTTCTATACCATATGGAGCGGTACTTTGATGCTACTTTGATGCTGGATGATGCGTCAAAGCTCCGCACCATCCCACTTTTCCTGGGCGACATTGCAACGTTGTGGTGGCGACGGGTGTGCGAGGATGTCGAACGGGAAAAGCGAGTGGCGGTCACGACATGGAGGGACTTCAAGATCGAACTCAAGCGGCAGTTCTACCCAGAACATGCTTCGGACGATGCGCGGCGCAAGTATGTTAAAGCATTTTCTGAACTGCTGTTTGAAATTCCTGAAATGGCAGACCAGGATGCCTTGTTCGCATTTGTGGACGGGCTAACCAACTGGGCGCAGTTGGAGATCAAGAGGCGTGGCGTTCAGACCTTGGTAGATGCCATCCGCGAGGCGGAGGCCTTGGTAGAGTTCAAGGCTATTGGGCAAAGCAAGGAGAAGCCAACCAAGAAGAGCGACGGTAAAGGTGGGGGAGCGAAGCCCAACACCAAAGGCAAGGAGACCGCGAAGGAGACGAAGACCGGGGGAGAGTCCAAGTCTCGGAAGCCAATGGCGTGCTTCCTGTGCGACGGACCGCACATGGCGCGGGAGTGTCCAAGCCGCACCAAACTCGCATCCATGCTTGTGCAGGAGGAAGCGCAAGATCATCAGGTAAATCTCAGTGCCGTGCGGCTACTTGGCGCGTGCAAGGCCAAGACGGAGAAAAGCCGTAAGGGACCAATGTTCGCGGAGGTTCAGTTGGAGGGCCAACTGTACAAGGCGCTTGTGGACACGGGCGCTAGCGACTTGTTCATCACTCCAGAGGTTGCTGCCAAGTTGGGGCTTATTGTGGACCAAGCCAGCGGATCAATGAAGGCGGTAAACTCACCAGCATCACCCGTCATAGGCATGGCGCGACGGGTGAAGGTCCAAATAGGCGAGTGGGTCGGCATCGCCGATATTCTTGTGGTCGAGATGGACGACTACGACGTAGCACTTGGGCTGGAGTTCCTGGAGGAGCGGCTAGATGCAGTGATCTTCCCCCGAAGTGATACTCTACTCATCCAGGAAGGACGTCCGTGCACTGTCCCCATTCACCGCGGACTTGTCCAAGGTAAAATGCTCTCTGCCATGCAGGTGTCCAAAGGGCTGCGGAAAGGATGCGACACGGTTGTAGCATCCCTTGTCCAGGGGGACGAAGACAAGCCCTTGACCGAGCAAGTTCCTGCGGAGGTGCTCGCTTTGCTCAAGGAGTTTGGAGAAATGATGCCCGCAGAGTTGCCCAAGCACTTGCCACCTCGAAGGGAGGTAGATCACAAGATCGAGCTTGTCCCAGGGAGCAAACCACCAGCCGGGGTGGCATATCGTATGGCACCGCCAGAACTTGAGGAGCTAAGGAGGCAACTCAAGGACCTTCTCGATGCGGGGTATATCCAGCCGTCCAAGGCACCTTACGGCGCACCCGTGTTGTTCCAGCGGAAGCACGATGGGAGTCTCCGCATGTGCATCGACTACCGGGCGCTCAACAAGATCACTATCAAGAATAAGTACCCCATCCCTCATATTGGAGACTTGTTCGATCAGCTTGGACATGCAAGGTTGTTCACCAAGTTGGACTTGAGGTCGGGGTACTATCAAGTCCGCATCGCAGAGGGAGACGAGCCAAAGACTGCGTGCGTGACGCGGTATGGGCTATTCGAGTTCAAGGTTATGCCCTTCGGACTCACCAATGCACCGGCAACCTTTTGCACCCTTATGAACAAGGTACTACAACCATTCCTTGATAAGTTTGTTGTTGTCTACCTTGACGACATTGTGGTGTATAGCCAAGATCTTCGGGAGCATCTTGAGCACTTAAGACAGGTTTTCCGGGCCCTTCTTGACAACGAGCTATATGTCAAGAAGGAGAAGTGCATCTTCGCCCAAGAGGAGGTGGCTTTCTTAGGCCACGTGATCGGGAAGGGATGCGTGCGGATGGACAAGGCCAAAGTGCGAGCCATTGTGGAATGGGAAAGCACCTACAAGGGTACCCGAGTTGCGGTCATTCCTTGGCCTTGCCAACTACTACCGGCGATTCATCAGGAGCTACTCAGCGATCGTGGCACCCCTCACGGATTTGCTGAAGAAGGGACATGCATGGGACTGGGATGCGGGTTGTCAAGCCGCATTCGCTACTTTGAAGGCAGCAATGGTGCAGGAACCTGTGCTCGCCTTGCCTGACTTCACCAAAACTTATGAGGTACAGACTGATGCTTCTGATTTTGCCATTGGCGGAGTGCTCATGCAGGATGGGCATCCGATTGCCTTTGAGAGTCGTAAGCTGAACGATACGGAGCGGCGTTACACTGTCCAAGAGAAGGAGATGACGCTATCGTTCTTTGCTTGAGGACTTGGCGTCATTATCTGTTGGGCTCGGCCTTCGTGGTGAAGACCGACAATGTTGCAACCAGCTACTTCCAAACGCAAAGAAGCTCTCGCCCAAGCAAGCGCGATGGCAAGATTTCTTGGCAGAGTTCGACTATGTGTTGGAGTACAACGCAAGGCCACATTGGCGGCATTGAGCAGTCCAGAGTCTAGCCTGATGGGGCGCATCAGGGAAGGTATGACATTTGATGTGCAGGCCAAACAACTACTGGAGTTTGCGCAGCAAGGCCGAACCAAGAAGTTTTGGGAGGAGGACGGCTTGCTGTTCACTACGGGTCGGCGGCTCTATGTGCCTAAGCATGGGGGCCTTAGGCGGGAGATCATGAGGGAGTGTCATGACTCCAAGTGGGCGGGACACCCTGGGGTTCGCCGCACCCAAGTACTCGTAGGGGATGCATATTTTTGGCCAAAGATGGAGGGCGACATCGAGGCCTATGTCAAAACTTGTCTTGTGTGCCAACAAGACAAAGTGGAGCAACAAGCACCGGCGGGATTACTTCAACCACTACCCATTCCAGAACGTCCTTGGGAGAGCGTCTCGATGGACTTCATCACGTGCTTGCCTCTATCCGAGGGTTGTACCGTGATTATGGTTGTGGTGGACCGATTCACGAAGTATGCCATCTTTGTGCCGGCGCCCAAGGATCTCACAGCGGAGCATACGGCGAAACTCTTCATGAAGCATGTGGCAAAGTATTGGGGCTTGCCACATTCGATTGTGTGCGATCGAGATACCCGCTTCACCAGTCGGTTCTGGAAGGAGTTATTCGGCTCATGGGATCTGAGATTCATATGTCAACCAGCATGCACCCGCAGACGGATGGGCAGACCGAGCGGGCCAACCACTTGCTGGAGATATATTTGCGGCATTATGTCTCCGCAAATCAAAGGGATTGGGCCAAACTGCTAGATGTTGCACAGTTTTCGTACAACTTGCAGAGGAGTGAATCTACGCAGCGGAGTCCCTTTGAGCTTGTTATGGGGTATCAACCCTTGGCACCCCATGCCATTTCCGCGGGATACACTGGGCGGAGTCCTGCGGCCTACAAGTTCGCCTCGGGCTGGCAAGAGCAGGCGGACATCGCTCGGCGCAGCTTGCCAAGGCTGCCGAGCGCATGAAGAAATATGCGGACAAGAAGAGGAGCGCACGGGAGTTTCAAGTCGGGGACTTTGTCTCTTTTGCTGAAGACAAGCTTATCTTACCCAGCGCAACTCACATCTGCAGCAAGCACTACAGCGGAGGTATGATGGTCCTTTCCCTGTGGTCAGATGGTGGGCAAAGTGGCCTACAAGTTTAGCTTTGCCACCCGAAATTAAATTTTACCCTGTCTTCCATGTGAGTTTGCTTAAACCATATCATGCGGATGAGGAAGACCCAGCAAGGATGGAGTCGAAACGTGCCCCTTCGCAGTCAAGGCGTCTTATGACAAGGAAGTCGAAGAAGTCATTGCACATCGCCAAAGTGGGACGTTCCAATGAGTATTTGATTCATTGGAAGGCGGCAGCCAAGGAGGCGAAGCTAGCTGGGAATCAGCCAAGGATCTATGGCAATTCCAAGAGGCGATCGAGCGATTCCGTTCCGAGGAGGCGACAGGGGCGTCGCCTGATTAGGTGGGGGAGAATGTCACGCAGTGAGGTTTAACCGAACCAGACTTGGTCAAACCCGCTGTACAAACGGCTCCGCAAGGTGCGCGGGCCTAATTGAATGTTCGGGAGTTACACATAGGAGTTTAATGCGGGAGTTACAAAACTTAAGAGTCTCTAGGAGTTACAGATCTTAAGGGCCAGCACTAACTCCTCTTTAATGCCTCTTAGTAACCTTTAGAATTCTTGTAACTGTCCAAGGGACTTGTATATATAGCTGTCTTGTAGAGAGTATAGGCACCTCTCACTCTTTCTTCATTCAAGGAAAACGGATATTCCCCACAAAACTCTCTCTCGTTCTTGTCTAGAGTCAGGCTGAACTTAGGCCATTCGGGGTCTAAGTGCCGCGCGGATCGTTAGGAATTTCTAGCCCCGTGACAGCGTGCGGGATCCCAATAAGAGATTCAACATACCTAAGTACTTTGGAAGAGAACACTATGAATTAGTGAGAATTCTTGTAATTAAAACTGAGGTGCCTTGGCCTCGGCCATAGAGAGCGAACGAAGTAGAATCGTATCGTTCTTTTCCAATTTAGTGAACTTTTATCGCTAGTAGCGTGAACGCTCGTCGTTTTACTTTAGTTCAGACGATAGTTTCCACGTAAAAACTTATTGTATCATGTGATTACTTGAGTTATCTTATTAGCCACTATAAATACTTATTGATAGATCGAGATCTGACTCAATCAAGTGAAGCAAACTGTTTAGTTTCCAACTTTTTTCAACACGAGTTCATCACGGTGTAGTGGCCCACGTCTGACCTGGCGATCATTAGTTTGTGACGACGACGTCGGAAGAGCGATCACTGATAGTTGTCAATTATAACAGCACAATGAGCCAAACATGTTCTGCCATGCTACTTCTGTTTCTTAAAGTGGATAATTGTATATTAGCCCCACAAAGGTTGCGTCTATATTTCAGTTTCCGAAAATATCTTTTTGCACTGATGCGGCGGCACTTACATGCCGTCACGTCATGCATTTCCACGTTTATGAGGGCTGAACTACGTGATTGTTATTTTAGGAGGAGCTGATATGCAATTAGCCTTTCTTAAAGCGACCGCTCAACCAGTCGAGTATCGCAAATAAGACAACTAAACTTTTGATCATACTACTATTATAATCGGACACGCCAATTGCCTTTAATATATATATATATTATATTTATTAGCAGCTATACATTCATTATACATATACAAAAAATAATTAAAAATCATAATTTTTAATTAATAATTAAAAGTATATTTTAATTTTTAACTTTATTGTTATATTACATATTATATTTTTTCTAACATAAATAATTTTTTTATATATAAATATATAAATAAAAAAATTTAATCTGAATATCATATAGAATATATAGAAAAAAATAGAACTATTTATAATTTTAAAAAATATAAATTATATAATATTTATAAAACGAGTTTGACAAATTGCATTTCCGTATAGCTTTTAAGCGAACATCACTTTTCTATTTCGTTTGGGCTAAAAAGCATATCTTTACGACATAAAATAATTAAAATATCTACATGATAAAGAAATATTTTTTGGCAAAATAAAATAGGAGTATATTTGCTTAACAGCTATTAAGAGAGGGAGCATGGTTCGCAAAATCATCTATTTATACTAAAATATAATATATAATTTAAATTTATTTTAATTATTAAATAATTATATAAAAATATAACACATTACCAATATTCCCAAAAAAGAATAAAGAAAATTACTATCCACCCCCCTCAAACTATAAAACTTACTAATCAACCCCTCCCCCATCACATCTCCATCACATCAACCATCATTACCAATTTTAACTGCATTTGGACAAAAATAGTCCTAGCTATTTGGATACCGAGGTTATTTATTTAGAAGCATTTTTTGAAAACATTTTGAACATGAAAGTTGTAGATCTCGCCGAGATCTACAACTTTCATGTTCAAATTATTTTCATAAAATGCTTCTAAATAGATGTTTTTGATGTCCGAACTATTTTCAGCGGATTTCGGACCGATGTCTACACTTCGGACCCTAAAAATATATATTTAGAAGTATTTTTTGGAAAAACTTTCAACATGAAAATTGTAGATCTCGTCGAGATCTATAATTTTCTATGTTGAAAATTTTTTCAAAAAATACTTCTAAATAGATATTTTTGATGTCCGAACTGATAATACATACGAGAATATTTTCGTCCGAAATTTTTTGAAACAATAAATGGAAGGCCTATAAGTAATACGGGGGGCTGATCAGTAAAAATGAAACTATAGGGGCTGATAAGTAAATCTATTACCCTATATTACATCGCCTAGATACTGAGTGCAACGTTTATTAGTTTATTAATATTAATTGTGATAATTAGATTCACGTGGCCGGCTAATCAGAGATTCAGAGGCTGAATCCAGCCATCCATTCGCAAACCAAGGGTCCGCTACAATCCGGGCAGCCTGGCAGCGGCCCACCACTCCCAGTACAAATAGATATTCCGGGCAGCGGGCAGATTGAAAGAGAAGGAAGCAAGGAGAGCTTCCCCCTTGCACGAAACAAATAGAGACGAAGAAAAGACACGGGAAGAAGATCAATAATTCAATTATTATCTTCTTCTCTTCATCTCCTTTCTTTCTTCTCTTTCTCTCTCTCTCTCTGGATTCTATTTGTTAGCCATTTCAACATTAATATGACTAGTGTTGGTTTTAAAGGTTAATTTCGATACAATTTTCTGTAAAGATCCGTTGCATTGTAGCTTGTAATATAATTTGAATGGGAGTTGAAGAAAGGCATTCGAAAGAAGGGGGTAATATGGGTTCTGGATTTTGGAATTTAATGAGACGGAAGCAAGTCGACTCTGATCGATCGCAGCTCGCTGCAGGCCACACCAAGCTCGCCAAAGCACTCTCTGTGCCTCAACTCATCGCTATTGGTATTTACTTATCTTTTTATTGCGTCGACAATCTTTTTTCTCCTATTCTTAAGTTGGTTTGAGTTTGATCTTAGTATTGGTTAGCTTAATGTTGTTTTTGTGATCGATGGCTTGGGTTAGCAGTTTAAATTTGGCAATTCGATAAATGGTTTTTGTGAATATCGAAGTTTTCATGTAGATAAGGGGATTTTGTTAGGGATATTGCTTATTCCCTGTAGGTGTTTTTATTTGTTAGAAATGTTGTGTTGCAGATTTGAGAATAGTGTTGGAGATTGTTTATATATGATTATGAGGTTGTAAGATTCGATTAAGTTGTACAAGCGCGTAATATGAAATGATAACAAGGATATCCTAAGGTCTGTGTTCCTTCTGTGAATGGATAGCTTTTATAGAAATTATTTGGTGATGTACTGTGCTCTTTCACTCGAAAACTCTGTCCAGAAGTGGAAATATCAATGGTATACGTTAGTTTATAAGGAACACCTGATAGGATGCAGACAGGGAACTCCCTGCTTTTATTCCTCTCAAGTAAAAAGAGCTACATTGTAGTCGCCTATTACAGAAGCAGCAACTTTTGCTGTCCCATAATAATGTTTTTTTTTTTGGCCTACCAGCTCAACTCCAATGAATTACGATTTCATCTAAGTTTGGTCTTTTTTCTCCCAAAAAAATCTTAGCTTGGTCCTTATAAACAGGTGTTGGGTCAACTATTGGAGCTGGCGTCTATGTTCTTGTTGGAACTGTTGCCCGAGAAATTGCTGGACCAGCTCTCACCGTTTCTTTCCTAATAGCGGGAATTGCAGCTGCTCTTTCAGCATTCTGCTATGCAGAGCTTTCAAGTCGCTGTCCTTCTGCAGGAAGCGCTTACCACTATTCGTATATTTGTGTAGGTGAAGGGTAAGGCATATGGCGTTTCTCTTTGCTATGTAGTGAGTCTGTGTTGTTTTATTCTTTATAATATGAAACAAATGAATCAAGTTTAACTAACAGGTCAATGCAACATAAACTTAGAGCGCACCTGCAACTTCTGTATCTTAAGACTATGATGATTAATTTCTCATTTCAATCTTTGAATTTTTTTTCTCCTCATGCTAGTGTTGCCTGGATAATTGGATGGGCCCTTATTTTGGAATATACAATTGGTGGTTCTGCTGTTGCGCGTGGTGTATCACCGAACTTGGTAAAGATGTCTTTTCTTACCTTGATCCTGCAGTGATTTAGTTTTTATATATGCTCACATATGCGTATTACTATATTCTACTCCGTTAGAGCAGCAATTGCTTTAGGACCTGGTTACTTTGTACCTTTGCAATGCATTTCTTGTCCGTTCTTTTTTTTTTGTTCAGCGAAGATATAAATGATCGCCTATTTATTTTCTAAAGTTAACATGTCTGCAGTAGAGAAAGTTTAAGTGTTCTTTTTTCTGATTGCTTTTGTTATTTTTGGAAGAAATTTCTTTGTTATCTTTATCATTCTACCTCTTATTGCATGATGTCTAGGATTCTGTTATTTTCGTAGTGCTAATTAGCGGCAGACTTGGACTGCTTCCTTATTGCTGATACTTCCACATATAGGGCTTAAGTTTTTAGATACATATGATAGATGTTTAGTTGTTTATGGTTTTCCTAGTAAGGGAGTAGTTTACGCCTTCCATCTTATTTGCCTTATTCTTGCATGATTCTTCACGCCATCTTTAGTTATCTTATATTCATCATTCTAATATTGTAGCATGTGCCACTTATTTCAGGCCTTGTTTTTCGGGGGCCCTGATAGCTTGCCTTCTTTCTTGGCAAGGGCCCATATTCCTTGGCTTGATATAACTGTGGATCCATGTGCTGCAATTCTTGTTTTAGTTGTGACTGGACTTCTTTGCGTTGGCATAAAGGAGGTATATTTCTGTCCCTGTCACGATTATTTATATGTTTACTATTATCTGTTATTTTTTAGTTGCTTAAACGTAAGAATTTACATGTTCGGATTTTAATGAAGTTTGTGGTTGTCTTTTACTGTCTTGCTGCAGAGTACCTTTGTGCAAGGTATAGTGACATCTGCAAATGTTTGCGTGATGATTTTTGTCATAATAGCTGGCGGATACCTTGGATTTCAGACTGGATGGGTTGGATATAGTGTTACAAGCGGGTACAGATGCTATGTGAAATAGGATTTAACATGTTAGAGGATTACTTCTAAATAACTGATGTGCTTACCATGTTGCTGTTTAATCTTCTAGGTACTTCCCTTACGGGGTTAATGGAATGCTTGCTGGTTCAGCAACTGTTTTCTTTTCCTATATAGGCTTCGACTCTGTCGCCAGTACGGCAGAGGAGGTAATATATTCTAACTAGGATTAGTTTTTACAATATGTCTTCACTTTTTACTGTTGCTGACAAATAGGCATACACAATGCTTATTTAAGTTGTAATATAAGCTTTATCCTGGTGGATAGTTTTGGTACAGGTATAGTTTTGGATGCTCTTGTAGCTGGATTTGCTCTTGTGGCTAAATTCATAAAGTTTCAGGTTAAAAATCCTCAGCGTGATTTACCTTTGGGTATTGGAGTTGCATTATCAATTTGCTGCTTCTTGTACATGTTGGTTTCTGCTGTCATTGTTGGCCTTGTACCCTATTTTGCAATGGATCCTGACACCCCAATTTCCTCTGCGTTCTCTAGAAATGGCATGCACTGGGCAGGGTGAGTCATGTTGGTTTCAATCTTTTTTATGAATTTTTACCTCTTTTGAGATTACCTATTGGGAAATCCAACCTCGTATTAAGCATTCTTAGGTGACAAATTTTATGGTCTGTGTGGTTACTGCAGGCTTATTGTGACAGCTGGAGCCGTTCTTGCACTTTGTTCAACCTTGATGGGCTCAATGCTACCGCAGGTAAATTATAAGCAATATGGATGCATCAGATCCTTTGTTTCTTTATATTATGTCTCGACAGTTCTGGTTTGAAGCCCTTCAAATGTAATTATTGTAGGTAGTAGGAATTTGCTTGGTTGAAAGTTAGAAGATGATAGGGATCTTTTTGACAAACTGGGAAAGGATGAATGCTGGTATCATGGTAAAGCTAAATCTAATGACAATGAGTAATGCTACTCATGAACACTGTTTGGACATCCAAGCTGGATGTGAGCCATCCATAACCTCAATGTTGGTTGTCAAATCCCCTAATACAGATATGGGGCCAAATGGCCACTATAAGTAGCATTTCGTATGGAAATAGAGGTGGCTTTATAAACTTTGAATTTTGGAAAGTATGTGCTCAAAAGGAGTAGCACAGGATAATTTTTGTTTTGATGAATTTATCATCCTTAATTGTTTATTTAATTATGTAAAGGTCATTAGTTGAAAATGACATGCGAACGGATTTTATTCTCACAACCTTTGGATTCTCAGATACAGGGTTAATGCAGTTCAGTGTCTAGTGTGTATTAGTGTCTTGGGAGCTCTTCCATCTCCACCTTGAGCTACAATATCCATATTTAGCTTGATCCTGTGACTGATATTGACTCTTTTGGTATCAGAACCTGGGTTGGTCATGGACATATGATAAATTGATTCAGGCCTCCTCCATACAGCATGATGCAGTCACATCGTTCACTCAAACGCACCCAAATAGTTTCGCTTGCTTAGGATTCGCTGAAAAGTAAGTAACTAGACATGACTGTTTACGGAGCTGTAAATGCATGAGATAAACTAGTGTACCAGGCAGAAGTTTCAAGCGTCATTTCTAAACTATATATATATATATATATATATATATATTATATATATATATATATATATATATATATATATACCTGCACCAATCAGAACCTACCATTATTGCAAGTTTTATTCCTAGCTAAACACTTTTTCCTTAAATTTAGTTAGTAATCCGTAAATTAACAATTTCCTATGGCGGTTAGATTTGCTTGGTCTTGTAATAATAATAATCTATTGGAAAGCGTTCATGCTTTAATTGTCACCGACCTTTTTACTTGTTGTCATGGACTTCTGTATTTGCACATCCATAGAGAAGTTTGAAGTGAAACTTGGTTTTGGCATCCTTCTCCAGCCAAGGATATTGATGGCAATGGCGAGAGATGGGCTGCTGCCATCTTTTTTCTCAGATGTTAATAAGCACACCCAAGTTCCTGTGAAGAGCACAATTTTGACAGGCGTTGCTGCGTCTGCCCTAGCTTTCTTCATGGATGTCTCACAGTTGGCAGGAATGGTAAGATATTTTTATGTCTCAATTTGCATCATGTGAACTTCACTAATTAGGTGAACAGCACACTACCATTTTGATAAGAGGATAGGCAATCATGCTGGAAAAGCACATGCAGCCCCGGGAGCAGTGGCGGATCCAAAAAATTTATCAAGCGGGGTCCTTAAATAGCATTTAAAATAAATCATTATTCTTTAATTCCAAAATAAAGAATACACAAATTGCCTACAATTGTCCTTAATGACTTTACATAATTTGAAAACGATTCATACATGTAACAATATCAAATATGTCATTCTCAAATATGATATAAAAGACATGTATTCTAAATTGAAGGAGATTGTTGTCTGTAACTGTTACTTCTGGTAGAACTTTCAATCCCAATTTTCCGTGACTCATGAAGGGAGGATTATGGGTTCGAATCCCGTATACGTTACAAGAACAGAGTCCTCTTCTTATCCCATGTATGGTGAAAAGTGCCTACACGCCTCAATGTGCTGAACAGTTGGTGAAACATGACCAGTGCTATCTGTTGGGTTACCACCTGTATGTGTCGACGAAGTACTTAGATGCGGAGTTGGGTTTCCCCATGATAATCTCAAAAGGAAATAAGAAAGAAAATAAAAAACACATGTATGCGGAATGGGGTTTACCACCTGTATGTGTATGTGTCGACTAAGTACTTAGGTGCAGAGTTGGGTTTCCCCATGATAATCTCAAAAGGAAATAAGAAAGAAAAGAAAAAACACGTGGAAAATATGAAATTATTTACTTAAACTGCATCAGGAATTGCTATTCATTTTGCCTGTCCTTTCTACAGGTCAGTGTTGGAACACTTCTTGCTTTCACTATGGTGGCAGTATCCATTTTGATTCTTAGATATGTTCCTCCAAATGTAGTACCTCTGCCATCATCACTCCAAGAATCTGTTGACTCCATGTCGTACCATTATGTTAGTAAAGAAAAAGAGGGAGGAAATTCAAAACATTCTACTGGAGATAATGATGTTGACGCATCAGCTGAGTACCCTCTTATTGTGAAAGAAAATGGCCAAGGTATGCTTGAGCCAGATACTCTATAGTTGTTATTACCTACGGCTCATTTTGTCTGCCAAATTGGACTGCGCTTATGTACCAAGTGTTGTGAACCTTGCAGGTAAGATAAATGAACAATCAAGAAGAAATAGAGCAGGATGGAGCATAGCATTTGTGTGCCTTGGTGTTCTGATTCTCACTTCTTCAGCTTCAGCCCCGTTATTGGCTGAGTAATTTACTTTTATCCTTTGTCCAAAACCACCTCAAAGGGCATAGCATATGCTATTTAACCTTTGCTTCTTCCATAATACATCTACTTTTTTTCCTTTTCTTTTTCTCCTGAATGCAAGCTATAATTTGATAGACCAACTTGCACAATTTGACTCATTGTAGGATATAGCATGTTTGAGATCACAGTTCCTTTCTCAATCTGAATTGCACAAGGATTCCAACTTCAACTTGATCTACTTGACTTGTCGCTTTTGTTCAATGAAATCAAGTAGAAAATAAATATACAAGTATTGTGAATATTGCTTGAATACATGCTGTACATATATGATGAATTTATATACGTTTCTATGTAATACTAATACATCTCTAGATTTTTATTTTAAATCATGTTTCCACTTAGAGAAAAAGGTTTCCATGTAATGTTTTTCAATCACCTGGCTTTTTGGCTGTGGAGGCAACATACAACCTAAAATAGACAATGCAATAAACAACGACAAAGCCCTTCCTACTATGTTTGCTCTATTTACTAGACAACAAAGATGAGAAAAGTGACTTGAAGAACTCTATTTGTTTGGAAGAAGTCCCAACTGGAAAGGCATGGTAGATATATGAACTTCTCAGGTAAAACTTTCTGTGAGAAACCTACGTAAAATAATCAATTCCCACATGTTGTTCTAGTCCTCCAAATTAGATAATGGAACATAGTACTGTGAGTGATAATTCATAATTTGATCCCGTAAGATGCTTTGGATCTTGAGTATCTTGGCACATATAAATTTGTTTTTTTTTTTTCTAGAAAAGAATTATGAGTTCAAAGTGGATAACCACGGCATGTGATGAGAATTTTCAACATTTATGAACTTTTTTATTCAAAAATTGTATTGAATTGGGTTAAATTCTCTTAAATTCTACTTGCTACCTGATCCATTTTTGTTTATCAGTATTGCAAGATATTCAGCATGCTCTGTTGGCAGCTTACTTCTTCTATGTGGATTAGTGGTACTATCATGGATCGATCAAGATGATCAAAGACACAGTTTTGGGCATTCTGGAGGTAAGCCACCTCGAAAGAGTCTGCACAAGCTTCACGTTTGTTTACCTCAGAAAAATTCTTTGCGACGCATGCTCAAATCTCATAGCTGAATAAAGGACCATATCGTTTGCCCGTCTTTCAGGATTCACTTGCCCTTTTGTTCCTCTCCTGCCAATCTGTTCCATCCTCATTAATGTGTACCTGCTTATAAATCTTGGGTAAGCTTAAAAACAACATTGTAGTATGTTTCTACATTCTATATGGTTGAGAATTAAGCAGAATTGTTTGAAACAACATTCTATGATGCTCTACTAACATGATCCCTTCTATATCTCAGTGCCGGCACGTGGATACGTGTTTCCGTGTGGCTGATCATTGGAGTTTTTGTGTATTTGTTCTATGGAAGGACCCATAGTACCCTAACTGATGCAATCTATGTGCCCGCAGCACATGCAGATGAAATATATAGAGCTTCATCTGAATATGTGGCCT
Source organism: Xerophyta viscosa (assembly GCA_002076135.1). Classification (NCBI taxonomy): domain Eukaryota; kingdom Viridiplantae; phylum Streptophyta; class Magnoliopsida; order Pandanales; family Velloziaceae; genus Xerophyta; species Xerophyta viscosa. The sequence continues at coordinate 294,134 of MJHO01000106.1, read as the reverse complement.
AACACATAGATGTATCCTTGTAAAAATGTACTCGATCAAATATCGGGTTGGGTTAACGGTCACTGCTCGTTCGACGGTGTACAGGGAGAATGCAAATCTAGCCCGTCTATTTTGTGTAGATGTAAATACCTAAGTCGAATTGGTATAACACAGTGGATTTCTCGGTGGCCTCCGAATTGGTTCAACGGATAGTACTCGGCAAGCAGTAGTCCCTGCAACAAGGTATCCCGATCTCCATTTCGAGGTAAGTTATTCTACATCTTTTGAAGTCCTGCATCGGGATGGCGTCAGCGTCATCTTATGAAAGGAATATGAAAGCTTGAATAAGATACTTCCCGGAGCATGCTCTTGGTGCTTCTCATATGAGTAATGCTTTGTATTTTGTATATTCGTTGGCAAATGCTGCCACTTTTTAAAATGATTCCAGAAAATTTTCATATATACACTTTGTATTATGATCTATATTAAGAGGGTCTACCATTTTTTATTGAAAATTGGCGGACTCTTATATCTGCAACTTGAAATCTACAGGGTATATAGGTACATCGCTGTAACGTTTGCAGTGATATCCATCTTATGTTGAATGAGGCAGTCCTAATACGTCAAGCACGGTTAAAAAAAAAAAAAAAAATCTATTTTCTTTACTTATTACAAGCTCACAGGTTATAAAATTATACCTTATTAAGTATTACTAGTATAGCATCAAATATATTACACGCCCTCAAGTGGGCTATAATTATTAATCAAATTTGAAATTTCATGGAAAAAAGGGGGATTTTGTTTCTCATATGTTATTTTAGGATATGCTCTTCTACAATATATGTGCTGCGGTAAGACCTTTTTAGCCAAGATTTGCAGTATTGGTATTAGTATTATTAATGGAAAATAATCATAATTGTTAGAATTACATATGATGATTCTTATTTATATATTTATATATGAGTGAACTCCACTGATCCAAAAGAAAATGAAAAATTGTCAAGAAAGTTTCTGCTCTTGCAAATTATAAGAAATTAGCCATCCAGTTTCATAAGTCTTATTTTCAATCCTTTTTGCTGTGCATTGTGATTCCTCAAGATTCAGTCGGACCATAATGTTCTTGACAAAGCTCCAAAGAAAAACAGTTGCTCAGATATCTCGCGACACGACAATCACGTACTGTGTATGTTCCAGCGCTCAGGTCCTTACTCAAGATCTATGTCATCTCCAGATAAACACTAACAGTGCAGACTGTGGATGATGTTATATTACATAAAACACCCAACACAACTAGACATTGATTCCCAGAAAGCACATGAATCCTCGTTGGTGGATCTGGCGATCACCGTTTTCCGTAAGTACTCTCACGTGGGTTTCTGTGTGGAGCGCTCTGCAAGACTGCAGCTTCTCTGAGCTTCCCACGAGGCCCCAAACTTTTTAATGGGGAGTTTGCCTAACTGGGAGAACCGCACAAGAACAAATCCAACGTTCATCTCTGCAGAAAGAAAGAACAGCAACAATTCTTCATTAATCACACGGCGTTCAACGGATCCATCGCACCTGCACCGATCCCAATTGATTCAGAGGATCTCCCACTATTGCTTTCCATTAAACCAGCATTTAACGGTCATTATACTTCCAGAGAATGACAGCTTTGCCCTTCTCCGAGGCAACTCTGGCGGTGCTCACGCTTTCGCCGTGGTCCAACGGCCACCTCCGCGAGTTATGAAAAGCGTGGGATGGTGGGAAAGTGGCTGTTATGTAATTTTGGGAAACATGAAGTGCGTTTACGAACCGTGAGGGTACACACGTGTGAATCAATGCATGGCGGGACCCGCTCCATATTTAAAGTTTTTAATGTCCTAACGGGAGCGTATCTCCTCTTCCCTGCCCCCACTACCGCTGCCATTGAAAAGCTACAGGCAACGGTCCATTTCTCTTCTTCATTCAAATTCCAAACAAAGAAGCTTGGGATCTTAAAAAAAATAGATAGATTGACGTATTTGTTTGCTGGAGCTCTGTGTCATGGCGGATTCCGGGGGGCGAAAGCTGGTGGTGGAGGTTTGCAGCGCGAGGAATTTAATGCCGAAGGATGGGCAGGGGACGGCGAGCGCTTACGCAATCGTTGATTACGATGGACAGCGACGGAGGACAAAGACCAAAACTCGAGATCTCAACCCGCAGTGGGAGGAGAAGCTTGAGTTCATGGTACACGATCCCGAAACGATGGTTTCGGATACAGTAGAGGTCAATGTGTACAATGATAAGAAGACTTTGAAGAAGAGCACGTTTCTGGGGAAGGTGAAGATCTCAGGGGGTAGCTTCGCGAAATCTGGTTCGGAGACTTTGGTGTACTACCCTTTGGAGAAGAGAAGTGTTTTCTCTCAGGTGAAGGGCGAGATCGGGCTGAAGATTTATTATGCCGACGAAGCTCCGCCGGCTGCTAGTGATGCGGCCACTACGCAGGAGACGAAGCCCGAGGCGCCGCTGGTGAATGAGGAGAAGAAGACGGAGAAGCCGGAAGAAGACAAGGATGACGAGAAGAAGGCGGCGTCGGCGGCAGAGGAGAAGAAAGCAGAGGAGGTCACGAAGACGCCAGAGGAGAAGAAGAAGAAAGAAAATAAAGCAGAGGGGGGAAAGAAGCCCGCGGAGAAACCCAAGGGAGATTCAACGCCAGCTTCCGGCGGAGGTAAAAAAGAGAAGCAGCAACAAAAGAAGCCTTCTCCGCCGCCGACGGTGGTGACGACACCGGTGAAGGAAGCGCCGCACTCCGGCTTCAGCGATCTCGAAGTCCGACCGATGAGCAGCGAGCGCGCCGCCAGCACGTCGTATGATCTTGTAGAGCGGGTTCCTTACTTGTTCGTGCGTGTTCTGAGGGCGAAGCACGGCGGCGGCGCCGAACAATTGATGTACGCGAAGATGGTGATAGGCAGCCACGACGTGCGCACCAAGGCCGTGAAGGGCGATACCGACTGGGACGAAGTGTTTGCGTTCCATAAGGCGAGCTTAAACTCCACCGCCCTGGAGGTCGCGGTTTGGGTGGAAAAGAACGACGGCGAAGCTACAAAAGAGGAAAGTTTAGGCACAGTCTCGTTCGACCTCCAGGAGGTGCCGAAGCGAACCTCGCAAGACAGCCCGCTCGCTCCCCAGTGGTACACTCTAGAAGGAGGCTTGTCGGCACCCGAAGGCTCGCCGGGGAATGACGTCATGCTCGCCGTTTGGGTCGGAACCCAAGCCGACGAGGCGTTCCAGGAGGCGTGGCAGTCGGACTCTGGCGGCCTTATCGTTCACACTCGTTCTAAAGCTTATCTTTCTCCCAAGTTATGGTACTTGCGGCTCACCGTGATCCAGACCCAAGACCTCCGTCTGCCGTCCATTCCTGACGCCAAGTCTAAAACTCCGACACCGGTACCGGCGCCGGAGCTCCTCGTGAAGGCCCAGTTGGGCGGACAGCAGTTCAAAACGTCTAGAGTCCGGCTCATCTCTTCTTCGAGTTCAGCGAACCCAAGCTGGAACGAAGATCTGGTATTCGTGGCGGCGGAGCCTTTCGATCCTTTCTTAACGATCACGTTGGAGGATGCCACCGCGTGCAAGGCGGTGGGACTGACGAGGGTGCCGCTGTCGAGCATCCATCGGCGAGTCGACGACCGACTGGAGCCGCCTTCCCGGTGGCTCAACCTCTGTGGAGATGAGAGCAGGCCATATGCCGGCAGGGTCCACGTCAGGGTATGCCTCGAGGGTGGATATCATGTGCTAGAGGAGGCGGCTCACGTCGCCAGCGACGTCCGAGCGGCATCGAAGCAGCTCTCGAAGCCTCCCATCGGCCTTCTCGAAGTCGGCGTCCGTGGCGCGGCGAACTTAGTCCCAATGAAGGTGGCCAAGGACGGGTCGAGCGGCTCGACGGACGCGTACGTTGTTCTCAAGTATGGTCCGAAATGGGTCCGCACTCGAACTGTCATCGACGAGTTTAATCCGCGGTGGAACGAACAGTACGCGTGGGATGTCTTTGACCCTTGCACTGTTCTCACCATTGGTGTGTTCGACAACGAGCGCTACAAGCAGCCGGCGGACCACAATAAGGCGGTTGCGGCGACGATGACGGATGTTCGGATTGGCAAGGTTCGGGTACGTCTATCAACGCTGGACACAAACAGAGTGTACGTCAACACTTACCCTCTCACCGCCGTCACGCCGGCAGGGGCGAAGAAGATGGGCGAGATCGAAGTAGCCATCCGATTCTCCTGCTCCTCATGGCTGAGCTTAATCCAATCGTACGGCATCCCCATGCTGCCACGAATGCACTACGTGCGGCCGCTGAACCCGGCGCAGCAGGACATGTTCCGCCACACGGCCATGCGTATCGTCTCCGGCCGCCTCGCCCGGTCGGAGCCGCCGCTGGGTCCGGAGGTGGTGCAGTACATGCTTGACACGGACGCACAATCGTGGAGCCTCCGCCGGAGCAAGGCCAACTGGTTCCGCGTGGTCAACTGCCTCGTCGGCGTGGCAGCGCTGGCGAAATGGGTGCACGGGGTGCGCACCTGGGCCTCCCCCACCACCACCGTACTCGTTCACTTACTCCTCGCCGCTATTCTCCTCTGCCCGCACATGATCCTTCCGTCGGCTTGTCTCTACCTCGTCTTCATCCTCGCGTGGCGGTTTCGCGCTCGGCCGAGGGAACCGGTGGGAATGGACCCGAAACTATCTCAGGTGGACGCAGTCGGATTAGACGAGCTCGACGAGGAGTTCGATGGAATCCCGACGTCACGGGCGCCGGACGTGTTGAGAATGAGGTACGACCGACTGAGAACTCTCGCCGGACGCGCGCAGGTTCTTCTCGGAGACGTGGCAGGGCAGGGGGAGAGAATAGAAGCGTTGCTGACCTGGCGTGATCCAAGAGCGACGGGTATATTCGCCGGAGTTTGTATGCTAGCGTCGTTGGTGTTCTACGTCGTGCCGTTCAGGCTGCTGCTGCTGTTCGCTGGGTTCTACTACCTCCGCCACCCGAGGTTCCGCGACGACATGCCGTCTGCGGCGTTCAACTTCTTCCGGCGACTGCCGTCGCTCTCCGACCGGATGATTTAGTACGTAAATGTTTTAATTTTCCACCGGTAAGCACTATCGTTATTTATTATTAATTATAATAAAGGAGACAGGGAACTAGTTCTCCCTGAATGCAATCTTGTATTATTATTATTATTACTATATGCTGAAGGAGACCGCGATTGCTACAGTAACTGCGTTGTTTTTAAGTGGTTATCGTTATTGTATCAGCAATTTTCTTCCTCTCTTTGTTGTGCTGTTACAGTAATTTTCCTTCTCTTTCATGCAGCACTTCTCATAGCATACGCTGTCATGTTATATTCCTCTCCGCCGCCGCGTCCCACTCCAACTTCCACCGTCCCACCGCTTTCATGTTCATTCTTCTGATGTTGAGTCTTCATGTTTCCTTCTTTATATTCTTTGTATCCTGGTGAATGGTGAGAATTTTTTTTGTGTTTAATAGATCACGACGTGCTTGACCACTCTCTCCGGCATTATACCAGGTTCTCTTTTTTCTTCTTTCTTTTTTCCTTTTTTTTTTCTTTCTTTAAATTGCTTATTTTAGATGGTTGTGAAATTCGGTGGTAAATTTCACCTTTACAAATAACTCAGCTGATACTTTAAATTTTTATACAAACTATTTTCTTCAAGATTTAGACTAAGTTGTGATTCCATTGCTTAGGTTTGATCTGTTTGTTTGCTTCAAAATTAAATATTTAATGGTTTAAGTTTGAATATTCGTCGCACCAGTGCTACATCTGCAGTTATATTTCTACTCTGTTTTTCCAACTTAACTTTAGTAGTATTAATTTTACATGTGCCTCTTCTTTATTAAGGAATGCAATATACGCACAAACTTTCCGATAAAATAATGGGAGCTGAAGGTTTTGGAAAATAGATTATGCAGACATAGAATTGTTGATAACGTAGTGGTAGGGCTCCCAAAGTTCGATCCTTTTTTTTTTTTGTTCTCCCAGAATAAGCAAGTTTGCATTGAACAGAACATAATCACTTCTAAGTTAGCAAGTAGATCAATTTAAATGTGATGTTAAAAGAAATTCTGGGATAAGTTATTGGAGATCTAGCATTCTCTGTAAAAAGGTTATGTGCAAATAGAACACTGCCAGAGCTCCCACATCTAGGGGTGTTCAATCGGTCCAGACCGGACCGAACCAGACCGGACCGGCAACCGAACTCGCCACAAATGAAGGACTGTAGACTGGATCGGACACCGACCTGTCCGGTTCGGACCGGACTGCTGAAACGCTGGACCCTATTCCTACTACTGATATTTGCATTGCATCATCTATTCATATGTTTACGATACAGAAAGCTTCAGTCTCATTAACATAATTAATCAGCAAAGAGTTGTTCCTTAGGAATTTCATAAAGTAAGAATTGTACATAATTAATGTGCGCTAATGTTGGAAGTTGATATATGGAAAAAAATGATATATTGTTGGTGATATAATGTTAATGATATAGTTTCACATGATGATACTTCAACATTGTAAAGCAGACAATATATAACAACTATATCATATCTTTTTTCTAGACTGCAGACGTGAATGAGCATTTTGTATTTTGCGCAATCACAGCAACTGTAAATATTTTGTTGGTGTTCGTATCGAACCATGCTGTAAAAAGATAATAGAATACAATTTTGTATTCATGTACAATATTTGTAATAATCCGAAAACAAATACATAATTCTGCTTTTTTGTTTGTAAAAATTCTTGCTAATATTTTGTCTGGTTATCACACTCATTTAACATTATGGATACTAGCGGACAACGTATCTGTGATACTTGTATAAAAAAATAAATATGTGGTGATACTTTAATTACTGAATAAGTCAGCTAAAATAATAATTTACCATATACGTAGAAAAATTAGAAAAAAATTATGGACAAATATCGAATGCAGAAAAAATATAGGAATTTGTTCGGATTTTAAAAGTCATGAGATTTAATTCTTGGTAAGCAAAATTTACTAATTAGTAATTAATTAATTATTATAAAAAATATATGAGTTTATTACACTGTGTCCTTATTTTTTTAGTTATGTAATATTAGAATATGAAAAACTATCATCAAACGCTTCTCTAGCACTTTGATATTATATCCTGTTTTGATACCAACTGACCAAGAAATAGATATTTATCAACATCTATGTAAGAATTTCGCGCATTATTCATTCTTATAAATTATATATAGTGAATTAATGCCTTCGAGCGAGTTTAGTTGTTCAAAACGAGTATGTGAAGCAAGTTCTTCGAGCTAGAGCCATCTCATTAATTCGAAAGGGCAAGTAGGAGACGGACCACTTCCATGATTTGGTTACTTGGCCAAACCGATTAGCTAGGCTTGGTAGCGCATATCCGCCTTACAATATCATCATCGTCGATGAATCTAACGATATTCAACATCGAAAACAAGTATGTGGATGGGCATAGAGAATGAGATAGCTTAAGCAACTAGAAAAGGGAAGATTAGATATACATAAGTTTGTGTGAGCACCAAGCGTTAGGTACCCTGTAAGTAATGCTAACTGTATTTTTTTTTCATTAATTTTTGTCTGAAAACCCAAGTTTTGGGGCAGAATTTGTGATTGGTATATCACTATCGTCAAAAATAGTTAGCCGGCGCAAGTACGTACACTCCAGATCAATAATATATTCATCTAAATACATCTCATGTAGTGCTTTTCTACACGGTCTATAGGAGCTAATTCCTATTCTACATATATTCTATTTATGAGACTAATCATTCTATTTACATAACAATAATTTATGAGACTAATCAAAACGCCACTATTCCACTTCTTGGGAAAAGCTTCAATTTACGTTGCAATTTTTGGGAGAAAGTTTGGGACAAACATCTATAACATTTTGGTGCCAGAAAATACCTGACCTAGCAGAATTTAGTTATTGCAATATGGAATCAAACTCCAATATAACCCATTCTATCTGAACCTTTTAAACTTACCAGTAATAAGATACGGTAAGCACACCCCGCGTGGCGCCCGTGGGGTTGGGGCGCCAGTGAGTTAAATTGGAGACAGCGCGCACCGTAATACGATGCGGTAAGCACACCCCCGCGGGCGCCGCGGTTACAAAAAGAGAGTTAGCTCGTTGGTTCCCCGCCATTTTTCTACGCGCAAGCAAACCGGGAGAAGAAACAGAGAAATGGAGAGAGATCAAGGAATGGCGAAGCAGCAGGAGGAGGAGAGAAATAGCATTCGCATCGAAATTGAAGAAGCGGATCACTTTGCCGGAGCTCCGACGAGGATCAATCAGATTGCTCCTTCGCATGTAACCACATATTCATCATCATCATCATCATCGTCGTCGTCGTCGTCGTCGTCGTCATCATTGTCGTCACATCATCTTCTTATCTTCTTCTTCTTGATCGTGTTTTGATGAATTATCTTGCGTTCCTGCTTCTTTCTTTATCATATTTCCCTTTGTGTTTAATTGTGATAACTTTTTTTTTAGAAATCTTAATCCGATACATGCATAATATGATCCCAGATTAAGAAAATGATTTTCTATCTGGGTGAATATACATTTACTCTACCAATAATGTTTCTAGTTCTCCTTAGAGTAGTATCTAATAATAGTATAAATAAAGTTATACTCAAGTCATCATAGATCATTTATGCTCATTAGCTTAGCAATTGATGGTGACAGTTGAAGTCGATCTAATCTCAATATTATGATCCTTGCGAAAACGTTTGTATCACTTATTTCATTAATTCGTATGTAAACACGTTTACTTAATTTTTCCGCCATTGTTGAGGTTAAGCTGTGTTTATGTGTATATGTACATAGGTCGGAAGAACAAGAACTACTGCTGCGATTGATCAAATTATACCATCTTCAGATTTGGCTGGGCAGATAGCGAAACTTCTCTTCTTCGGCCACCTCCTCATCGTCGCCATCTTCATCATCTTCCTCTCCGTTAGAGGCTTAATCTCCCCAAAACCACCCAACTTCCACCATGACCATTGGTATCTGCCGTTGACTGCCGCCATCGCTGCCTCCTTCCTCCCAGCGCTGGCATTACTACTACTCACCTTCCTCAGCCCACTAATGGCCATCAAAGCCTCCTTCCGGTTAGCTCCATTTCTCTCTCTCGCTGTCGCCGTCATCCTCCTTTGCGCCAACTCAGGCGGCAGCCTCGCCGCTGCAGCTCTTTTCCTCGTTGTAACCTTAGTTTTTTCCCTCTACGCATGCTGGGTAGCGAGACGCATCAACTACGCGAATAAACTCCTTGAGGCTTCCGTTTCAGCGCAACTACCAACAGCAACCATATCTTGCCACGTGGCAGCCGCGCTCGCAGTGAGCTTCGCTTACTCCTGTTTCTGGCTTCTCGGAGTTGGCGGAGTCGCCGCCCGTCGCTCCCGCTTTGACTCTCTCTACGTGATTGCCCTTCTGCTAAGCCTTGCATGGACCATGCACGTTGTAAGAAACGTGCTGCGCGTCGCGCTCGGGCACGTAGCTTACATCAGCCTGACGTATGGACGGCGGATAGAGGCTGCGGAGGTACGAGAAGCATTCTGCCACGCAACGGTTCACGCACATGGTGGGGTTTGCCTTGGATCTGTGGCGGAACCGGTGGCAGCGGCTGTTCGCTTGGCGGCGAGGGGGATGGGAATAGTGTCTGACGACGTGGACGAGTTTCTCTTCTCCTTCGCGAGCTGCCTTGCAGGTGTGGCCGACAGGGTGATCGCAGGTGCGAACCAGTGGGGGTTCGTGCTTGTGGGGGCCAACGGGAAGAACTTCTCGCGGGCGTCAAAGTATGCATGGGAGATGTTTGAGAAACAAGGGATGGTGGCGGTGGTGGACTCGGATCTCACAGGCTCGTTCTGCTTCTACGGCAGTGTGGCTGGCGGTGCGACGGCAGCAGTGGTTGCAGAGGCGTGGGTTTTCGCATTGGGGGAAGGATTTGTCGCCGGAGCTGCTCTCTACAGCTTCATCATCGGCTATCTCTTGGTGTGTAACAACTTCAAAAATTTGGTTTTTAATAACTTAAACATTATGATTATAATATTGGTTTTATTTGTTGTTGTTTGAAATGTAGAGTCGGATAGCTTTGGCATGGCCGCAGGCATGTGTGATGGCTTACCATGTAGCCTACGCTGAGAATCCTCGTAATCAGAATCTGATCATCAGGTCTGCAATAGCAGATCGTATAAGGGAGCTCCAATCGTCGTCGTCGGATTGATATATATTTGCAGGCAGAGCAACATAGACGCTTCTTCATTCTTTTAGCATGGACCTCTGGTCATGGTTGGTCAGACTCAACTGTCTTGCTGGGGTTTTTCCTTCTTTTTTCTCCCCAGCCATGAGATGTAGAAATCCTAGCAATATTAGATGTATTTTTGAAATGTCCGAGCTGTATTTTAAAAGATGCAAAAGAAAAATTGAATAAGTTACCCTACATATATCTGCAACAATGAAACTGGCGTTTATAAATAATTTGCTTACGAAATACATACATTGATGAATGAATGAACATATATAGAAACTTTAAGAATTATAATTTCTTATAAAAAAAAGGTTGTTTTCTTCTTTTTTTTTTTTTTTTTTTTGCTGTTTTATTAAACTGTTAGGTACACTTCGAAAGTGTACCCCTTCATAGTTCCTCCTTGCGATGTTCTTGAAGACGTCTTACGTGTTTGCAGAGAGTGAACCAAGTCTTCACATGAACATTTGTTTAGGTGTTCGAGCATTATCTTTTCTTTAAGAAACAGACTGAAGAAGTCGGGGTTTGATTCTGCCACTTTTCCGCCCACAAATGATGCTTTAACCACTTCCATGAACGGCTTACGCATATTTCGAAAATTATCACTCAGGTTATGTACTTGTATCCTCCATCATGAAACATCAAATTCGGAACAAAATTTTGATGACCATCTCACCAGTAATCTCCACAAGAGCAAAGTCCATCTCTGAAATGATGGAACCTTTTTGCATCTCTTACTATAATCTCCCTTCTGGTAATCTTCGAAATGAATTTTGTCGCATTATGGCAATCAACACACGCCCGTAAATTCTTAATCACCCTCAGTACCTCACCTTCCTCGGTATTCAAGATGCCGAAAACAATTGCTAATCTCTCGCTGTGCCCACAAAGCATATCCGGCTTTGCTTCCTCATCCAAGTTCAACAAAACACTTCCTGTGTTCGCAATATATCCCTCTGTAAACATCCTCTCTTCAAGTTCTCTCATATATTTGTATATCTTATCAGACATAGGGTGTGATCGATCAAACGCCACGAACCTGTGAGTGCATCCACCGACCTCAATTAAACTCCACCCGGGAAACTTTATGACATGCTTCTCCTTCATCAACAATCTCATCCTTGCAACTCCATCCCAACGCTTCGCCGTAGCATAAATGTTAGACATTAGGACATACCAGCCAGCATTTGTAGGGTCTATCTCGAGTACTTTATCTATAACACGCTCACCAATTTCAACATTGCTGTGAATTTTACAAGCATTTAGTAATCCACCCCACACGCCCGCATCAGGTTTTACGTTCATGTTGCTAATAAGTTCCTCCGCTTCTTCTAATTTTCCAGACCTACCAAGCATGTCAACCATACAGCTATGGTGTTCAATAGTAGGATTAATATTGTATAACTCGGTCATCATTTTAAAATATTTCTTTCCCTTTTCTACCATTCCTTTATGCCCGAAGCCTGACAAGAGTCCCACAAAAGTAACTGAATCGGGCATAACTCTTGATTTCACCATCCGAAAGAAGAGAGATTCAGCATCTTTGGCAAGCCCATGCATGCCGTACGCACAAATTACAGATGTCCAACTAATCAGATCTTTTATGGGCATGTCATCAAATACTCTTCTGGATTCTTCTATGCTACCGCACCGACCATACATACTTATAAGAGCTGCACAGAGGTAGATATTGTGTTGCATATTGGCTCGAACAATTTGTTCATGGATCCATCTCCCTTGATAAAGAGCTCCTACAGAAGCACAAGCTTGGAGGGTGGCGACTAAAGTCAAGGCATCATATGGCACGCCAGAATTAAGCATCTCATTGAAAAGGGAGATAGCTTCATCAGACTTATCATTCAGTACATACCTGCCCATCAAAAGAAGCAAATAAAATTCATTCAGCTCAATATAAGCAACCATTTACAAATCTCTCCAGAGCAATATGCATAGTTCGCAAAATGAAGGATAAAAAAAATGAAATTAAACTCTGAAAATGAACTTTCTGGAAGCGCAATTACCATGTGTATGAAGCAACTGAGTTGAACTTATTTAGCTCAAAAGAAAAAGGTTCATCTATAACACATTTCATATTTCATTCGTTAATGTTAAACGAACATCAAGAATATCACGTTAATGTAAACTTTTCTTTTTGAGAATAAATAAGAAAACTAAATATGTTTAAAACAAATACAGTAGCTCACCCAGCAATCATGGCATTGAAACTGGCAGTGCCACGCTCAGGCATTTCATCAAACACAGTCTTCGCAAATTCAATTTCTCCACATTTAGCGTACATATCAACAAGCGCAGTAGCAACAAACACATTCTTCAAACAATCCAATCTTTTAGCATCCTCATGAACTCTCTTCCCATCTTCAACCGATCGAGTGCCGCCGCACGCTGGCAAGACAAAAGTGAAAGTAAAAGCGTTGGGGCGAACACCGGAAACGATCATAGCCTCGTATATCTGTATAGACTCTCTGAACATCCTTCTCCTCGCATAAGCTTTGATCGTCTCGTTCCATAAAAAGATCGGGGGAGCTGCAGAGAAGCTGAAGAAAAGGATGCGCTTGGCAGTGGAAAGTTTGTCGGAGCTCAAGTAGGCGTGGGCGAGGCGGGTGAGGAGGAACGGTTCGTTGAAGAACTGAGTTTTGAGGACTTTCGCATGGAGTTTGGGGATGGAGATCGGCGGGAAACTTTGGAGGTAGGAGAGGAGAGATTTCAGGCTGGGAAATTGGGTGCTGCGTGAGTTTGGAGTACGAGAGATTGGGAGTTTGGAAGGTGATGACGGGATCGTATGCGTCCTGCACATTCTCACGAGAATTGCCAGCTTGTATTACTGTAATACGCTGCCACAGATTTCGCCGCCGACGATGTGTCGCCGCCGCTGCCGTGCCGCCGCTGCCGTTTATCGCGTGGAAGGAAGCGGAGGTGGTTGAAGCTTTATGTTCTGCACAAAAACAGTAACTGCTTTCAGCACTCGGTTCTCGAAATTTTTTAGTTAAAATATTTATTTTAACAAAAAATTACTAAAATAATATTGTTATGAAATTATTTGTAAAACTAATATTGCGTTCGTCAGCGTCACGTATAAATAGTATTTTGTCAAAAAATACTTTTTGCGCTGACTCACTAGAAAAAAATCACATCCTAAAGTAAATGTTTTTTTTTTGAAAAGACGCTAATCCTTTGTTAAAAAACAGCTAATTCTTCTACGTAAGGCAAGAACCTTTTTTGACCTTTTGGCGGAAAATTTAGACAAAAATTTTTTAAATTATTTTGACAAAATAAACAATCAACATTATTTAAAAAATATAATTACTTATCAAAAAGATTATGAAAAGATTATGTCACTCAACAAGAACAAGAAAATCAGGTGATTTTAAATATTTTTTTCATAAATTTATCTCACCTTTATGTATTTGAAAAAATTGTTCAAACCTTTAAATGTATTTTTGGAGCACTAAATAACCTTTTTTGCTATTTCGGTAGTGTCGCCGTCGCAGCAAACACTTTGCGTTTGACGACGATATGCATCTCGAAACAGACTCCGACCCGACCAATCGAGCTCAAAGATATGGCACTTCGAAGTTATCTATGATTTATAATTTTTATCTTTATCATACTATGTCAAATCATCGATCCGTCTGACTCGTTGGAAGATTCACGAGTCGTCATTTTAAAGATATTTTTTTTATCTTCATCTGACGCATGTACACAACGATATCATCTCTGAAAGACAAGATATACGTTTTCACTCGATTACAAAAAATGGTTATCTTGTCTAACTTTTTCATGAAGCGTCGAAATTTAATTCTATAAATTTTCCAGGATTCCTCCATGCGCCGCCTTCGAAACCACATATAAATTTACTATTTTCTAATATTTTGATAAATAGTGATAATTTTTTAACCGTATTGATTGTTTTATTTTGTCTAAGTAATCTAAAAAAAAAATTCCGCCAAAAGAGAAGAGTGTTTTTTCAAAAAATATTTTTTTTTAATTTAAAAGAAGTAGCCGCTTTTCAGTCAAAAGGAAGAATTTTTTTTTTTTCAAAAAAATGCTTTTCCTTATAATCTCCTCATGATAAGCCTACACGAAAAGCGTCTTTTGAAAAAACACTTTTCGCGGGCACGATGTTAGTTTGGTAAATAAATTTATAATAATATTATTTTAATAATTAAAATATTAATATTTTTTAAAAAAAAAAGAATTCCTCGGTTCTAGTTGGCTCTTTTGAAAGAAAATTGCACTAGCATTGCCCTCATAAAATTCAGAGCACGTTAACGGGATTGATGTTTTAACCCTCAGAAATTAAAATGAGATTTTCTCAAGGAAACTACTGCTTTTCAAAATTTAAATAAATTAATTTTTAAATTCAACATTTTATTTATTCGATTCATATCTGATTTATTCGTCCAACTATCGAATTTGTTCAATCCAACATCTTTTTACTCACCCAACATCTTATTTTTCAACCAAAATATCGTGTTTGTTTGTTTGAAATACCGTATTTTTAATAGCGTATTTTTAATAGCGTAGTATAAACCGACAACATTGTGTTTGCTTGCGGAAAACACCTCTACACATTTGGCACGAGCTTTTAAGAAAAAAAAATAGATAAGCTAATTTATAAAATAGAATTTTTTTTGGATATTATTCCAATCAAAATTGCAATAATTGTTTTCATTTTTTTTTGTGAATTCAATTAATGGTATAAGAAAAAGAAAAAAAAAGAAAAACTAATTTTCAAGTATCAGAAAAGAAAGCCCCCCTATTGCATACGTGAAATTTCTTCTCTATGTTCGATTATCTAAAAGCACGATTTAAGATGCCAAGATTCAAAAATATTAATAAATAAAAATCAAATGCCCAAATGGGAGATAAGTTCAGAAAAAATGATAAGCAACCAAACAATCAACCATAATGTACCCAATTCAACCAATAATTACATTGGGAAGGGCTTAAACAACAAATCTGACAAACAAAAAACAACCAAGTGGAAATGAATAAAAATCCGCCCACACCAACCTCTCTTCTAATTTCTGTATCATTCCTTTGATGAATGACACGAAATCTTATTCTTAACAAACAAGGTGATTTAATATGAAAAGTGAAAACAGACTAAATAAGAGATAAATACACATGTCTTGGAGCAATAAGAATAAAGATGAGACAGGGAATGTGGTGCAAGAAATTGGATTCGGTAGCAATAGACCAGTAAATCTTGGTTCTAGCTGCATCGGCCATTGTCGGCCGGAAGTAAAGATATCGTTTGAGATCAACATTCACTCGTGACCCCTCCCTCCACATCGTGAACACATGATATTTCCGGTACCACCGCAACCTGGATGACAAGAAACCATATCCAAATCAAGAAGTAAACTAGGGGGGATCAATAAAAACCTTGAGAAGTTAAGAGTGTTCACCAAGTAATTTGGATGAAGGGAATGCAATTCTTGGTTTTTTCTCAAAAAAGAAAAAGAAAGAAAAGAAAAAAAATGCAGTTCTCAGCGCAAATATAGTATTTGATAGACTATAAAAAGGCTTGGGATGTTGTGGTTGACTGATTTGGTGATGTATATGTTTCATATTAGTTTGGAAAAGCAGATACAGTAGCTTACTTAAGGCCAAGCTTCCCATTACATGTGGTTCTCTAGAAATTAATCGAACAGCATAAATTTGGAGGTAAAAAATATCTAAAAGGCATGTCCACCAGTTCAACTCAATCTGGAAGAATAATAAAGTGTTGATCAATATCAAACTTATTCGAAAATGTATGATAAACAGTTTTAACTATCGATTAACTTTCTCTAGGACCAGCGATCAATGACAAACAAAAAGAATAAAATAAAAGCCTCGATTGGCATCAGAAAAAGGTGCGAAAGATGATCATATTTGATTTGATGTTTGGAGAGGGTTATTAGGGTAAGTTTCATAGGATGGATCGAAGAACTAGTATCCAAACTGTACAGCTATACCTATACAAAATGCCTAGAATTCCACAGACTTCATAGCTTCTAGTCATGCTGTAATCATGAAAACAAAAAACAACTTTGCCTACATGGCAATGCTCTAAAAAGGGGAAGACTGCTAAGTTTGAGGATTGCAATGATCTTGGACGGTGATAATTGTCGACAACTGAATCAACACCAATATTTTAAATTTGCATTAATACATTTTGAGTAGCATTTGGAAACAATGTTCAGAATTTTAAGAAAATAATAAAATATGACATCTTACGCCAGTGAAGATGCATCTAAAGAGAAGAGGAAGTTGGATTTTCAAATACTTCTGTCTGCCACTAGACCGACCACAGCGTCAACTTGTAAAATATGTACATCCCCTTCAATGACTAGGCCGAAGCGATCGTGCCAAATGTGGGAGTTCAAGTAACTTTAAATTTTCAATTAAAAAAATCACCTATGATCATATTCTACAAGAAAAAAAGACTGCGAAACGAAATATGACTAAGAGGAACTAAGAATAAGTACCTAAACACCTGACTTTCACAATGATTCCCTGACTCTCCAGTATTGCTTCGACGTATAAGCCTGACCCGGAACAAGTGCTGCATAAGAGTGCACCTTTAGCCTGACAATCAGAACATGGAGGCTTACTTCCTATGTCTTTTTCTTTCAGAGATACGCCAACTGGCTTCTCGATAATTTCTTCAGGAACAGACTTATCATAGCAGAACAAGGATTCAAGACTGCTTTTGCATCTATGCAAGTCCCTTGCTGATGTTGAAAGAATCTGAAATGTTATTAAAACAAAAGTTCAGATTCATGTAGGGGTTATATTTCTCGAGATAAGAACCATTGTAGAGTACACCTATTCTTCTACCTGTCAATTTTCCAAGAAAGGCTCCATTAATATATTTTTAGTATTGATGAGGTTGCTTCATTTAGATAGTTAAAACAAGCTCATGAGCAAGGTTACTTTCTAATGTTAAGCATGTCCAATAAAATTAACCAACTACACCAATGATTGTAACCCGAATCCTAAATGGTCCATCTTTTAGGAGGTGTCCACTTTAATGTGGAAGCAGCTAGAATAGCTCGGTTCTCTGAGGACCTTTATGTTGTAAGGACTCAGGATCCTCTCTGCATACATTGAGTTAACATGGCAAGCAGCATTTTAGCTTTCTAACCACCCCCTTTAATCTATGGGAAGTTTTTAGACAGAACGACCTACAATAATTAAAGTCCAAATCGATCATTTACTTTAATTGTTTATAATAAATTTGAGGCATCACTATATGATGAATAGCATATTACCATCTTTGGAGACACCAAGATATTCCAACTACCAAAACCCATATTTAAGGAAACAAACGCCCCTTACAAAAACCTATTTGCATCAGAAAATTAACAACAGGGGTGACCTATACTTTGCTTGTGTCATGTCTTAACACATTTAACATATGTAGCTACATTCAACTGCTTTAGCCAAAATAGCTGGACAATTCGTAATCCTCTTTCCAACATTCACTCTCTTGATAGCCAATAGCCACAAGGGTACTCACTGCTGCCTACTCTAAGCAAATAGACAAATGGATCTATTTGCCTTCTCCCAACAAACAATAATGCCTTCAAAACACAAGTGAGGGCGTGTCATCTTATCTGTTTAGCAGTTCTGTTCTTCCAAGACATTTATCTAGCCTAATAGCATTACACACCTGTTTAACGCTTAAAATATAAGAAAAGATTAATGTTCAACGAAACGAAGTCCACATTACACAGCTCAAAGTGTGAAGGTGCAAGGGGCAAGGTTTCAACATGATATAGAAATTGGCATAGATGGGGGATAAGTTCAGAAAAAACGACAAGCAACCAGCAGCTTCTTTTATCGTTACAACTGACAAGATTTCTATTTTTCCACAGAAAAAATTCATGCTATTCATAGACTGCAACTTGTTATGTTTGCATCTTTCCTAGGAAAAACTCATGAAGAATTCAGCCGACTTACAATAAACAGTCATGTAAAGCTCGACCAGGATGAAATTCATGGCATACTAATGGACTTATGAACCGCCACAGCAATAAGAACATAAATTACTCTTCCCATAGTGTCATATTTATCAATTCAAAGTTAAATTACTTCCTCAAATTTTTTGGGCTTCGCCAATATAACATTTTATGAACTAAAATCATGTTACCTAAGCTACATCGATATTTCTTTGGGATAACAAAACTACACTACATAGCGGAAATATTAAACGATACTATTTCTCATGTAGAAAAGAAATAATATCCTAAGAGGAATACATAGCAATCTACATCATTGCAAATTCTCGACCATTAAAAATCCATCGAATGAGAATACCCTACTAACCCTTGCAGAATTGAAACGAGAAATGGATCGGTTGAGAGGCCACTGGGTGAGCTTGATTTCTCTAATCTGGAATACGGGCATCAATTGTCGGCTCCACCAGCGGAACCGAGTAGCTGAAGGTCTCACGGAGATATCCATTGAATTGATTGAGAAAAAAACACTCGATTAGAGCATCGATTTTGATGGTTGTATAGTTTCTGTTGCTGGGAAAATACAGAGAATGAAGCAGACGAAGAAAGAACAAAGGAGAGGCGTTGGGTATATCGCGCAGGCTCGCTCTTTTTCGTCCGTTGGTGCGTATGAAAGTTTTCAGTAGCTCCAAGAGTCGCTCCATCGATCATTGTTGCAGTGACCAATGTAATTATTATTTCTTTAATAGCGACTTATTATGATATAATTGTTTTTTTTTTTAGATTATCGTGTGGAACCCGTAATGCGAGAGCCCGCCTCCGTAAGAACCTCAAATCCGTAATCCGAGTACAGGCCTTCATGAACGGGGGCTCCTGCCACGGGGTATAGAAAATTTTTAGAAAATCATGCGAGAAATTTCACATCACGCAGGCTCGAACCTGGGTGGTGACGCGTCCTGAGGCGCCTTCCATCCAGTTGAGCTAGCTGCGCTCTTATATTATAATATAATTGTGACCAAAAATTGTAATAGAACTTGTGGGATGGACGATAGATGGTATATTGTGATGGACTGATATCTGAATAGGAGAAAGTTGACTAGAAAGATTGTATATCTTTGTAGATATACATTGGCTGGATGTGAATATAAATACTATACTAAAGCAATAATATTAGATTGCTAGATAAAATGGTGAACTTCGTGACTTTTTCGCGACTGTTTAGAATTTTAGTTAAAGTTAACGAAAGTGAAAGGTGAGGAACCTGAAAAAACTAGTGCCTAAACGACGATAAAAAGTATAAATAGAGTAAATGCAAAATATATTGAATTATACTTAAATGCTCAATTGCATCTCTCATATCTATACTCCTACATAGAAGTGTAGATAAGTATATAAATGATATGAAGTACCTAGTTAAGTAATACTTAAATTACTAATATAAATTCCAATTATATTGTAACATCCCTCCTCAAGTTCAAGATGTAATTAATATTGAGTGAACTCATGACTCGTGAGAAAGAATCTTGACGGGAGGATGCAGCTCGTCATGTTTTCATAAGTCCAGGATCGACGAGGACTTAACACGATCCATGGAGATGCTCATGATATTTCCATCATTTAAAATGTCAATGAGCACCATAAATTAAGAGAACTCAAACTTCTTCTTTTTCCTAAGGATAGGTCCTGCATAACTCCACACCTAACTCTATACAGAAGGAGATTCATTCGTGGCAGTCCACGAGCTAAGTCACCCATCGTACGTAAGGAGCGCATGTGTACGTTACCACAAGCTAGAAGAAAAGAGCGCCGCACGGAGGGTCGAATATGGATGGAAAGGATTCATAAGCCTCCGCCATTTAGTTCGACACCTCTTCACCCCGTGCAACGCCTCATCCCCTGCAGGCCTCATCAGCTGTGTATGTTACATCGATACCGATATCGGGCTTCTTCAAAGCAAGCACATCATAGTTATGCCACATATGTGCTTACGCTCTTGCAAACGTTATATATATATATATATATATATATATGTTGAGATTACCCTTTTTATTTGTGTTAGTATGATATTATAGCTAAATATCCTTACAATCTTATTATCACAAACTGGAAAGACTTAGACGCTTCAGAATTCAGTTTCAGACGCTTTCTAGAAGTGAAAAGTGTATGATTTATGGGGCTCCTGCTAGAACTAAAATTTTTTCAAATATCTGCTTGCTTACAGCCTCGTTTTTGAGACGATACAGACAGAACAACAAGCAGATGTGGAAGATGTTCTTGGCATCTACAAACATTTGAATAGCTTTCGCAGTTGTTCTCCAAACAAAATTGTGCTTGCAGGTACATGGTGGTTCTGAAGTGCTTTTACTATATTTTGGTAAATGCCGGCACTAACAAAACACTGGGGCGTTGGAACAAGCTTGGGACACATCTTTTATTATTTTTTTTATTTTTTTTATTTTTTGGGGCATCTGGGCCCGTGGGCCGATCAGGAGCTGCCGGCACGGAGAGGTGGAGAAAAGTTCGTAATACAACGAAGACAATAACGAGGGTAGCAAGTAATTTCACACTGACACCTCTTAATTTTACTTTTTGTCTACCGAAATTTATTTGCATGAAATTTGAACGTTGGCCCAGCCGGCGCAACATCTCTTAACCTGCAAAAGTTCGACTTATCATCCGAGCATTATAGCTTTTTTTTTCCCCTAAAAGTTCATCAAGTTCCAATTAATATATATTATTATAACTTCTGATTCCAATTCAATATAATTTCCAAATTTTACACAAACTCATAACATATATAGTCTATTAAATAATATACAAACCAATTTTCACTATTCTTCTACGTGGTAATACAGAGTGTTAAACTGTAACGCTACGCCCACGAATTACACACTATGCCCTGTCATATAGAGCATGCACAACCCACCTTAATGTCTTATAAAGCCCAGTTTGGTCTTCTTGTAGCTTCCGCCGCTCCTCCCAATACTGCTCCTCGCACTTCTCTCTACATTTCTTTTCCTCTCCTTCGTCAAGCTGCGCGACGCGGCACTGGTGGTTGCACCTCTCCCGCTGCCGCTCGATCTCCTCCAACTCGGCGCCGCCGCCCTCCCGCTGCCGCTCCTCCTTCTCCCTCCCGTACTCGTCGCAGAGCGAGTTGCACACTCTCATCTCTGTCGGGCTGAACTGCCACTGCCGCACGCACTGCTGCCGGCATAACACCACCTCCGGGTCTTCTTTCTTGTCATCGGAGGAGAACGCCGACATCAGCCTTGTCCCCCTCGAAGCAGACGAAGATGGAAAGGAGAAGGAGACCAGGATCGTGAGGAGCAGGAGAATTAGCTTTGGCCTGATCGCCATATTATCAGCCAACCTTAGAAAAAAAAAGAAGGTATAGATAAGAAGAATGAGCTCGGTGCATGCATGGTGAGCAAGAGTGGATGGTTTTTATACTTGCCGAAGGAATTATTTGGTGGGAATGGAAGGCGTACGTGGCATGCATGCATGCAGGTTAACACGTATTAATGGTTCTAGAAAGTTTTGGCCGATTTTGTGTCACGCTTAAGATTGATTTGATATTATTTCTAATGAAGGTATTTGTACTTTTGTAATTGTAATCGGCACAGATAATTGTCCTACGTGGCAGATAAGAATGCTTGGACGGCCATTTAATCATCTAATTATAATAGTCAGAGACCATTTATAATAATTAATAACATGGCCGAGATGATTATTGTTTTATATGACTTTTATCGTTGTGGACGATATGGGCTTCGAGTCAGCATCCAGCTGTCCAGATGGCTTATAGCATGGAGGCCCAACCATCATTCGCATCTCATGATCCAAAGAAATAAAAATAAAAAATAAAAGATCGTAGGTTAAACCATAGGAATATAATTTCTTTTTTGACCTCTTCTCAAAGAAAGAACATAACGTTTTTATCTTTCAAGAGAATAGCGATTATAGTCCAATTTTTGTATGTAGTTCCACAAATATATCGTATGAACTTGTCTTAACCCTACTCAAATATTATTTCGGAGAGCTTGAGTAAGAAATTGAACTGAACAATGGAGGAGAAAAAAAAAAAAAAAAAAAAGAGGTAGCAAAGTAGTTTTATGAAGTGAACCCTAATCCTACCATCGAGATTTTTTTTATATATCTAGAAAATAAAAGACAAATATATCTTAGTAGTACGAGTGAATTGCAATTTTCATGCCAATTCATTATGTTTTGGTTACTAGCATGATTCTTGGGAGATAGTTTCAAGAGTAACTTTGTCAAGAAGCATTTTGCAACCTAGAGAAGTGGTAAGATAACAACAGAAAGTGCAATACACACGAATTTGTATATCGTAAAAGTTTGCAAATTAAGATCAGAACCAGCACACATCCCAAGGTCGCGGAGCTTAAGAGTTGTAGATCTGCTCCAGCTTAAGATCCATGCCAGCATAGATGAGGTTGAATGGACCGTGGGTACGGATCTGGTCCAGCGGATTTGATACATGCAGAATTTTAGAGCCCACTAGTTTGCACCATAGGCATAAGGACCATTTCCAGTTGTCCTGGGCAACTCATGGGCTACCTTTCGGCCCAACGCCTTATGAGCGCCTTTACGTTCGTCTTCCTCCAGCTTCGCCAACTCCTCCCGGTACTGTTCTTCATACCGATCGTCGCACAGCAGCTCTTCGCCCTGCTCGAGCATCGGGACGCTGCACTGATGCTTGCAGCTCGTTCTCTGCCGCTCGATTCCGCCCTCGAAGGGCCATCGCTCCGCTATCGCTCGGCCTTCTCTTTCACATACCCGTTGTGGCGTTGCATATATGCTTACACACGTCCTCCTCCTTGCTGAAGTTCGGTAGTTGTGCGCACTGCCGCCGGCATAGTTCCACCTCTGGATCTAGCTCCTCTTCTTTAGAGCTGCGCAGAGCACATGTTGTGGACAGAAAAAAAAAAAGATTATTAAGAAAGCAGAGAAGAGAAGAATATTGTATTTAGTCATATTTAACTACGGACAGAACAAATATATCTAGATTTTAGTAAAAACTTAAAAGCCTAGGTCCTTATTTATACGAAACTTTAAAGTGAATGAGGACGTCAGGTTAGATTTTTTCTTTTTCTTATTTTTTTTGTTTCATTTCTTTTTAACTTGATCGCATGTCGTTTGTGAACGGAAACTCTTGCCGCGTAATAAAAAAAAATTGTTTAAAAAATTATACGAAAAAATTTATTTTGCGCTGCTTCGAATTCAAATAATAATACTATCTAAAGCACCACTATTTGATCGAACTAGCCGCGCTAGGTTTAATTTAAGTAAAGTTAAAGTTTACATTAGGCAGTCAGCATCGAGAAGATTGGGTTAGCGGAGACACACTGCTATATCTGAGTCTCGTATTCTATAATTATAATTAGGTTTATAGAACGCCGTACACTTATTATTTTCTCATTGGTGTGTTCATAATCAAAGTTTTAAAATGTATATCTTTGGAAAATGTTGTCCCCACACGTTCATCAAAAGGTTCACCAATTTATAAATTAAATAATTAAAATAATATTTTTAAAAAAAAATTTAGAAAATCTTTTAACATAAGAGTTATACATTTTGATAAAATATACAGTTTTTATATTGATATTTTTTCAAAAAATATTTATGACTAAAATTTTAGGACTCCAAATTTAATAGATTTAAAAATTATTTTGAAAACTTCCTCCAAATTCATTAAAATTTGGAGTTCAAAATATCTATTTAGAAAATATTTATTACAAAAGTTTTTAACATTAAAATTATACATCACATCAAAACTACAAATTTTAAATTAAAAAAAATTTGTCAAAAATATTCCTAAAATTATATTTCTTTTTTTCATAACTTCTTTGGATTCGTTGATTTTTTTTGGGAGGAAGAAACTAGCGTTAATCATATATTTGAGAATTGAGATCACTTGTATTGGAACTTCTTCGTTTTGACTATTACATTATTAGTTGCTATCAGTTTTTTTTTTTTTTTTTTCTTGTGAGCGATTTATTTCAGACCGTTGGTTTTATTTTAGTTTGCATAAAAACAAAATTATGTAAACAAGTAGAGGTAGGCAAATGAGGTAGATTAAATAATAATTAAGTCCATCACTTAGATCAACTGGCAGATATAGACAAATGAGTATTATTATTGGGTCCGAATATTTAATCCAACCTAGCCCGACTTACCGATCTCGAGGAACAAAAAAAATCGTTCGGATTATTTTATCGGACCCAAAAGTATTTCTATAAAAAGATAGTACAATCAAAGTTCAAACTCTGAAGTAAATAATGCAACTTACTTGAATTTGATATGGTTTGTGCATAAAAGACTCCCAAGTCCCACCTATTATAAGGGCAGTGATGATGAATCCACAAAAATTATAAATTGTTTATTTTAGTGGTCGCTCTTGTATTACCGGATTGAACGGCTATGAATAACCGGATGAGAGAGTTTGGCTCTTTAGACTTAACCACGAGAATAATGAGACTCCCCCATGACCAAATAAATAAATAAAAAAAAAGAGAAAGAGAAAAACTTATATCTTGTTTACTAGTATTCAACAGCTACTTTTCTAATGTCCTTCTAAATAAACTTTTAAATTTTTATGATAATTATTAAATCAAAATATATATATATATATATATAGGAAAAAGTTACTTTTTATATTGAAAGTATTTTAAAATTGATGTTTAAACACTTTGGAATCTTTATTGTTATACAGTTTAAGAACATCAAAACATTTAATTATAAACATATTTTTTTTAAAAAATGAAGAGCATCAAGGCTGAGGCTCCAAGCCCATAGAGCGAATAAGACAAAAGTTATAATTTTTTAGTTTTAGCAAGTTTTTGTCACTTTCTGCGTGATCACACATCATTTTACCTAAACATACATCAAATAAGTGTACTAAAAATATTTATAGATATTTTTTTTTAAAAATTCAATATAAAAAATATAAATATTGATGAGATTTACGAATTTAATGTTCAAATTTTTTTTTAAAAAAAAATTCTAAATAGTTTTTAAAAGAAGTGAAAAAAATCTTTAAAATTTTCGAATTCTAAACTACCTATTGCAAATTATTTTTGAAAAAAACATTGAATACTAATATTATAAATCTAATCAAAATTTACAACTTTCATAATAAAAATTTCTGAAATAATATCCCTATTTTTTTTAATTATTTATGTCATTTTAGACAATTAGAAAACATGTCTGTCATTTAGTAATATCAATGAAATATAAAAAATTATTTTAAATTAGAAAGATATATTTTGATAATTTTAAATTATGAAGAGGGCATTAAAATCATTAAAAAAAAATGCCACTAAAATTAACTGTTAACGTTCTCTCGAGCGGTGTGGCACTACTCTTAACAACATTATTTAAATGCAAACAGAGGGAGCAATAACAAGGAAATTGCACCAGTCGCTCCGACAAAATTTAGAATGTTTCTTGCATATGTAATCAAAGAAACTTCCAGTCAAGTAATAATAGAACTTTGGCAGATCGGTGGATTCATGATAATTATGGAACTTTGGCAGAGAGCCAAAATTATATGAAGACTCAATGATAATTAGAATCATTTACCTGCATGATCAGGATTAACAGTTAACAAAAGATATTGTTAGTTCAATCTCCTCAACTATCAGCATGAAACTCACCGGAGACACTTCTATGGAAAAAGATCAACGATCCTCATACATTACATAAGATAAAATCAGGTTTTTAAAGAACCCACATATTGACTCCAAAAGATTTACAATGATTGTAAAGCTGGAAGAAGGAAAACATTCTCTAAAGAGGAGAAAACGGGGCAGGGAAGAAGAGACCCGTAAATAAACCCAAACCTAAACATCCTAGGAGAGCCATGTTATAGCAAAGCCACCAACACAATATCTCAACAAGCCCTACATAATATTACCCAAAGAAAACACACGAGACAACTAACCGTAACTGTACTCAGTTACAGACAGAAGCAAAAGAACACGATGCTAAGAAAATGCACTAAACTCACTGCAATCAGATGAGTCTGATTGAGAAGATCTATCTCCAGATGCACCAATCTTATCAGCATACAATGAACCAGGGTAGGATATAACTTCACATTCCCCTGTGGCAGTTTGGTGGACTTATAACTTAAGCGGACTAAAGGATGCTGGTGATCTAAGCATCTGAAACTAGCAGCCATTCGCAACACCAATGGGAAGGAGCTTTGCGACCTTCGGGACATCAACAACTTCCACAACACCATTTTCTTCGGGTGTTGTTCGTTCAGCAAGACCAACTTGAACGTGCTTCTTCAAAAGTGAGACAACTTCCAAAGGCTTCTGTAGTTTGAACTTAGCAGTTTGCAAACTATCATTCTCATCACTAGGATTAGATGTTTTTCCAAGAGGTATCTGAAACAGACAAGAGTGTGCAGTTAGCTCCCTTTGAATAAGATCAGATGCATAAAGGAGAAAGAAGAAATAAAAAAAACATAAAGCAGACAAGAAAATTCACTTAGTATAAGTAAACCTTCACCATCCATTGCAACCTAAATAAAATATGCTCATAGAAAATATAGTTCAGTTAGAAATAGGGGGACGCCTACGTTCAGAATCCCACTACGTGCAAATGCAGAATTTTAGCTACAGCATATCAAAGAACACCTATCCATGAAGACATTTGACTAGAAAGGCCTAAGAAGTAGCTCTCGCCTGCTTCTGGAACTGCTGCTGCTTTGTCTTCTTCTCTTGCATCAGCTTCTGTCTCATCTCATAGAAACCAAAATCATCCAAGACGGAGGTCTTGCTCACATGATCCTTGAAAATCTTGAGCATCTGAAGACCCTGCTCAAGCTTCACCTGAAACAGACCCAAAGAAGAAATTCAGCCAACTGAGAGACCATTATTAGCATAAAGCAAAAGTTTACTATTTCACCTCCTGAGTATCTCTGCTGTTTGTTACAGGCTTGTTATCGTTGTTCTCCAACGTGATGTGCTTTAGAATGCTGTTGGGTACATCCTTCACAATGTGCCACTTGACGGGGAAGCAACCATTCCACTTATCCTGCTGCCAGTACTCAACGTCTTGTTAAAGTCCACCGGACCAACCATCTCCGCAGCCCCAACAAACTGTCCACTTGTATTGACCTGAATTACGAAGACGAAACAGTCAAATGTAGAAAATAAATAAATAAAACAGTCCACTTGTAATGAACTAAATCATGGAGGTTAAACAGTAAAAATGAACAAAAGTAGTAGTAGAAATACAACGGCACATACAAATAGCTAAAACTTACAGAGAAAAATAAGAAGACAGGGCAACCCCCCTCTTTCCTTTGGACTTCCTGATAACTGACATCCAGCTTCTTATTACCATTAGGTGTGCTGGCCCAAACGCCATATTTAACACTTTTGTGAATATCATCTTCACTGTATGATTTAATGACAAAGAATCTAGCGTCTGCATACTGCACAGGAAAGTCCGCGCAATTGTACCTATCTCTATCCTGGACAATGGAATCGTCAGTCTTATCATTCGCAGCAAGCTCCTCGCCTTTGGCTGCTGCAGTGACGGTGGGCACTAGACCTTTTTGGTTCTTGAAGCGACCAGATCTTGGTCCTCGGTTTAGCTCACTCAATCCATCCAAATTTTCATTGCCATAACCATAGAAACCATTTCCCTTTTCCCTAGGCTTATACTTCCCATCCAAACCCACACCCCAGCGTCCGTTCATTCTGGAATCAAAGCCATTCAATCCATAGCCAAGACCATTTAGTGCATTGCCATATTGTCCATACATTCTACTGTTGGGATACAATCTGTTAAGATATCCAGGAGCCATTGTTCCCATAGTAGATGATGGTCTTTGAGCATTCAAACCCTACATCAAAAACAGACAAAACAATATTAGCATTTTTACCAAGCACATGCAAGTTAGTCCGCCATGTCGGAGAACATCATTATTTGCAAAAAAGTTACCATGGGATGAGAAACAGGTCGGAGATTTTGACTTCTATTTGACGAAGCATGTGAAGCAGTTGATGGAGTTCTATTGGCAGCGGGCCTGTGCAGCCCATCACTGAAGCCTGGGCCATCCACCCAAGGTACAGGTGACTGCAGTGCGTCAAAGCCAAACCGCATATCCGGGCAGCCAGGAGATTGTAGTCCAGCATTTTTATTGTTCGAGCCATTTGACGTTATTGTTAAATGCTGATGAGTCAACTTCTGAGCTGGAGCACTATTCTTGTCTATACTACCATTAACAACTGCATTCGAGCTTGCTCTGGTAGAATCTACAGGGAGCGATGGCTGTTCTGAGCCTGCACAACTAGGGACTTCTGCTTGGTAATTAGCATTTTGGACAGCACTGTCTTGTGCAGCAGGAGGTGTTGCCTGCTGGTAGTATGAGCTTGGATACTGATAATGGTGAGTTCCGTATAACTGACCATCGTGTCCAATAGTAGGAACTGGCGATCCAGGAGAAGGATATGCACCATAAGTAGGATACGCATATCCGTGGTGATACATATCCCCATACACCCCCTGACACGAATTAACAACAAATTGTTATCCATTAATGAAAGACGGAAAAAAAAAAACATTTACCTTTCCTAGTGAATTTTGTTTATCGGAATGATCAGAGTTTTTGGCGAACACGATCATATCTAATGAAAGTAAATCAACAGGTTCAGAGAAGCTTACAGGAGGCGGCATCTCCACTCCGTCATGGTTTGCGTATCTAGAGTAATCCTCCCACTCATTCATCGTGCGTTCGTAGCCTGACCAACCAAAGCGAAACTCAGCATCACAAACACGTCATACTATCTACTGCAAATCGATTCCAAACACAACAGCTGCTTGACTAAATGGACAAACAAACTCTAAAGAACTTCTCACCTCCATAGTAGTAAGGCATCGAAGGGTACCACATCCTTTGATCCATAAAATCCTGAAGCAAAGGAGTCGCAGATCGATCATACGGTATCGACACGTTCGGTGCATCCCCACAATTCGCAGAAGGCTGTTAAATTATATCGAACATATAAGGTCAGCAGATAGCTCTAACATATTAGAATCAACATAATTTTCGAAATCAGCTAAGCTGGAATTGAGTAACCTTCTTAGTAGTTTCAGTTTCAGTAGAATCTTCAGTCTTCTTCTTCGGATCCAGCGACAACTTCTGAAGTAAATCTGTAGCTTCTGTAGTACAAAATCATCAAGGAAAAAACACTTTCGAAACAGATCAAATAAATCTCAAACAAAATTTAAATAAAAAGCTAAAGGGAGCTTAAACCCCAACAGTTAATCAAAAGGAACGAGATAAAGAGATAGGAGCGGTTGAGGCAAAGGATACGGTCAGCGGGAGGCGCGACGGGGGCCATCGTCGGGATCTCGAGAGAGGAGAACTGAGGAGGAAACCCTAGGTGAGAAAGAGAGAGTGCAGGCAGCCGCCACAAAAACGAAACTGGATCTGGAGAAAAAAAGAAGAGGGCTTTGTCGTCGTGGAAAGCGTGATTCAAATAGAACCACGCCTGCGTCCGCGGTCCGTCCTACCGATATTTTTTTGTCCCCGGTAATAACAATAACATATATATATATATATATATATATATATATATGAGAGGTTATTCTCAGTTTGATCTGAGAATAGTCTATTTTTAGCTAACATCTCAGCCGTTGATCTGCTTGATCTAACGGCTGAGATTTAATTTAACACTTAACGGAATAACGATTTACGCCGTTAAGTATTTAACGGCGCCGTTAAGTATTTAACGGCGCCGTTAAGTATTTAACGGCGCGTTAACGGCGCCGTTAAGTATTAAAATTAAATCTCAACCGTTAGATCAAGCAGATCAACGGCTGAAATGTTAGCTGAGAATAGACTATTCTCAGATCGAGCTGTGAATAGCTTATATTATTATATATTATATATATATATATATATATATATATATATATATATGTGTGTGTGTGTGTGTATGCGTGCGCGTGTGCGCACCCGCGAGTAGTAGTAAATATTTTTCTAATTTAGGAGCCAATCTTTCGGCATTAACAGATTAAAGGTCCATTTTATCTCTATAAAATATCAAGAGGGTGAACTTGTCACACCTTCTCAAGAGCATCTGCGGGATCAGTAGCCCGATCTCGCTTGATGAAAGAAAGACGTACCATTCAGTTTGAGCGCGATGGGCAACAGTAACTTCTATTCACATTGGGTGTCTGTGACTTGGTGCTGTATAAGATATTAAAATTGTGATGTATATATAGTTGAAGTGGGATCCTTTGTGATATAAATCTGGACTGTTTATCTGTCCGGCATGTATTACGAGATTTTTAAATTTTTAATTAATTTATTTGTTCTACTTTTAAGTATTTTTATAAAAATTGTGAATTACAAAGTTGTATATTTCTATGTGATTACAATCTTAGAATTCAAAATTTTTTAAAAAAATATCAAATATTATGTTAAACTAATATCAAACTTTTTTTATTATCATTTTGACATAATATTTGATATTTTTTAAAAAATTTTGAACTGTAAATTTGTAGATCACGTCGAAATCTACAACTTTATAATTAAAAGTATTTTATAAAAATACTAAAAATATATCAAATAAATTAATACAAATTTAACTAAAAAATTTCGTGATACGTACTAAACCGATAAACAGTCCAGATTTATACCACAGGGGATCTCCTGTGGTTGTGGAGATCCGGTATCTTCGGTTGGATCTGATTGTATATATAGTTGGAGATGCACAAAATAGAAAGTAAAAGATTGACAAACTACTAAATGAACTTAGCCATCAAATTGGGTCTGTCTAACACTTTAGCAGTATAATAAAAAATTATCTACATAGACCTTAGGTCGATAGATTACAAAATGGACTTACCCACCAAATTGGGACTGTCTAAAACGTTAGCGGCTATGCCTAGCACGCGGGTGACACAAGTACTCCCTCACCTCCGTGGAGCTACTGACCATACCATACAATGATATTTAGGATAATTACATATCAGCCCTCCCTAAAACAAAGTAGTATATTTTAGCCTCCAAAAATACAAAAATGTGCGAGCGCCGTCACGTCGGCGCAGAAACACATTTTAATGGGCTAAAATACAAGACGCAAATTTTTTGGGACAGATATGCAATTATCCCATGATATTTCCTTCCTACTAGTATATCTACTTTTCTTTTATGAAAGATATTTTTTTGTGATTATCGTAGTGAAACTGTAATGCGAGTACACGCTCTCGTATGGATCTCAAACTCGTGAGAAATTTTCACGTCTAGTCCCGATCGACGTTCTGTAATCAAGTACATGTCTTCTATAAACGTGGCGCTTACCACGGAGTACAAAAAAAAAAATTTTAGAATATTCTGCGAAAGATTTCATCGCATACGGCCTCGAACCCTGTTGGTGACGCTTCCTGAGGCGCCACCCAACCGGTCGAGCTAGCTGTGCACGGCTTTATAAAAGATATTTTATATGGTGAGATCTTTTCATATAGCTTTTTATGTATGTTGTGTTGGTTGTATTTTGATTTGTACTTTGCGGTACCTCTCTTTCTGTTGTAAGTTAAAAAAAAACGAATATTATTTCATTAATGTAGATAATATTTTTATTTTCTAAAAACAAAAAAAAGGCTTTTTTTAGCACGTTGACTTTAATCGATTTTAATAGAAATACCGCTACAATAATGTATACATCTTATCTAGAAAAATTTGGCGGATTTATCTATACTTCTTGCTATCTAAATTCTTATAGCACTACAAAGTATGGCGCCTTATCCCTAAATAAAAATAAATAAATGAATCAAATCTAATCTAATAAAAAAAAAATAGTATGGAGTACCAGCGGCCAGCTTGCTTCCCCATATAACAGCTGCCCGCTTTATGTTTTACAAACGGACAGAGATCTTATGTCCCGATTTTCTACTCTACTTCATACTCTAATTTCTTAAAAAAAAAATATATTTATACATTTTTTAAAAACAAATTTAAAATTAAATTATAAATTTAGATAAAATTAATAAATCCGTATTAAAAATTTTTATAAAAAAAATAATTTTAAATATAATTTTGGACTACAAATTCTCAACGTTTTAATATATTTAAAAATTGTGTTGTCTACAGCTTTAAGCAGCTAAAATCCAACAAAAAGGATCGAAAATGTACTATGCCTGTAATGATAAGTACCGTAAATATAGTTCGCAAAATACTTTGGCACTAATGCCCTCCAATTTCAGGGAAACAAATAACAAACCGACATTTAACAAAACACATTTTTCTACTGAGTTTCGATCTAGCAAGTCAAAAAAGTAGAAATTACTAAACGGTACATTCATCTCAGCTCAAGATTACTGGGTGTTGGACTGGGACTTGTTGAGGATAACACCCTCATATTTCACCTGGAACCACTTCATCGCATCCTCCTTAGTGACCCTGTGCTGGATACCAACACGCGACTTGCACCTACGACGGCGGCCGACTCGGTAACCAGGTCTTTCTAGTACAACATAGAAGTCCATTCCATAGATACCAGTGGAGGGATCATACCTGGAAGACAAAACAACACATTTGAACAATAAAAAAATGAAGCTAATAATAGGCCATTATCTCTAAAACCTTGTGTTGTTAGTTACAAATTCATCATATTAATAGAAGTAACTAAAACATCTCAAAAATAATTATTTACTAATTTGCAAGGACCAAGTATTGGCCAAAACTAACATGAGAATATGTGCAGCTACAGAAATTTTGCAGTAACAAAAACACCAGAAGTGTAGAGGCTCAGATTAGTTGCAACTATGCTCAGGGAAGGGTTTTCGAGAAAACCCTTCTCATACAAGAGGTGTCAGAAAAAAGCAATATTCATCACAGCCAGCCACCACTGTTCTATACAAATCCTAATAACAAGCACACAAGCAATCTTTCAACAGTTTGATTAATAAGCCTGTTTTAATCAGAAGCAAATTTAGGACTCAGCTGATAGCTACACTGCTCAAAGATGGGCTACAATAGCCCCTCTCATACAAGAGGTGTCAGAAAGAAGCAATGTTCATCATAGTCCTTTTCAAAAACAACAAGAAGTATTGCAGGTAAGGGCAATTTTATCTTAGTTTATCTATTCTATAAAAACCCATGACATCAAATTCAGTGGCCAATAAAACATAGCTCACAGCCTGTGGTCCCTGTCCCTTATTGAACAGATATCATAGAACCTTTCTCACACTAGAATGGAAAACAGAAGGGATTTATTTAAGAACACAGAACACTGATGTATAGTGCATGTAAACTCTGTGGCTTACATTTCCATATAAAACCTGATTTAGTAGATTTATTTATTTCCATATTGAATGTCCTCTCTCGTAATAAGTAATAAGGAAAGATGTGTCATCTAATACAAAAGCAAAGAAACATGAACATATTGCTAAAGGTTAATATTGCATACTTAATCCCGAGATCGATGTGCTCCTGAATGCCAAAGCCAAAACATCCAGTGTCACTGAAATTCCGCCTGAGCAACTCATACTCCTTCACCTTCAAGCCACTCTCAAGGAGCTGCATTGCTTTCTCACCTCTGACAGTGACATAGCACGCAATCTTTTCATTTCGCCGGATACCAAAAGATCGAACAGTGTATCTGGCTGTAGCAAGAGATATCCCATATTACAAATACAACTGACAGAAAATTTGTTCATGCGATAGATATATTTACCCTTGGAGAAGACTGGAGTTTGCCCACTCAATTGTTCCAAGACCTGCACAAAGATAAAAATTAAACAGACTGTAAGAACATTTAAGCCATTATTTGCACAATACAGACAGCCATTAACACATGATATTAGATACTATTAGATACTAGAACTCCCAAAATGCAAAAGACCTTGTGAATAACTCTGGTGAAAAACTAATATATTCGCAGCACCAATTGTGCATTTGGTTTGTCTTTTAACCGTCAGGAATGGGAACCGTAGTGCCATAAATGATTTCAACTAACAGTGTTTGGTTGGATTCTATTCTGGAATAATTCCTGCTCTACCATAAATGATTAATAGTTACGCATGATTCCTGCTAACCATGGTAATTAATGGAGATACCAATTCCCTTTCCCATTACTCAGTAGAACAAAACATAGTAAGAATTTCAATCAATCCAATCCATTCACATGCATTCCAATACACATTCCATTTCGACCTGCGAACCGAACATCAAAACTAACCAAAATGCAAGTACTTTAAATCTTCAGTGACATGTAAGGCATGTGTGACACCATCTACCACAACATTAATATTCTGTGAATTCCGACATGACCGTTTGTGGAATTTGCTACACAGATTGAGAAGCAAGTCTTAAACATTTATCAAATGATAAATCCACAATTAAAACTTCTAGTAAAAACTAAATGTAATCAGAAACTGAAAAGCCTCAAGATCTACGAGCGGAGATAATTAACCAAGAGGAACCATTCTAACTACTGCAATCAATCAATACCATTCCAAGTTACCTTAGAAGCTCGTGTGAGACGATCACCACTCTCACCAACGGAGATGTTGAGCACGAGCTTCTGAACCTTGATCTCACGCATCGGATTTGACAGCTTCTTCTCTGACGCCTGTAAAATCACAAAAAAAAAAAGAGATGTAACAAAAACGTTATACGCTTTTACACCACAGTAACAGAATCATAGATCTAAGATGTTTAATGCGAGAGAAAAGAAGTCGAGGACGAGAACAAGATGAGAGATCACCATTGTTGCCAAGGGAGAACTCGCTAGTTTTCACACTCGAGACACAGCGGCGCGGGCGAGCAAGGTGCGAATTAGGGTTTGGATTTTATAGTTCTCACACACACACACAGAGGGAGCCTTAGTAGTGTCTCTGGGCCGTATGGGCCTTTTTCTATTGTGTGTTTTCTAAAAAGTGTTCTCACCCCCTATGAGGCTTATCAAATTTAAGAATAGAGCAATTACCATTATATCTTCTACTAATATATACTTTTCTACAAAATCAAATCTCTAACCATCCAAAGGCCCCACATTATATATAATATATATATATATATATATATATATATATATATATTAGAGCACTTAACATACACTCAAGAATTCTCACTTCCTAAATCACATCTATTCATTTCTTAAAAATGCTAGAGAGCACTATTTTCTTTTTTTTTTTTTTTTAGAAAAACAGAGCAGTATTTTCACTCACTGAATTACACACGTTCATCTTTTTTGCACTCTGCACCACACCCTACCCTATATATTGCACTCTTTTGGATCCTACACCTATGCCTAGTGACCAACTTGGTAAAATTGAGAATACCCATTAGCATTATTTTCTTTACGTCCATTCCTGCTGAAAATTTTACATTGCTTCAAATAGAAGTTTTGAAACTTGCACTAAATTACAAAAATTTGTAGTTAGAAATACATTTAAAAAAAAAAAAATTATTATAAAATTTTTAAGAAAACTAGAATATATTATTTTATAGTTCAAATGTTTGAGAATATGATAAGATATCTCAAATAATTATAAAAAATATTAGTATAAATATTATTTTATTTGTACATAATATCTTTGTCTATTTATTTAACACATTATTTAGATGTTTTAAAGAATATTTAACTATAAGGTTATATATTTCTTATTTTATTAACAACTTTTAGTTGCAATTTTTTACTATAAATATAAATTTTAGTAATTTTGGTGTAAGTTTCGAAATTTATGTACGTATCATTATAAAACTACTCCATTCCTGCTTGGACCGCACCCATCCCCACTCCACACTTTAGGCTTTCTAAATGTATATTTGTTTGTAAAATCTGAGAATTTTTACGATGCTTCAGATATAAGTTTTGTTACTTACAACAAAATTAATTAAAATTTATATTTAAATATATTTATGGAATAAATAAATTGTATCTATAAAATTTATTTAGAAAAATAAAATATATAACATTGTAATTCAAAATATTTTTTAAAAAAATTAAATAATATGTCTAATAAATAGACAAATTTATTATATACAAATAAATTAATATAACTACTGACACTTTTGATAATCATTTAAAATATTTTAAAATATTTTTTTAAATGATTAGATCTATAAAATTATATATTTTATTTTTTCTTTTGAACAATTTATAATCGGAATATTTTCAAAAAATATCTTTAAAAATATGAGTTTTAGTCAATTTGGTATAAATAATAAAACTTATGACTGAAATACTGTGAAAGTTTTCAACAAATCTTGAATAGGATACTGATGTAATCAGGAGCCTTGGGAAACTAGTATAGTACATATAAGAGAGGAAAGTAAGAGAGAAAATGGGTAGACAATGACATTTGACTTTGGTGCAACAATTCTTAAATTAGTAATTGGATGCGGAGAAGAAAGTTCATTTTTTAAAAGGATAATTGTATATCAGCCCCTAAAATCATCAGCCGTGCGTTTCATTTTTCGCACTGACGTGGCGTGCTCGCGTGACACCACGTCGCGCGTTTTCATATTTTCGGAGGCTGAAAAAGAGCGCTGACGTGGCACAACAAATATCTCATCTGAGTCAAATTACATATTATATACTCCGACTTATCGCTGTTTTGGACTTTGACACCTTGTCTTACGAATATACTCCAGACCAAAATTACAATAGCTCCACTACTAACAGTTACTCCAAATGATCTAATACCTGCATTACACAAAGATATATGCTTCTAAATTTTACAAACACTAACAAATTACAACAAACTACAACATCTTTAGCTGAGAATGCAATAAAAAACCAATTCAAGACTTCGATTCTACATTCTTTAGTTTGTAGCTAAGATTGTAAATAATATGTTCTTATCTCTGGGAGGTCTGATTTAGGGATGAAAACGAGCCGAGCTGCTGACAAGTAGCTCGGGCTCGAACTCGTTTAAGCTCGGCTAGAGCTCGAGTAGAGTTTGAGCACAAATTGAAGCTCGAGTAATTAAACGAGCCGAGCTTGAGCATTGTGTTACTCGCTTGTTAGGCTCGCGAGCCTAAACGAACTTTTCTATTTTATTCAAACAATTTTTACAACAAAATTACTTAAGCGAGTTCGAGTTCGAGCTCGAGCTCGGCTCGAGCTTGGTCTAATTCATGCAATCGAGCCGAGCTTGAATCGAGCTCGGCTCGAATCGACTCAATCTCGGCCCAGTTGATATAATCGAGCCGAGCTCGAGTCGAGTTTGAGCTAGAGATTTTTCGAGTCAAGTCCAGTTTGAACCGAGCTTGAGCTTAGTGGTACTCGACTCGAACTCGACTTGTTTTCACCCCTAGTCTAATGTGTCTATTTTGTTATTTCGAATTTGAAGTTTTAACCTCTTGACCTTTGTGGTTTTTTCGATGGATCGATGATCGAACTCCAAAGACATATGAATATATCTTTTACAATCTTAGCTACAAATTGAAAAATGCGGAATCGAAGTCTTGATGTGTCTCTGTATTACATTCTCAGCAAAATTTTATCAAATGTGATAGTTTGTTAGTGTTTGTAGAAGCATATATTTGTTAATTGTGGAGTTATTTGTATTTTTGTCTAGAGCATATTTGTAAGATAGGGTGTCAAAATTCAAATTAACGATAAATCGGGGTATGTAATATGTAATTTGACCCGGTCGGGATATTTGCTGTGCCACGTCACCGCTCTATTAACGCCGTTAGCGATAAAATAGACGGAGGTATGCGCAGCGCCTCCTTCGTAAGACAGGGTGTCAAAGTCAAAAACAGCGATAAGTCGGGGTACGTAATAGGTAATTTGGCCGCCCCTAAAATCATCAGCCGTGCGTTTCATTTTTCGCACTGACGTGGCGTGCTCGCGTGACACCACGTCGCGCGTTTTCATATTTTCGAAGGCTGAAACGCATGACTGTTGATTTTAGGTGGCTGATATGTAATAATCCCTTTGTTAAAGGCTCAAATTAAATATTCGAAAATGTTCCATATTTTAAATTAAGCTCATTCATATGTTAACTAGGGTGAGTTTGTTTTTATTACTTCGACTCCGCCGAAGAGAGTACCAGATGAATGTTAACTAAAACGGTGCAAGATTGGATCTTCGGGACTATACGCAACAAGGGGTGTCATGCAGGGCTCGGATCGAGGCTTTGCTTGAATATAGAATATCCTTGTTCGGTCATCGGCACATAACTATGGGATTATTTCATGGTCGTGGACTCGGCATGGGATCTAAAATATAAACAGATTAAGTAGGAAGTAGACGTGAAAAATATTATTTTAACTACCATATTTATTGTCAGAAAATAAGTAAAAGAGGATGGCAATGGATATCTGAAATCTTTACGAGAATAGCTCCAAGGCGTGTTGCAGTGCCACTTTTGTTAAGACTTTATTCACCCCCATCAGATCATGCAAGGGGTTGATCGATAACCTCTATGATACAATGAAGTCTGTTCAGCAGCGTTTTGCACTTAACGACACCGAACCACCGAACACACTAGTATATGACAAAATTATCTAACTCTAAAAATATCTTCTGCAGCAGATACCATTACAGATGTTCTTTTCTATTCTGAAAAGACAAATGGGATTGTATTATGTTCTTGATCCTGTTTTAGTCAACCAATTTCTCTATTAAATAGAGTACGAAAAGGCACTTCTACCAAATAGTTATAACTGTCCAAAATTTTTGGCAGTTGTAACTTCTCATAACCACTTGCAGTTACTAAAATTACACGTTGCGCTCG
The DNA here is from genome assembly GCA_002076135.1 of Xerophyta viscosa. Taxonomy (NCBI): domain Eukaryota; kingdom Viridiplantae; phylum Streptophyta; class Magnoliopsida; order Pandanales; family Velloziaceae; genus Xerophyta; species Xerophyta viscosa. Next base: position 255,154 of record MJHO01000106.1, on the reverse strand, counting down.
GGAAAGATGCTAACCGCTTTGAGGGGAACACTTCTGAACAATATTTTAGTGCCAAGTGCCTTCTTTTGACCATTAAATATTAAAGGTCATATTGGTGGACTATATTCTAGTCCATTTTGTCCATTTTATATCTTTGTAGGAAACCCAGTATAACCAAAGTTTTGCTCTATATTCGATTAATATGGAACTAAATAAGACTACTTCATAATAGCTTTAGTCTATATGAGTTTGTTTCATATGGGCTTCGACCTCCCCAAACTTTATAATATATTTTGAAAATCCAAATTTTAATATTTATTATAACTATTATAAAAGTATTAACTGTTTGCAATTTGTTCCCTACGTGGTGTCCTCTTATCTTTTAAATTTAATATGCTAACTCGCTAAGATTTTAGAATATCAAAATCTCTTTAAAATATTTTCTTGGGAATCAAATATTGAATACAAAAAAAAAGTTATTTACAATTTTTATATTTAAAATTTTATTTTTTATAAGAAATACTTCTGAATATTATTTCGGACGTAAAAAAGAATATATTATAAATAAGTGGCTTATTTATAACACCTGTATCGAGGCATGGGCTGATAGGTAAGTCCCCTTACTTCAAAGTGAATAAAAAAAAATTACGAGATTGTGTCCCTCTCTTTCGACCTAAAAAAGAAATAAGGATCTTTCACTTCAAGTTTAGATTCAGATCAGAACTCAACAAATCACTTAGTTTTTGCTATATGTTTGTTTTCAAATCAATTCTAAGATTCTCATCATAGAAATATCAAAGCTATGGCTGGATTTTTCAACGAGCAGTTTTCTTTTTTTTTTTTTTTTTTTTTTTTTAATTTTCTATGAGAAAATAAAAGTATCTTGAATGTCTCGTAATAAACCAGCTATGCTGATACCACCTTCTCCGACAGGGAAAGAGATAAGAGGACCCTACGCAGAATGTGGTTAGAAATCCAAAATAGAATAAGACCACTGACGTGGGGTGGGATAAATACCAAGTTGCATAGAAAGATAACAACAGCACAAAAAGAAAAAAAAAGAGGGAAAATTGCTATCAGCTTTTGATTTCGATATTATTCTGAATTCAGCATCTTTATAAATAAGTTATTATCTATAACGTGCTTGTTATATCCTTTAGGTTAGACTTATATAGCATAGAAGAAAATTCGCCTCGTCATTTTAAAAATATACATAAACCACCAAAGTTATGCTTATATACAAATTTCTGCATCATGTAGTGTAAATTAAATTTGAATGTCATCTAGGAATAATTACATTCATGCAAAGGAAATAGCTATTTTTTTAATGAAGAATTAATAACACATGTAGCACCATTCGGATTATATAAGTAAGGTTAGTTAATTCTAGCTGAATTCTCTTCAATTAAAATTCGGACAAATTGTATATCGGACCCCTTGCAAATCAACCCTCTGTCGGACTGACATGGCGGTGTCATGTGCTGACTCATCAAGCCGAGAGGGGCTAATTGTAAGACTTTTGTAATAGAATTTATAAGACTGTTGTAATAGAGCTAACATGGCATTTCCTATTAAATTCTATCCAGGACCGCCGGTATATGAACATTCATTGTGACAGCACTCAAGATGAGAGGTATAGCAGAGTAAGAATTCTAAATTGAAAATGATGGGAGAGTTATCTATTCAAAGAACCATCTCTTTTGTAATATGTTACCATTCAAAGAACCATCTTTTTTGTAATTTCCAAGCCTGGGATGCATAGATATGGATATGGAAATACGAAACAATACAAAATATGATAATTTATTGTCCGGATGTGCCTGCAGAGTGTCGATGTCGGACACTGCACGAGATAAAATTTTGGCGTGTCCATACTTTCTAGCTCCATGCCTATTGGAAACTCGACAAACTAAATAAACATTTGCCTATGAATTTCTGTATATATGATTCAATGCACCATATTCACATATTCACATCAAATGTGTATGCAAGGTAGTCTCCTACGTTTGCCTCCTATGCATGGCGAGTGATTTTTTTTGGATATTGGGACAAGAATATTTTCTTCCTGGAGTTGAGCCGATAAAAAGATAATTGATGCGATCCGGGCTTGTGAGAAAGATCCCACGCCATTTGCTTCGATTCGCTTGTTGCGTGCAGGTCTTCTTGAATCAGGTTTTACGACTCCTACACTACGATAACACCTGTGGGGTTAGTTCCGCAATCCGTTGTCTATAAGGACACAAGAATCTTGGAATTCGTCAGGATCATCGACCCGTTGCCTATAGAGAGAGGTAAGAATATACGCCTTTGGACGCCACAATAGGAGAAGATCGATTAAGTCCAATGATAGACGCCACATATCTTTGATAAATTCTAAAGTTCCAAAAGAAACTAAATGTGCTAAAAAATGCGTATTCCTCATTTAACAAAAGAAACACGAGATTGAGGTCGACCAGCAAAGTGCGGCTCGAAAAGTATGAAATCCAGTGCTTAATATGGCCACAAGGGAAAACACAAGTATACTTGTAATTTGCGGTAAACCGAGCTAAAGACATAATTTTTCTCGTTAATCTTAAAAAAGAAACCAAAAGGAACAAAAGAAACACAAGAATTTGCAGCAACTGAACTTTTCAACGTTAATAATACATAATATATCTAGTATGAGTATAACAATCATGCATGAATTATAGGATGAAATCAAGAGGGAGGCATCTATATTGATGGACCAAATACTTGGCTTGCTAAATTATACTGGTTATTCATAGCATTAGAGGAGGTAGGCATCTCGGGTAGCGGCGGCGGGTGATTATGCAATCCTTCGTAGAGAACTTTCAGGCTGCTGGGATCAGATGGATTCCACTCAACTTTTTTCTTCACATTGCACTCATTTTGACGGCACTTGAAGTAGCTCCTGCATGTATATTAATTAATATAACAAATTTGAAGAAAATTTCGATTTCTAAAGCACACTACTGACTAATGCTTTCAATGATTTAATTGTGCCCCTCCACTCCATCTCCCCCTACCTTCAAAAAATAGCTAGGATCTTTGAGTTACTGTAACAGTTTCGTGCATATACTAATTTTCTTGTATATCCTTCTGATCTATCTCTGCTGAGACTGACAAGAAATCTCTCACGAATGAGAAAAAGTTAGCGTATGATGGGACTTTTACCTTATTTTTTGTATGTTACTGATACGCTTCTGGCCGTACTTCTTCCACTTGTATCCATCCTCCGGTATCTGAACACGGTTGTGGTTATCATCTTGTCCTGATCTTTGTGGCTGCCGTGCATGGACTGCTTCTTCGCCTGTTAGTTGCCTGTCAAGATCGATGTTTATCATTTATTAATGTAGTTATAATCCGCTAATATGAAAATTCATAATAGTTAAGTATTCTATACCAATAAATTCTCGAAAAGTAAGTAAAATGCAGATGAAAGAATGTTTTTTCGATATGGTTATCTCAAGAATAAGTAAAAATACCCAAGGTGAGAACTAGTGATGATTGAAAGCTCTCATTAGTCAAGGCCTGCCATTGTCGTCTTCGTCGAAAGCTCGAAAATGAAACAGAATATCGAATTAATTAACAGATGGTTCAGAGATTGAGCTTACTGGGAAGAAGACGCGGGGAGAGAAGGCGGGGTTTCCATTGACGCAGTTTAGCTGATTAAGTAGCTGTGAGTGATGAAAGAATGTCAGCTTGATTTGGTTAATGGAGTAAATCAAGTAATATGGAAGAATTCGGAGGAGGAGGAGGAGGAGGAGGAGGAGAATAACTGGGAAATGTGAAACAGGTGAGAAGCTCCTCATAGGCATCGCCGCCACTCGTTTTCTAGGAATTACCATATATATTTTTTAATACAAACGTGACACGATCTATGGAAACGATCGACGGCTTGGATGGTTTCTGATTGAAATCGTTGACGAAATGCGAAGCACAATGTGATTCATCTGCATGGCGTCACACTGGGGACGTCATAATCTTCTTGATATGCTTCTAAAAAGGCGAACTTAAGAGCGGCAATTCTCTACGCTATTCTTTTTTTTCTTTTTTTTTTTTTATCTTGACAGTAGTTATTTAGATCCTGTGGGTCACTTATATCTATCTTATCTATCTATAATATCTATCTCTAATATTTAAGCGGGAGGAAGAGTTGCTACAGTGCACGCCCCCCACACACACACATATATATATATATATACATATATATATATATATACATATATATATATATAAAATTAAAATAATATATATTTTAAATATATAAATATAATATATATTTAAAAATATATATTATTTTAATTAATATATATTATTTTAATTAATAATAATTAACTATATATATATAATATCTTGATTTTTTTAATATTTTATTTTAAATAATTAAATATTTTTAAATATATTTTTAAAATTTAAATTTTTTTTTTTTTTTTTACACGCATCGCGTGTGATGTTTCTGCTAGTGTATACATATTTACTAACTCGCATACGTATTTTTTTTTTCTGATTTGGCAAAATTCGAAATTCACATTAGAGTACTAAATAAAATAAATTTCAACCAATATACCGCTGAATTTGTCTCCTCTTATATGCTTCTCTTTCTTACTCCTTTCTAATCATATACATAAAAGATTTTTTTTAAGACTTACTTATTAATTCTTTCCATAAAATTGTAGTTACAAATACATATTTCATTTATAATCTGTTATCCGCAGCATCCCAAAATACATATTTAGATTTTTTTTTAAAACTTTTTAAATACAATCATTATTGATACACAAAAATTATTTTTCTTATATTTAAAGACTTTTTAAAAGATACTTCTAAATAGGTTTGAGGCTCTAAAATTTTAACCGGTTAGCGGATTATTATTTAAACCTACTAAAATTTTAAAACATCATGACACGTATTTAGAAATAAGTTCTGAAAAAAAAATTGAATACATAAGTTGTGGATCATATCAAAATATAATTTTTCCTTATTCAAAGTTCTTGTAGAAATATATTTATATAGTAGTCAAAATATTTTTGATATAAAATTTAAAATAGATTTTAATTTAATAAATATTATAAAAGCAGGGCCAACATGTAATTTTTCCAAAAATTTATCCCCTTGATGTGCTTCTCATGGGGATAAACATTTAGGCACATGTTTAGGAAGTGGAATAAGAGTCAGGTGCTATTCAAAAATATCAATTTTATAATTTTACTAAGTGGCTTGGTGCTTTATATGGCTCATGTGAGTGAAAGCATGTGCCTTTTCCTTAAGCCCTTAGATTTTAAATCTTTTCTAAAACAGCTCCTCATTTTCAAATAGTTTATATATTCCCTCTTTAAATTTTTATATTAGAGATAATTTTACTAAACTATTTTTTTTAAAATTATGAATATTTAAAAAAATTGTTGTGATCAATAATTTTTTTTATAAAATACTTCTAAAATCATGTGAGTTTAAAAATTAAACCGCTAGCATGCTAAAAATTAAACCGCAAACCCACTAACACCTAATTTCCCAGTGGTCCAGATCCTAAATGAAACGAAATCCCATTATATTCTATATAGCATATTAACTGACTTGTATAAGCACTTTGCATAAAGTTGGATTTCTTATAATTTCTACAATGGACAGTAAAATTTTCTGAATTTTTATGATTTTGCTCTCCTTATCTCTGGCCATTGCTAGTCCGCCTCACTTGATCGGAGCATGAAGAGACCCGAGTTCTTGGATGATGTATCTGATCAAGACTACATGCTATGCTGCTTCACTACTCCTCTGAACATCCTCTTACGATGGTGTTATTCATAAATTTATCTGTTACGACGATCGTACAAAAGAAGATTAATAGGGACACACGATAATCTCAATAAAAAAAAAAATTTAAAAAAAAGAAAAAAAAGAAAAAGAAGGGAACATCCTCTTCTTAAGCAAGCTCATGTAGCACAAGTCGTGCATCTTTGTATTCGAGCATAACTACATCAGTGCTATCATTTAACGTTCTGCTTATCGTACTATTTTAAATTCTTGGCGTGAGTGTACTATGAGAATGAATTCAATTTATACGTTCTCATAATAGCTACAAGCGATGAATAAGTAAGATTTCGTAGAATTGCTAATTACGATGTGCATTCGAGTCTACGATGACCTAAATTATCTTTCTTTGCAACTTCCCTGTGCCGAGCTATTATAATAATTTGCTGCCATATATCGAATTTAGTTGACGGACTTGGATAGCCTTGTTATATATATATATATATATATATATATATATATATATATATATATATATATATATATATATATATATATATATATATATTATGTATGTCTTGTAATTCTTAGTGGTGGTGATTTATTCTACAACACATGAGGCTGTTAATAGTGAGAGGTCCTTCTTATATATTACTTCGTTATCACGTCAACATTATTGATTTACCTACATACGTCTTTTATATGGGAAGAAATAGAGCAAAATTGACCCCAATATAAGAATCCAGTGCCCAGAGAGTTAGGGTATACAAATTGGTTTTTAGTAATTCTCTATCAAATATCGACTTTATAACTCTTTTAATATTCTAAAAATAAGAAAAAAAAAATTATATGTCTTGTTATTATCTATATTAATTTTATAATTTAAAGTTTTTAAAAACTTATTAAAAGTAATGTCTAATATACAACTGAATTTATAATTCAAAGAATTTAAATTGTTTTAAACTATAATTTGAGGATCATTCCACATACTTTTTAATATTTTCTAGAAAATTTAAAATATATATGTATTATGATAAAATTCGTAATATTATAGTTTAAAAAACATTTCTTAAAATTGGAGCTATCTAAACGTCGTATGAATGGTAATGTGAAAGGAAGCAGGAAAGGGTCATTGATACGTTTGACCATTCACCTCAAACTTTGAATTCCAAAACTGCCTAAACTGCTTAGTAAGCCCCCAAATTATTGATCCTGCAGAGGTATATCATTACTGGTCTTGACCACAAGAAATCGTTCTATCTTTTATTTTGACTTTCTTTTGTGCCACAACCGCCTAAATTTTATTTTTTATAAGAAAATTTGAGGAAAGCTGAAAAGATAACTTACTATAGTGCTTTGTTCAATAAAAAATAAAAAAAGCTACAAAAATAAATAAGAAAACTAAAAGGAAAAAAAGTAAAATTATAGAATTAGTAATGTAGATGGAGTAATTAGGTTTTTTTCTTTCTTTTCACAGCCACACTAGCAGAGTTAATCTAAGAATCTCTTGCAGTAGTGTCATTACATGCCGATATTTAATTATTAGAAAAGATCCTTGCATTTCTTTCTTTCAAGATGCTCCATCAGATTGCAGCCACACACAAGTGCCAGTCAGATATAAAAGTCTTGCCAATATTATGTTTTAACCATTCAAATCAAGAATCTTGTAGTTGTTGGGGGGATTGCAGCCACACATTGTAGATGTGATATGTTTTTTAGTATGAATTTCATATTATTACCTTCCACCCAACTCTATCACGATCAGTGGAACTTGACTCCATGAAGCATATCCAACAAGTCCTCTCCCTCGTTTATAATGATATCTACAGTTGCATGATGCAATGGAATTCTCCAAATATTTCTTTGAAATATTCTTGCTACAATGACGTATTTAAGCCTTACAAGTGTAAACAAATTAGGAAATAGCTTGTATATGGGTGATTCTTCAATCCAAATGTCTTTCCAAAATCTAATCCATCGGCCATCTCGCAGACAGTCTGAAATGCTTCCTCGAAATACACTTCTAGCTTTTAAGTCCCCTTTCCAGAAGGGAGAAGCACCAACGGGATTTTCACATTCCATTAGCAGTAAACGTCTTCTGTAAAAATCTCGCATAAGAATCTCCTCCAAAGCAAGTCGTTATTGTTAAAAAAATTTCCACTACTATTTGTTGAGAAGAGTTATATTAAACTCTCTTAGATTTTTTGTACACAATCCTCCTCGCAACTTTTGCTTACAAACATTACCCCAAGCAACTAGCCATCCAAAACTTCTTTTAACCCTTCCTCAGAAAAGCCCTTCTGAAAACCTCCACGATATCGATAAACCATGTTGGTTCCTAGAAGCAAGATAAAAAATAAATCGGAATATGAAATACTACGGAATTAATGAGAGTAACTCTTCTGCCGAATGAGAGTAATTTATGCATCCACCCCCTACTTTTGTTTCAATTCTATTAAGAACCGGCATCCAACGAGTTTTGATATGGCGGAATCTTTTAGAACGAGACCAAGATATGTAATAGGAAGTGTTGAGATGGAACACCCAAGAATCTCAGCTACTTCCTTCTGCAAGTTCACTCCTGTATGAGTGAAAACTAAGCATGATTTTGAAAAGCTGGTTTGGAGCCCAGAGATGACTTGGAAGACCTTCAAGATAAATTTCAATTTAGATGCAAACAGAATTGCTTCTGTCTGCATATTGAAGACAACAAACATTTCCACATGGCCCCAGCACCAGAAATAAAATTATTTTGCATACAATATGCAGGATTTCACCCAAGTGATCCATTTCTCGCCAATGGCTCTAGACCGAAGGGTCTTGAAAATAAAGTTCCAATCAATAGAATCGAATGCCTTTTTAAAGTCAAGTTTCAAGATTAGTCCATCCTGACTACACCTTCTATTACGATGTACGATTTGATGCACCGAGTGCTAGTTTGATTGGGGGGGGGGAGATTGTGTAGGGTGAAAAATCTCGCAGAATTTTTCAAAAAAATTCTCTGTACCCCGTGACAGGAGCCCCCGTTTATGGAAGGCATGTACTCGGATTCCAGAGTGTCAGTCGGGGCTAGGTGTGGAATTTTTCGTGAGTTTGATGTCCCTACGTAAGCGTGCACTCGCATTATAGATTCCATCACGATAATCTCAAAAAGAAGATGTGGGATTGATGCGAATAATAAAATTGTCCAGAATTAACCTGTCTTTAATGAAGGTTGATTGTGAAGTATGAACAAGGTTACAAATTGAAAGATAGCATGTGAAAAAGGGAGGTCTAATTTGTTATGATTTTACATTCCAAAGACTTTCTAGACATTATCCCAATTTTAATTCTATAAAATCGTTCAAATCCTATTATAGTACAGATAATTGTCTGAATATTTTTTATACACTTTAAAAAAAAATAGAATTAATATAATATATAATTTTGATACTAATTTAGATAAATAAATATTATGAAATTTCAAAATGTTAGTACTTTTAAAAATATTTTTAGTCTGCTCGGATATCGAAACCTATAATACTTATTTTAGATATTATTTAAAAGTTGAAATTTTAAAATATTATATATAATTTTGATAAGTATATATTATTAAGCTTCAATATTTTAGCAAGAATAAACATATTTTAATTGGTTAAGACTTTGAATTTAAAATATTTATTTAATGCTAAATTTTAAATCACATAATTTGTTTTACATTCAATTTCTATAGTAATTGTCTTTAAAATAATATTTGGAAGATCATTCGTAATATAGGACGGTACAAAAATGCGTACTTGCTTTCACTGTTTGAGAATAATTTTCTATATCCATCTACAGTAGTTTTGGAAACGCCCAAAGTTTATTTTTAATATTTGTTTGTATGAAATTGAAGATTTAATTGTTCTAACTTTTGATTTAAATATCTTTCGAGAAAATATTTAACGAGCCTCCGTGCACAACTGGAAAATAACTATACATCGATTTTCAGCTACAACTTGCCAGCTCGTATGATACAAATTTTTAGCTTTTTTTTTTTTTTGACAGATTTGGAGTTAGGAGCATGCATATATTACTCGGTCCGATCCGGACAATATATTAATCGGATAACCTGTTTTCGTCTCAGTTCGATCTAAGACCGATTAAAATCTAGACCGGATTGTAGACCGGTTAACTCACTCTACCCCAACCAGCTAAACCCAAACTCACTTAAGGTCGTCCGCGTCTGCGGCTTGCCACATCAAGCGCATGATTTAGGATGCGGAGGAGATTGTTCGCGCGTCGTAGTATGCTAGCCGAAGATCAATCCAACAGCACGCGAGCGCGAGGGCCGAACCGGTTCAAAACAATTTGTTCCGGTTAGATCCACTTATTTGTTGGTCATGTTGGGCCTGGACTGGTTTAAACTCGGTCATCTATGCGCTGCTTATGAACAGTTATATTTGGAGTTGGAAGTTTTAGAACATAGTCAGCCGTAGTACATCAATTTTTCAAAATGGTCCTAAAAATAAGTTTCATAGACGGTCCATGGGAGGTCATGGAGATAGGTACTTTATTTGGCTACCGATGGTTTGTTTGAATTACGAAACAGATCAACCATGAATTCCTATATAATTAGTATTAAAAAAAAAAGAAGAACGAATGAATGTTTTCTTGGTGCAAAGTCACTACCTTCACAAGCAATTCCTGGAGATAACATTTAACATACCCGTGATCGAGATGGAAACCAAATACTAATCCTTCTTATATTATTAATCCAAATCAAAGAACATAATACATAGTCTTCGTAAAGTTGATAACCAATTTAGTCTTGTAGGATAATTTGTGATACTATTATTAATTGTTAAGAATTGATTAATAATTTGGCCGAAACGAAAATTAGATATGTTAAATCTCGTACAATTTATTTCATTTAGCACCAGTTTTGGAAATTTAGTCATCCCACCATTCCTTTTTTTTTTTTTTTTAATACTATTAAACTCTTCTAGTTCTGACTAGTTTATTAGCATTAATAAAAAAAAAAAAAAGAAAAAAAAAAGAAAGGAAACAAAGCACAATACAACATCTTTTTTATGCCAATAGAAAATGCTTCTTCTAGAGCATATTTTCAGAAAAATTAAGCGATAATTTTGTGGTCTTCTAAATTATAAGGGAAATGATAGGATCACTCATGAGGTGCTAAATTACAATGAACCTTGTTACGATTCCATCTTGTTTCTCAAGTTCATGATGTAAGAATTTGTAATATAATTGTCTCAAAACTTTTGATTCCTTCCGACTTCCGTGGTAGAGGAACTTTGGATTCCTTCCGATTTTATATGGTATTATAGATGTCATTTATGTAAAAAAAATTCTAATTTTGTTGTATAGTTAGTGCTAATCTTTGAGTATGGAAATAGTTGCATTGAGGGTTACCTTTCACATGCATAAAGAATTGTATTCGAACGCTTTTTTTTGATGAAAAATATATTAACTACAAATTATCTACCGCATGATACTCTCATTTGGAACTCTTCATTACATCTTCGGACGTAATATAGAAAGGCCATTAATCTTTATTTCTTAATATTTAAAAAATTTGTTCATCTTGTAATTTGAGTTTAAAATTTCTCTTTTTGAAAGACTTTTGATTATTAGTTTGTTACTATTTTTTTATTTTCTTACCACTTTTGTTTAATTTTTAATATAGATCCATACTTTGTACGATTATGTACTAGTTAAATATTGGGCGCGTTTTTTTCGGCTCCTAGATTGGCAAATATGGGCTGAATCAGTCCCTATGGTTTACCCTATTCCATTTTCACCCTTCTTTAATTTATGTGCAACACCGTTTTGACCACTGTATCAGTATTTTTTAGAAAAATATTCAATATAAAATTTGTAGATTTAATAAGATTTATAATTTTTATGTTCAATATTTTTTTCAAAAATATTTCTAAATAGATATTTTGAGATTTCGAAATTTCAACGGATTAACGGGTCGGATCTAAAATCCGTTAACTATTCGGAATCTCAAAACGTCTACTTAATAGTATTTTTTAAAAAAAATGTTAAATATAAAAGTTGTAGATCTCATCAAAATCTATAATTTTTATGTTAAAAGTTTTTTCCAAAAATACTGATACAATGGTCAAAACGGAATGACACGAATTACGAGAGAAAGATCAAAAATGAAAAATGCAAAATAAGAAGGCTGAAACGGTAGAAATTTTAAAAGGAGGGGCTGACGGATCATTATCCCTTAAATATACGGCAGAAGATCTGAATAACTCTGGAAGCTAGAACCATTTTGAGATCTTTTTGAAAAAGATAATGTCGTCGCAAAGGTGGCCAATGAAGACCTTGGCCCACAAATTTTAGGCCTTTCCTGTTTTTTGGCCCAAACTTCAGGAATATTTGCCTCCCAAACCTGCATCTTTTCTGCCCATTTAGTTTCTTTTATCAGTAAAACAACAATTACGTGCACAGTCGGATTGAAAAATAAGTTAGCAACTTTTTTTAAAAAAACTAATAATAGCTTAGGGTTATTGAAGTTGAGCTTTTTATTTTGGACCACAATTGGTTGCCCATTTTTAGGTGTAATTGCGGAAAGCGTGATAGACGCTCTTGTCTGGCGTATTATCTGAAATTTTATTTTTCGGATACTTATCTAGTGTGTCTATTGTCAGTTTCGGATACTACACAAACATTGCACAAGATAAAATTTGGGTGTATCTGTACTTATAGGTTTGAGTACTTTTATGAAAAGTGGTTAGTGTAGTTGGAGTTGTAAAATTTATAAAATTTTACAGGAGCAGGTGTACTTTTGAATAGGGTAATACTTGAGCACAGAGATGATTTCACAGATTTTTTACATATTTCGTGCTCAAATATGTGAAATCAACCATGCAGCGAAATATTTTCCTTTTGCATATTCATAGATAACTTCTATGTTGTCTGTAATAAAGTTAGGATCAGATGCATCCGATGAGGTTTGTAACGCTGGACTCTCAGCCTAGGCCTATTTTCCACCTCCATAATAAAAAAGATAAAAAATATGAAACGATATATTTTTGTAAAAAAAAAAAAGAATTCTGTTTTGCAAAATTGTTTTAAAAAGATCATGCTCTCTTTTTAGAAAAAATATTGCAAAATGATTTCAAAACAGACGTATAGACATTTTAAATACAAAAAAGAAAGGAATATGTAGAGGCAGATCCACTATGTGGCAAGGGTACTCCACCGAGCCAGCTCGACATGTCTATTAATAATAGTATATACACGATGATTAAGTCCAATCATCCTCTTAGACTGGCCTCCTGTGTCCCAAATCATGGCCCACTGGTCCAGCCGTTCAAGCCCAATCTTATTATTCTTTTTGGACTGCACATTAATATTTGTTATGAACCAAATATACTACTTTTAGCTTATTATATATTTAAACAAATTTTTGCCTAATATATTTTGACCATCGTCATTCTATAATTCTGCCTCCACCACTGTGAATATGGGTGTGCTCTGATTTTTATATTCAATTTATCTAAACTGTCTTAAATAGATGCATGAGGCTATTAAAGTTTTTATAAACAATAAAAATTTTAGTACCTTAAAATAGTTATTTAAAATTTTTTAATATAATTTTAATTTTTTTCTGAAAATATTTATATAAAATTTGCTTAATTTAGTAACTATATAAGAATTATTTAAAATGATGGTAAAAAAAGCAGGGCAGATAATAAGTAATTATTTACGAAAGCAGCCATGGATGGTCATGCGTATGTAGAATATATACAGGCACGCATGCATGCATGGCTCGCAGCTTCGCAGCTCGCACGCACGCACGCATACATTACATTCACACATAAATAGTCCAATGGAGATGAAATTGTAGTAGTAGCATGGCACATATATATAACTGCGCTGCTGCCGTCCTTTCCCAACGAAGAAAGCTTCGCGTTTCTCTCCCCCTTCTTCATCGCTCTCACTTCTTCGATCCCATCTCATCCACACATCTTTTTCCGATCGCATTCTCCCAATCTCGGAGCAAATAGCTTCGTTCTCACGCTAGTGAGTTCGTTTCTTTTTTTAAATCGATGGTAAAATTAAATCCCAGTCGATTTCTTTTAGTTTTTTTTTTTTTTTTAATTTTTATCTCGAAATTTGGATCCTTGCTCGCTAACTTGTTATCTGTTTCGTGATTCTTCGTTACAGGTATTGCGAAGCTTTTTCTTTTATTTTTTTTTAACTGGAATTATGTGGTTTGATTTAGTAATGGAATCTGGATTGTGTTGGAAGATGAAGGGTTTATGGGTTTTGTGATTTTTAGTTGGAAGTTGATAGTAAAATTAACATGTGATATCGGGGCTCACATCATTTCTGTTTCAATTTTGGTCCTGATTCTTACTTTTTTTGGATCGCGTTTCATCTTTTGCCGGTTTCAACTTGCATTTCTTTTTAATTTATTTTGCTGATTGTTCTGTTTTTTCCGGGCGAAAAAAATGCAAAAACATAGTTGATTTCTATTAAATTTCAGAAATTGGAGGTAGCAAGTAACAACAGAGTATTGGGATCCGATCAAGTTCTATTTCCGGATGGATTTTGTAGCTTTATCTTTTAAATTGATTCCTTTTTCTTAGCATAGAGCATCATAAATGGCAACTGATAAAGAATTTAGTTTGAAATATGTTTTGTGATTAAACTCACTAATCTGTTGTTCTTTATTATTATCATTTGTTTCTCATGTAGAAATGCGGTTGAATAGGTTTTTTTTAAGTTAAACGATAAATGACTATAAAGATTATTATATTGTATATGTATGGGAAAATGTTTCTCACTTGTTGAATGGTTATGACCCGTAGGATTCCGCCTCATTCTGAAATTTCTGGGTATCAAGTTGTTTATTGATGGACGATTATTACACTTTTCCAATTTTCAATATGGAAGGGGAACAGAAAGCAATGCAAGATAACTTTGACGTAGAAAAGCTTCTAGAGGAGATTCCTAGTATTACTTGTAGTAATTTGAAAGTCGGTGAGCCTGACATCTGTTCCTCTTCAAAGCTCGAGCTATGCCAAGGTGGTAATAGTCAAAATGGTGGTAAGCTTGATAAATCGATGCATATGGCATTTGAAGAATTTGAGTTGAAGGATGAATTGGCAGTGCCTATAATTACTTCACTTGATCAGATTTTCTTACTAGATGATGGTTCTGAAAACTCTGTTAGTAAATATGGTGGTGGGTTGGATTTAGCAACAATGCCGCTTTCTGCGAAGGCCACAATAGGCAATAGATCCATGAGAACTCCTCAGTCTTTTTTGTATGCCAGCCAAGGTGGTGGTAATAAATGCGACCCTGAAATAAATATTTGCCCTATGGGATTAAATTCCTACCATGCCTTGCAGTCTCCCAAGAAGCTTAACAGTGATGACAAAATATTTCTTTGCAATGAGTTGAAGTTTGTTGATTTCAATGTTCAGAAGCAAGAAAAATTACATGATGATTTTTGTGAGTCAAAACATGCCATTTCTATGTACTCTGCAATTGCACCAGCGAAAGATGGTACATATTCGCTATTTCAGCATCAAACGCCCTTCTATCCATGTAGTCCCGCGACTCCCGCTCCTGTGCCTCAACATCTTTGGCACAATATGGACCGGAGAAATTGGGAAGATGATGGCTCTATTACTATGCCTCGAGATCAGCAATATGAGGTTCACCAAATCCAGACTGATATAAATCGCAGCAAAATATACTTCAGGATGATTGCAAATCATATTGAGCAGAGTAAACAGAATTCCTTTAATCATGATTATGTGGTTGAAAAGAAGCAGAATAATAGCTGTTATCCTCAAGGTCATGGAAGAAGTGACCAAGCTTGTACTTCTTTACATATCAAGAAGCTAGCTGCTGGTCAAAGTCTATGCTATCAGAGAAAAAACATAGCAGGGGATCACTTTTTGAACAAGTGTGGAAAATATACTTATCCTGATAAAATTTTGACAAGGTTGAACGGAATGTGTTCATTGAGATCTCTTAGATGTAGGCCTATTACTTCAAGTCAATTGTCCCCTCCAGCTGATGGATTATTACACCTTTGTGGGTCTTCACTTACTAATTTTGCTTCAGAGACGATAGACAAAGAAAACATTTCTGTCAATTGTATTGCAGGTAAGATTTACGCCATGGCAAAAGATCAAAAAGGTTGCCGTTTCTTGCAGAGCAAAGTTTCCCAAGGTTCTCCAGAAGAAGTCGAGAAGATCTTCATTGAAATTATTGATCACATTGTTGATCTCATCACCGACCCATTCGGAAATTATCTAGTTCAAAAGCTACTTGATGTGTGTAATGGCGATCAAAGGATCAATGTGCTTTACGCCATTACAAGACGGGTTGGGCAACTCTTTTCAATCTCATGTGACGTGCACGGGTATGTTTGCTTACATGTCATATTTAGCTAGTGTTCTGGTAATTATAACTACTAACTTTTGCAATGAAATGTTTGCTCCAGGACCCGTGTTGTTCAGAAGATAGTCGAGACCATTCGGACAAAAGAGGAGTACTGCATGATCGTTTCATCACTTACGCCTGTTATTGTTTCGTTGATGAAGCATAGCAATGGCAATCATGTAGTACAGCGATGTCTACATCATCTTCCAACAGAATACAATGAGGTAATACGTAATGTTTTTGCCTAGGTAAGGTTGTAGATCATCCACCTTATAATGTATCAGAAACTTAAAGCTTGTCTATAAGGAAATCCCTTAGTGCAAATCAAAATTAAGTAGCTAATTCGAACCTTCATGTCAGAAGATATAGTAATTAATCTGTTTTTGTATATCAAGAAATTAGGACTACCGAGTATGGACAGAGGTTTCTTACTTGGTAATACCTACTTTGGTTTCCCTTTGATCACTGTTGCTGGATCTTTTTGATGTAATAGAGTTTCTTGCGTCACTTCAAAGTAAGCTAGTAGCTACTGTCAACGTGAGACTGAGTATTATGATTTTTCTTTTTTTTCTTTTTTTTTTTCTTTTTTTTTTTATAAAAGTTACTTTGGATCTCTAAGCTTATTTCTGGCAAATGTTGCATTTGCGTCTCTAGAAGAATAAATAGCATGATCTTAGTTGTTAAGGTACTATATATCAAGTTTGGAAAGAGTATGGAAGTTTAAATTTTTAGTATATATAAGTTATTAGTAATTATGCTAAGGCAATCGATATATTATTGATTTGCACATGTTCCCAAGTGAAGCTGCATCTGTGTATCTTTGCAGTTACCAAGTCAGTGTGCCAGGCAATCATACACAGAATTGTAGCGATGTGCTTACTAAATCCTACTGGCTATTGCCTTTTTTGCAGTTCCTTTTTGATGCCGCAGTTGGTCACTGTGTAGACCTTGCAACAGATCGTCAAGGCTGCTGTGTACTTCAAAAATGCATACTTAAATCACGTGGCACGCAGCAACATAGGCTGATGTCTGAGATTGCATCTAATTCCCTTATCCTTTCTCAAGATCAATATGGGTATGGCTAGATGTTTATTTTTCTATTAAATATTAGTTCAAATCATTTGCAGTTTAGGTATGTTTAGTATGGTAGTCCCAAATTTCTTGTACTTGTAGATTTTCATATCCACTCCTTTGTGGTGGTGCAGTATGCACTTGCTTAAATGTTTGCATAGGCGCTACTGAATTTTTGGAATCCGATATGTGTGCAACCCATTTTTTCAAAGTTGTGCGGGATGTAGAGGAAATGTGCACAAGATGACATGTTTAGCCGAATTTAGAGTGAAATTGCTAAATAAATTTTTTTTGCAGAAATTGAAAATGCTAATAAAAAGAAGTAAAGCTTGCATTTTCCAGTTAAGGACTTCAATGTAGTCCCAAAACGATTTCTGAAATGCCTACTTCGGTTTCTTCTCTAGCAGACATATGGAAACATGTAGCTTAGGGTTTCTAAACAAGAAAGTTAGAGAAAAGTTTAAAAACTTATAACCCTTTACACGGGAGGGCTAGAATACAACTATAGATATATCATTCCGTTGGAGTAACAAAATTCGTGAAGTTTTAGGCTAATTCTATTCTAATTCGTAGGAATTATGTGGTGCAATGCATACTTGACCAGTGTGTTCCATGTGTGGTTGCTGCGGTATTGGACCAGCTGAAAGACAACTATGCACACCTTTCCTTACAGAAATATAGCAGCAATGTTATTGAAAAATGCTTGAAGCTTGCTAGAGAAGAGAAGAAGATCACAATTATGGAAGAACTGATCAGTAGTTCTCAGTTTCTACAAATCTTGCAAGACCAGTATGGAAACTTTGTAATTCAGCAAGCTCTGAGAGAAACTAAGGTATGCTATATTTTCTTTATTTTCTTTTTCCTATTTTGACTCATGCCATTGGTTGTAGTAAGTTCTGGAGAAAGCGTAAAATTTGAAGTTTATGTTAGAGAGCGAAATATATGATGTTACATAATGTAATTAATATGTCAATTAATTAGTCTAGATGTTTTTATGATATTAATCAATATATGCACAACACATTTATGTCCATAACACAATTACTTCCGTTGCACAGACATGAAAAATAGTGTCTAAAACTAAAAGCATATTTACTGGTTTAGCAATTCATGGTTTGGAGTATGTTTCGATATGCTTATAGAGATAAATTGAACAAAAATTTAGAATAATGAAGTTAAATTTCCGAGTTAAGTTTCCGGTAATACAGTACTAAGATCAATAATCTTGTTGTACCTGTATAGAAATTTATAGTTGTGAATAAATAAATTGTATAATCACATTCTTGTCCATAAAAATCATATGTCTATCTAGGATAGGATCTACTTATATGTACTTCAGAATCTAAACAAACTTGTGCTTCTCAGGGGTCTCTTCGAGCTTCTTTAGTGAATGCTATAAGACCTCACGTTCCTGTCCTTCGTCATAGCCCTTATGGGAAGAAGATCATTTCGAGCCCCTTTTTCAGGAAGTAAAATGCAGATTTTAATTAGTCTAAGTGACTATTCTTGACGTTTTGGTGCATCGTAGTCCTTGCAAAAGGACCCAACCTACTCTTCCGTCTCAACAATGCGATGATAATTGACTGTCTCACTTGTAATTGCATATAAAAGTTATTCAAAAAGGGGTAAAAGTCACAAATGCTGCTGAAGAATTTGTCTTGTTTTCTTTTGTTTTTTTTTTTGGTGGTGAAAATTGGATATCGGAAATCCTCAAACCCTAATTTATGTAGAAAGCAAGTGTTGCAGAGAGGCATGACATTATGCATCTGCAAGCAATCACAGGTCTTGCTTTTTCTTTTGTGACCAACTTGTCTATCCTTCTCCTGCTTGTGCAAACTGTTTAAAGTGTAGAACTCAATCTTGTACATCATTTGTTGTATTACATGGTTTCCTTAATCCCAGAGATCTTTGGGATTAGAAAAATGCTGGTTTTGTTTCCTCTTTTTTTGTCCTTTATTTTTGAGCAACATGCTATGCTGTCATTAATAGATAGGTATTTACCACCTCGGCTAGAAGGTAGGTGCAAAATAGTACCGGCACTACTCTAAAGCACATTTGTCCTATTTGGTATCTTCCATATACGGCCTGGATAAGTGGAAGGGTGAATAAAACCATTATCTTTAGAAAAGTCTGTAGAAAGCACCATGAGTAAGACTGCAGAGGCAGACACAAGTTTACTGTTCATGATGGCGAACGGCAGGGTGTGCTGCCGTACGGAATTTCAGTATGCTCTGTGCGTCCGCAGAGATTTTGTAGTATGAGAGGATGGTGGCGGTGACCAGCCCCACTTAGGTCCGCCTGTGAGTTAGAGGAGCTCCTCCAAAGCTGAAAGCCTCCAATATCCTCTCCCTAAAACTACTTTGCATGGAGGTACATAACAACCCAAGCAACACCGAGGCCTCTTTGTCCTTTGCGCAAACCTGTCAAAGCCGGCAACAACAATAGCATGACAATAGAGGAAGAAACTACGCGACTTCCCTTACGATATGCGTATATCTATTCCTCTCAAGCGAAATGCACTATAAAATTGCAAATGACATCCCAGGCAGATCGTAGAGAGCTTACAGCAAGTAAGGTTCTCCGTGAGGTCTAGAGAGCCAATGAAGGAGGCCAGGAGAGAAGGTGAACAACTCTGGTGTGGCATGTGTTTCTTACCAAGATGTCTTAGGTTCCGATGTTGGCGATGTCAGAGTTTCTGGCGGCACGGCCTGGGAGAGAGAGCTGATCTCTTCTTTCGCCATCAATCCGGGTTAACCAGGGGATATGTTGATGAAGATGTTCATGTTACAACCATGCTTCTTGTCTCGAATCTCATCCATCGATCTCCGAACACCCATCACGAGGGAGATATCCAGCAGTTAATATACAAAGTCAATACTAGTATGGTTTATCCAGTAACGTACTTTTTTACTAGTAAAATGCCCACTAAAACACACAAAACTAGCCAAGTTTTGTATTTCCTCCTGTTATGTAGTTTTTTGGAGTAAATTTATAATTGTTCGGAAGAGGACCCATGTAGCAATGCGTTGCAGCACAACTTGCTCTATATATATATATATATATATATATATATATATATAACACTAGTTATCTAATTATAAGTAAACACAATAGTCATCCAACAAGTACAAGATAGTTCTTAGATGTCAACCTATATGATATAGAATAAAACATGTGAAGTTTCTTTAAGTTTAAGGAGCATTGAACAGTATAAGTAAATTTTTTTTATCCATACAGTCATATTTTTTACGATTGTCATAACAAATAAAATAATGGGTCACTGCTTTATATTTTACAAATCAATAATTTATGGCCTTTTAATCTGGACATACCTAAATATCAATATATCTTTTATGAAATATTTAAAAAAAAAATAAAACGCCGAATATTCTTATTGGAGCATTATATCTTGCCACCACTCAAAACTCGCACATATGGTGGATATAAGCCGATTGGCAATTTTATTTTTCTTTTCTCATATTAAAAAATATGCCAAATCCCATCGTCCAATAACCAAATTTCAAAGGTGAAATTGGTCACATTGGCCCAACTCATACATGTGGCCTCTGTTCCAATTCCAACATCTCTCAGCAGCAGATATTCACCACAAGTTCACAGAAGACATCAATCTAAATCCTTTCTTCCCTCTCCTCTCTCATCTTTGATCTCAAACATAAGCACAAATCTAAGGCAACAAATCCCAAAGACAGCATCATAAAAGAAGCAGAAGCCATGGCAGCTGCTCCATTGACGAACCCATCTCTGTGTTCATCCCCTCGTCTGCCAAGAACAAAGCCTCTGAAACAGAGCTTCTGCCCAAGTAATCTGCTCACCAAGATCAGTGCCAACAAAATATTTACAGTGAGATCGTCCGCATTCGTTGTTAAAGCTTCTTCGGCAACGGAGCCTCAGTCCTCTAAATCTGAAGGAGAAGGAGAAGGGGAAGAGAAGTATGAGGAGTATGAAGTTGTTTTAGAGAAGCCTTATGGGTTGAAATTTGTTAAAGGGAGAGATGGCGGGACTTATATTGATGCTATTGCACCAGGGAGCGCAGCTGATAAGACTGGGATGTTTGAAGTTGGGGATAAAGTACTTGCTACCAGGTTCAATTTCTAGAAACTTATATGTGAATATTTGGGTTTTTTTCTTTTTTGGTTGATTTTCAAGTACATGATTTGAAATTTAGGAAAATTGTGGCGATCTTATCCTCTTTTTGTTTTGAATCCAAATGGTGGCTTGAATTTAAGATATTTTAGTTACTTATGTTATTTTGGTTTTAAAACATTTGTTTCATATTTTAAGCCTACTATTAGAAAAAAAATGCTAGAACTCCCAAATTTGTCCCAGAATCTATCCTGAAAGGCATGGTAAGTTGAAGTACTTGCTGCCCAAAACTGGATCATATGATGCTAAATGTGAACTTATTAATTTAAAGGAGTAATTTTGAGCTGTAAGCATCATTCTGTATTTATAATATTAGATTGGTTAAACAAACTTATAGTTATGGAATTTTTGTTGTAGATTTGTGAAAGTATTTGGTTTTTGTGTAATGCTCTCGATTGTTCTTGGTGATATATCTTAGCTAATTTTCCAAATAACTATACTGGCAAGAAAAGTTCAGGGTGTAACATCAGAATCTTTTCTTGTGCAAACCAATATAAAGATGCTAGAGCTACCATTTGTCCCAAAAATTCTCCCGAAATTCATGATGAATCGAACTATGAGCTTATGTTCAGAGCGAGATTGATTGAATTTTGGGTGAAATTATGGGAGATTTAGAGTTACTCATCCAATATATCTAAATGAATGAAACATTTGCGCAATTGATCAGTGCCGTGTTTGGAGAAGATATATGGCCTGCAGAAGGATACGGGCAGACAATGTACACTATCCGTCAAAGAGTTGGTCCGTTGTTCATGAAAGTGCAAAAACGATATGGTAATTCCAGCAGATAACTTCTTATTCTCGTGATGATGCTAGACCTCCCAAACTTTCTCCCAATCATGTACGTCTCAAAAGTGAACTATGTAACAAACAAAAGTTGACTTGATTGATTTTGGGTGAATTTTTTGAGAGGACTAGCATTGCTTCATATTTGTAGTATTTTATGGAAAATCCTCTAATTTCAGGAAAGATCGATACTGGTGAGCTCACTGAGAAGGAGATTATAAGGCAAGAGAGGAATGCTGGTTTTATCAGCAACAGAGTTAGAGAAATTCAAGTAAGCATAAATGGAAACTCTCGCATTATTGTTCAAGTACACGCAGTGCATGAATAAAATGTCATGACATAAAAGGAACATTCGCATATACTAAGTCGTCACACGGCTGTATGTATGGGTTTTTGCTCGCTATGAGAAAGACTAACTAGAAGTTCTTCAACACTTGAAAACTATTAGATACAAACAGTCCGTAGCCATCACTTTGTTAGTATTAATGACCTTTGATGACTAAATATATTTTTTTGGTTTCCCACGAGTGTTCTCACCCCCCACAAGGGATAAGACTAATCTCGTTCAGGGAGTAGAGCAATTACGTTTACTTTTCCTACCAACATGAGCTTTCCTGTGGGCACGAACTCTTGACCTTGCAGAGGCCCCAAACCGCAGCCCTCTCGTCTACAAGATCTTGGAAGCCCCGAAGCATTGCCTCCACCATCATAGGAAACAGTCAAGTGGTTGGGTTGATTCCCTGCCAATAATCGATGGTGCTTTCTTCAGTTAGCCATTCTCGAGTCCAGTACCCTTCATACAGAGCCGTGCTGGAATTTTGGGGTAACCATCTCCAAAGGATTCCAACTGGAGTCGTTAGTCGAGGGCGAATAAGCTAACCATGAGCTTCTGTATCCTGTAGTTTCTGCGTTCATTATATGATGTTTCAAAAACCTGAAAAGGATGGATTTTTGGCTATAGATTTCGGCCTCTGAAAGCCCTTTAAGAGGAGAGAAATGATTGACCAAAGGGAAAGCATGAATCGACTAAAGATTTATATCAACTCTTTAATATATTATGATGTTTTTGCTTCAGATGCAAAATTACTTGCGGAAGATGGAACAGAAAGAACGACGAGAGAATGATCTACGTGAAGGATTAAAGCTCTACAGGTAAGTTGGGTTGCTCTTTAGTGTGATCTATTAGATGAAACATTCATGAGAAAACAAGCGATGCAGCAGTTGACACACTAAAATGTGTTTTTTGTCTTAATAACAAGGGAAGGAAAATACAATGAGGCGCTGGAGAAATTTGAGTCTGTTTTGGGTTCTAAGCCAGAACTAGAGGAGGCTGCTGTTGCAAGTTACAATGTTGCATGCTGTTATTCAAAGCTAAATCAGGTAAAGATACGGCGTTCATAATAGCCTGGTTAAAATCTTGAGATGGGATCGTTTGTTCTAACAAGCACATACGATCCCGTGTGGTACGTGATCTGGGCCGTTAATCGGCCCAGTACGTATCACGAGATTTTTTATTAAACTTTCGTCGACTTATTTGATCTATTTTATACATTTTTTAAAAAAATTATGAATTACAAAGTTGTAGATTTTGTGGTGATCTACAATTTTATAGTTCAAAATTTCGAAAAAATATCAAACAATGTGTCAAAATGATGATCAAAATTTTGATCATCATTTTGACACATTGTTTGATATTTTTTTTAAAAATTTTGAACTACAAAATTGTAAATCACCTCAAAATCTACAATTTTGTAGTTCATAATTTTTCATAAAATGTATAAAAATAGGTCAAATAAGTCCATAAAAATTTCATAAAAAATCTCGTAATACATGCTGGACC
Organism: Xerophyta viscosa; assembly: GCA_002076135.1. NCBI lineage: Eukaryota > Viridiplantae > Streptophyta > Magnoliopsida > Pandanales > Velloziaceae > Xerophyta > Xerophyta viscosa. The sequence goes on along the minus strand of MJHO01000106.1, from coordinate 231,159 downwards.
GATTAACGGCCCAGATGAACACCACACGTGAGCACAGACGATCCCATTTAAAAATCCTGTCCCATCTAAAAATCCTGACAGTATTCACAAAGAGTAATCCTAAAGCACCCGGATTCTCCCAAAGGTCATCCAACTTCACCTCCATCATCACATCACTTTCGACAGCATAGGATCCATTCATGTTACAATATTGAAGAAATTTGGGATGTATTTTCAGAGCTCTAGTATTTTTGAGATATCGGGTTTTCACAAGCTTGCCTTTATAAATTCCATTACAGGTACAAGCTGGACTTTCCGCTTTAGAGGATGCCATGAAAGCTGGATTCGAAGATTTCAAGGTCTAAATACCGCAATCATTTATTAGTTGTATTAAATTAGTTTTAGAATATCACATTCATGTTACAACATTTATCAGTTTTGTTAGACTAACTCTGCACACTTGTTTCTTCAGAGAATTCGAACTGATCCAGATTTGGCTAGCGTAAGAGCATCTGAGGATTTTGATCCGTTAATGAAGAGGTTCGATGAGTCCTTCATCAACGAGAATGCTATCAACGCAATCAAATCTCTGTTTGGCTTCAACAAAAAGTGAGCAGATTGAGTCTCACATTTCTAATGCAAAGGGACCAGACCAGTCAGGCACTTGTTGAACTCACTAACCCTGCATTATCAGACTAGTTCAAAATCTTCGGAAAATCCAAATTCACAAGTTCTAGAAAGCCTCATGAAAGATTGTCATAGATGAGCTCCTTTTCCTCTTTTTTTTTCCCTCATTTCTGGATATTGTAAATCCATTACATAGCTGCACCAGGGTGATGAAGAGAGCCTCGCCGAAGTTCATTACACAAATTGTATATTTGAAGTTGATAAAGTTCAACATTTTTTTTATGTTTATTATGAAGTGCTCTTTATTTAAAAATATAATTGATCTGTTGTAAAAGTACAGATGCTCATTGCTAGAGCAATGGAAATAAACTGAATTAGTCTGCTTTGGCGTCTCTCAAAACATTAGCTGCGTCTTCAGGAAACACGGGATTGATGTAACACCCGGTGCCTATCTCGAAGCCTGCTGCCCTACTTAACTGAGGAATAATCTGCAGGAACCAGTGTGTATGAGGCAAGGAAGAAGCTTCCAGATCTAACGGTGCTGTGTGAATTACGAAATTAAATGGAGGGTCGTTGAGTTGCCGTGCCAGCTTGAGAAGCATGAGCTTCAAAAGACCTCCGAAATCTACAGCCTACAAAGAACCAAGAGTAGAAGTTTTGTCAATGGTTTTGAATATCTTTTTTAAACAAACTCTATAACATGTCATTCTATCATGGTCATGCTAAATTATGTTTCTTTTTTCTCCTATTAGAAGAAACACTACTCTATAACATGTTTCAAAGGATTATGCAAGCTCTACTATAATTGAAGTCGCGTTACATGATATGCTAGTTGTACTTGGAAAAAAAAACATAAATAACTAAATTCAAAACATGGTTTTTTTAGTCACGCAAAATTGTCACCATCGAAATGTGCGTACAGAGCATTCTAAGAAAATCCTAGTTAAGAATGTAAGTTTGGCCATTTCATATTACTAGAGTTAGCTGGATTGAAAAGGCCAAATAAAAACCGGGAACATTATAAAACAGCAATGGTGCTTTTAGCATTAAGGTCTATGATGCATCTAATATAAGTTCTGGCATCTAATTGTAGGACCCAATTGATGCTGTATATGTCTACGAAGTAGGAGCAAAAAAGAGTAAGGAACCCAAGAGATTCCGAACGTGAAACAAAAACATGAGCAGATCAAACACTAAAAGGGTCAGACAAATCCAGCTGATCCTTTGCCAATAATGACATAAAGTAGCTAAGAAAATTAAAACAAGGTAAAGATAAGAGCATTGCCATTCACATAGTAGATATTATATACTACGCAGACGGAAAACCGATGGTGGGGACAAGAAGTGCAAATCAGCCGTAGCTGACTGAGCAGAACCCTATACTAACAGTTATCATAACCCACTTCCATACAGCAACTTTCAAGAATATTTTGCCATTTTTTCCCCATTTGATATTGACTGTTTATTATTTGTTTGTTTGATTTACTACCTAGACATCCCATACTGGAAAGTTAGTTCTGATTGGTAATTGGCATCTACTCCAAAAGGATTCAAATAAAACAAACCTTGTCCTTCAGTAATCAGTACACCATAAATCTTTAGAATTTTTTTTTTTTTTTTTTTTTTGGTGTGTGTATGGTTTAGTTTGTTGTAGATGTAGGTAAAGTGAAGTCTCTGTAACTGCATATTCAAACACACCCAAGACCTTCTCATACGTAGAATATGAATTTTCTTGCCAATTGTGATGCAATGCAAATAACAAACAATTAATCAGTATCATAAAGGCAAGAAAGACGATCTGAAATATAGTGAAACTAATCATGAAGATGTGAACATAAGCTCTAGTGCTTCCAATGTTTTCACTACTTTCTTTCAAGTCCACCTAATTTAGCTAAATTATTCATCATTACTTGAAGAAATATCTGAGAACATTCAAACTGAGGCACCAAACATACAAAAATCCAACAAAATCATCAACTTAATCTTGATTAACCATGGACATGATGCAGTCACCTGATGATCTGTACTTGATCAAATGGGCACTCTATAATTACTGACATACCGATATATTGTTGCTAGTTAGTAGTTACACTCATCATCCATTAAGACGAGAAGAACGCTAAGTCAACAGCCAGCCAATTTGTGGCCGTAACGAATACAGTCAACTGGCCCGGAAATGCTGAGATATTACGAATACTGGTTGTTAACAAATCAGTGGCTCTAGAAATACTAGCATCAAGTAATAGAAAAACTTAAGATGCTACAATTTGTTTGCCCTTTAACTACAGTTCTAAGTAATGCTCGATAAAGAATAGAGAATGAAGCATGAAAAGGTGTTAGATCGAAGTCTAGCATGGTACATGGATTGTTTGCCCTTTAAATACAGTTCTAAGTAATTCTCGATAAAGAATAGAGAATGAAGCATAAAAAGGTGTAGATCGAAGTCTAGCATGGTACATGGATATAGTTTATGTGCAGTCAATTGCCATACAAAATATCTTACTAAGACTAGAATAAATAATTACCTTCTCTTTATCAATTTCATGGAAATGGGAGGTGTGGTCACATGGAACGATCCATATCTCAAATGGAAACTGAGCTGCAAAAGGTACTACAGATAAAAAGTGAGATGACTCCGCGACTAAGGTGTCATCTGACTTTATCTCACATAGGCTACACCTCTTTGTCTTATCAAAATATTCCTTCATAGTATTCAGGCGTGCTAACACTGTTGGAGGAACAAATGGGATACCCATGATTTGGCTGTGTGAGTGGCTCATTGATGCTCCAGCAGATGCCCCATGATTCTTAAATACCTTTGTATGATACACAAGTCATATGGTAAGATTTCATTGCAACAATATTCTGAATTTCTTTTTAAGAAGAAGCCACATATGAACATCCAACTACCTAATGGAATGTTATAGAAGCTGCAATGTTCCATTTCTTCATATTTTAATTCACCAAATTGAAAGATTTATATAGAGGCCAACCCCTTGGTATACCTTTGCCAAGTTCATTCTGTCTTTCCGCAGATATCCCATGATAATGCCATATAAAATTATAAATCATATACAAGTACATGGTTATAGATTTCATAGCAACAATATTCTAAATTCCTCTTTAAAAAGGAGCTCCCTATGAACTTCTAACTACCTAACTCCTCATATGAACAGTAAATACAGTATGTTGAAGCTGTTGTGTTCGTGGGATTTTGCTAAATAACTTTTGAGACCTTGTTTCGATGAATAAAATGCATCGCGTTTGTGCGCGCCTCCGTTTAAGATATTATTATTTTCTAATGAATAAATAAATAAAAACAGCATTAAATAAATTGATCTGCATTGCACTAATACAATTGCCTTACTTCATGGACACAACCGAATGTAAATTCAGGATCCAAAGCAAAACTGAATTAGCAGTAACTAAACAATAATCCAAGATCCTACCCTTTCTTCCCCAACAAGTTATTAATCCTAACAATCCCTCATTACTTCTTTTCAATAAAAATAGCACACTCCAGATAAAGAAAAGAAACAAATAATAATTATAATATGATCAATCATTTAAATAAGCATAAAACTTGAACATGTTAAAAAAAACATCAACGGAGTATAATGCAACCATAACACCATTTATCAAAGTGATATCACATCAAGAATGCAATACGGAGACATTATATATGGAGCTTGAGAATTAAAAAGGAGAGGAACAGAAGTCTTAAAGAGGAAGAGACGCAATAGAGAGAGAAGGCAGCACGTCCACCAATTCCTTTGATTCATTTTTATTATTTTTTATTAGTAATTTTTTTATGTCTCTCCATTGTATTCTTGATGTGATATCACTTTCATAAAGGGTGTTATGGTTGCATTATACTCCATTGAAGTTTTTTTTTTTTGAACATGTGCAATTTTTATGCTTATTTTAATGAGAGGGATACCATTCTTATTATTATTTATTTTCTTTTTTTTCTCTGGAGTGTGCTATTTTAATTGAATCGAAGTTATTGAAGGATTATTAGGATTAGTAAGTTGTTGGGGAAGAAAGGATAGGATCTTGGATTATTGTTAGTTACTGTTAAATCGATTTTGCTTTGGATCCTGAATTTGCATGCAGTTGTGTCCATGAAGGCAATTGTATTAGTGCAATGCATATCAATTTATTTTAATGCTCTTTATTATTTATTCATTCGAAAAGATGAAATATCTTAAAGGGGGTGTTGCACAAACATGAGTAATTAATGATGAATTTACATTCATCAGAATGAGGTCTCAGAAATATCATTTAAAATATTTATCGAAATCCCACCAAACAGCTGCATAGCTCAATTTTCATCAATTTTCACCAATTTAATTTTATCAAATCAAATGGCCAATATGTATTATTCGATTTTACATATTTTACAAGTTTCACCAATTTCCAATATACTAACATGAGCATTAAGAAATAAAATAAACAGTTACTGTATTTCATGTAATCTTCAAGCATGTAAAATCTCAGAAACAATCTTAATATACTAACTCAAAGGCATGTCTCAGTTACTGTGTTCATGTAATCTTCAAGCATGTAAAATCTCAGAAACAATCTTACTATACTAACATGAGCGTTAAGAAATAAAATAAACAGTGTTCCAAGAATTACTACCTGCACGTACTTGATCCACTCTCGCCGCTTGAGCTGCTCAATTCGTTCCTTATACGCTCTCACCACCTCGCCAATTCCCACCGCTGACATATCCTTCAACTCCACTCCGTGCACCGGCGTCTCTATCACCACATCATGAAACCCTATCCCTGGCCTCAACCATCTCCCAGGCCTCACCTCATCGGTGCCGCCGTCGCCGCCACTCGGCGGCTCAATATCACGTCGGAAAGCGGGATAAAGGTTCTCGATGACGCGGATTGACCAGTGGTTACCCGTCGAAGTGAACCGGAAGATCTCCGGCGCGCATTCCGATTCACGGTCGAGGCAAAACGGGCACGAGGATTGTCCGGCGGCGGTGGCGGAGGCAGGGGTGGATGATTTGAAGTCTGACGGGCGACGGGAGCGCGCAGGAGAGAAGGCGACCCAGTGCCCGAACACCGCGTCGCGGCGAAGCTCCGGTGATCTTGGAGGCGGCGTCGTCATTTGTTGTGGTCGGTTTCTCCGGTTGGCAGGGAAAGTGGAAGCTAGTAGAATCCCGTTATTAAAGGGAAACTACCTTTGGAATAGTTAATTTTATTTCTGATTTTGTTAATTTATAGAAAGTCATACGACATTCTGGTTAAAAATTTTAGAAAGTCTACGACATTCTGGTTAAAATTACAATTTGAATTCATAATGTTTGTTTTAAGATTGTAACTTTTTCTTTAAAAAATTCTATATTTATATAGAATTTAAAAGATTTGCATAATTATATATCTTATTGTTATGGACAGTTAAGGTCATATGTACTGTTTTTAATAAAAACTTTATATTTTTCTTCAATTTTGTATTTTATGGTAAGTGAAAATATACTCATATAGAGATATAGGAATAGTCCGCTACCGACCTGTGGCCTGCTAACCACGCGTGCCAGCTTGAATTTCTAGCCCACTAGCCCGCACAGTCTTGCGGCCATGTGGGATCCTCAGCTAATTGTTGTTGCTCTGCAACTGCTGTTGTTTTTTTAATTTGCTTTTTATCTATAAATATAAATTTGTATTCTCCATATTTTACACAATCAACTCCTCAATTCACTATTTCTCTTTCAAGCTTTATAATATATTCACTAGCTCTCTAATAGCTTTAAATTTGTTAGATATTTTACTTTTGGCATTTTAGTTTTACTAGAATTCTAATAAATTCATTCGGTTTGGACCCACATGGTTTCGGTACTAGCAATTTACTTATATATAATAATATTACCTCTATGCCTAGTTGTAACGAAGATGTTCCACAGGACCAATGTTGCACCCAAATAGTACTTCTGGAAGGGCCATGAATAATGATAATATAGACAACGATAATGTGCCTACACCACAACAAGACAATAATGGTTAAAATGTGATATAGAAATACTATACTAAATAACAACAGCCTGATGGCACTTTAAAAGCAAATTACAAGACATGTAAAAAGTTGTATGTTGCCCTCCGCCCGCAAGTCAGGCGGTGGGGCGCGGTGGCCAACACCATCGCATCCCGAATTTGAGCCCGCGGATGCTATGAAATGGGGATGTGCCCGTAATCGCGAGTTTATAGCGGTCGCAGAAAAGTTGGTGGCTGGATAACTCCCAATACCCCATGTCTGGTCCGGCGGTGGACGTCAGACCGGAGTTTTATTCTCCTGCGCGCATCTGGGTACAAAATGGTTCTATAGATGTGCGTAGAAAACTGTGGTCCGCGAGTTACACCTAGAGAGAGGTTTCGCCTCGTTATCTCAAAAATAAAAAAAAAGTTGTATGTTAATGGTAAAATAGTAGTTTGGCAACTTTATTGTATATGTTTGGCAATAGATCCTATATTTAGATTACTAATATAAATAATTCACTGCAACTTTACTACAACAAAATGATTCTGCGATGATCTCCAACTTATCAGAAGTACAATTGATGCAACATAACAACAAACCACAATAGAATCCCACTATGTGCTATCGTAACTATTTAGAAACTAATTGGGTTAATTTCTACAGATCAATGAGAAAATCTAGAAGTTTTGGAGTGGTAGAAGCATTTATCCACCAATATATACTTCAAGATGTGGCTCGTAATATGCTAACACCATATATTTTTACAGTTGTCTATGAGTCATGTTTCAACACAAGTGTTCGAGTATTAAACGATGAAATGCACCTTCTAAGTTAACGACTTTAATATGTGTGTATGTATAAAAGATTGGACTGATACTGTAAGAAGAAATCAAATACAAGACCAAGAAGATGACGGTGATGCGAAAGAAACACAACATTAAAATTATTTTTTGTTAAGGTATGATTTTGTAATCATTATTATATTTAATTTTTTTAGATCAATTTAACTTAATTTGATTTTCATATGTGTTGCAGCATTCTGGTTAATCTTTGAATCAAAATTGTTTTAATTTTTTCATAACTTAATATCCATACATTTTATTCAAAAATCAGAATCAAAACAAAGGTTGAGCGCTGTACGGGCAAGTCTACGGACCGAGCCGACCAGCCCGTACAGTCTCAATGGGGGCTTAGATCCGCCTGCACTTTCTGCATCACTACGTTCATTTATGATAAATAGAACAGAACTACATAACTCATCCAATCTTACTCTACATCTCATCCGTAATCCTTTTATACCCATCTTTAGAGGCTAATCTTGCTTATTCTCACCATAGATTCCATACCAAAATGTGAAGTCCCAAACGTTTATTAACATGAACTGCTTGTTAGTATTTCTTGTAGGATTGGGAAAGGTCGGATGAAATTATTCCGGACAGGCACGATTTTTTTGGGTTAGAGATTTTGGTATTGATGGTTAACAGCTTAACAATGTGTGTCAAAAATAATCTCATCAGACATAGGTTTCATTTAACCAGTGGATTATGTACTTTAATATGTAAGCAAAAAAAAAAAAAAAAAAAAAAAAAAAGAATATGCATAGCTTGGAAACTTTTTGGAGGTCCAGAAGCACAAATAAGTACAACTCATAATTGTATAAAAAGAATTGACAAGCAATGAGAATTGAACAATAAATAGATGGCTTCCAACTGATTTCTTATTCATGAATATTTCTAGTAACAAAATGAAGTTCATTTTGGAACTACTGTCGGGGCTATGTTAGCTGCTGCTACAGTTACGATGTTCCAAGCTCATATTACAGAAAACTATGCTTCCCAGCCTCTGAGCAAAGTTGCCCGGGCAACACGGTTAATACCAAGTGTAAAAGCTCCCATACGAAGATCACAGTTATGGGTCTTGCACATGTCCTTCACATCTTCAAAGGCCTTTGTCATGTAAGTCCTAAGCACTTCATTCACCTTTTCCTCGTCCCACATGAATCCTTGAATATTCTGCATAACAACTACTGGTGATATTAGCTGCATAGAGACCGAGCGAAAATTTCTCTAATTTTTTCCCCTTTTCTTTACCATGGTCTTACAAATTAGATGAAAAAAATGATTAAATGGTCTTAATTAAAAGATATTTAGATTTTTTTTAGGTTATCTTGCGGAAACTATGCCCTTAAATGGTCCGTTTTTGTGCGACCGTCGTTACACATAAACCAACGGATAGTACCGACCAATGTTCCATCAACCAATGAGTTCCAGCCTTTTCGGTCCGGACAGGTCCGAAGGCTAATGTTACTCTCCACATGGTACAGAGGGAAATCCTCCATGTCCTTAGCGGTGGCATTTGCAGGATTCAAATCTGAGACCTCCACTTCATTAGGTGAAAGCTCCACCATCCCCTCCACATATTTAAAGTTAACAGCAATTCATTGTATAGACAAAAATCTAACAAGAAGTAATTTCTAATGATCAATCAAATGATGTGGAATGATATTCAGATCACCGGAGTTCTACGATTCTGTATGTAGTTTTACCTGCACCCACTCAAAGTAACTAACAATGACTCCACCAGAATTTGCATATACGTCTGGCAGAATGATGACACCTTTCTTTGACAGAATCTAAACATAAGGTAGACACAGTCAGTTCTAGAAGAAAAAGAAGTCAATGGATTCTCTATGTCAACTTGTAGAAATTCGAATCAATTTTTAAAGCTCACCTTATCAGCCTCTGGGTCAGTTGGATGATTTGCTGCTTCAATAATGAACTTAGCCCTAACATCATTTGCATTCTCCCTAAAACAAGAATGGAAGTGCATCAGCTTTCTTCCTTATCGCAAATACTTTTAGGAAACTCCAAGTCAAAGTTGCGAATAAGCCCTTATTTAGTAGATGTTCTTGCAGGTTTAACTTGTTGACCGCATTGTTGCTTATTTTCATTGTAAGAGGGACAGGTGTATTAATTGCGAAAAATAAGGACAAACCTGTTAATAACACCTCCAAGTGCTGCTGGAATAAGAACATCACAGTCTTCAGTCAACAATAATTTTGGATCAAGAGCATCTCCACCTTTGAAACCTTTAATTCCGCGATTTTCTTTTGAATGCTGTAGGAGTTGCGGTATGCTCAGTCCTGCAGTATTCTTAACAGCTCCTGTGGCATCACTGACAGCGATAACCTTTCCTCCAGCTTCACTAATTAGTTTGGCAGCCCAAGAACCCACATTACCAAACCCCTGAATTTAATCAAGTCCAGAAACACCATATTTTAACAGAAATGATAGTCAGTTGTAAAAGGAACATACTGTTTCCGGTTGTTTTAGAATTCTTCCACGCCATTATTACTTTCTACAATAAATAGCTGGCAAACTATTTTACGACTAAGTTGGCCTACTTATTTTAATCATCCGTCCTCCTTGCGATTAGTGATAAAAGGAGTCTAGTACCTCATTAAGAGGAGCCAGCTAAACAAATCAATTACATAACCAAAGAATGATATGCCTATATCTAATGGTTGATCAAGAGTATCCTAACATCTCAATTTGCAGATATACTTCATGGAAGTTATTTCTTAAATTGGCATATTTATCAAAATAAAATAATGTGAAGAAAAGAGGCACAAATGTATGGTCATGAAAAGAACTTCTATACATTTTGCTAGCATTATTAGAATGCCATATTATTAAGAGTGTTACTCCTTTAGATACATGATCAGTATCAGTAAAATCACCTGTATAACAAATCGTAGGCCTGAGATGCTTTTTCCATATTCTGCTAGCAATGCTTGTGTTGCAAACATTACTCCTCTTCCTGTTGCTGCATCTCTGCCCAGAGATCCGCCGAGATCCTTGAAGAGAAAACTCGAATGAGTTTTATCAAAAGAACCTTTAAAATTCTAATAATTGAATGACTTCATCAAATCATAAGAGGGAGAATGATATGGTCTTATGCATGCCATAGTATCATGCTGTGTCTCTAATATGCATAGTAGTTGCCGTATGTACTTTGACTTCTCTGTCGAAAGAATATAAGTAAGCTCTGGTGTATTTCAAACTGAAATTGTTCCAGTCATCTTTATAATTTTGATCAGCATAAATCTAGAATGTAATGAGAAATATTGTTGAATATAAAACAATACAAATGCAAATGAGCAATTACAACTACAAGACAAATGATTAGGTAAAGTCACTGCCATCACAAGCTGAAAAAAGAAATACCACTGAAATATTTATGGATTATCTCTGCATATCAGTACTTGATACTATTACAATATCAAGACAGTTTCAGCTACCATTTGCTAATTTACTAACCATTATACAGATAATGCTAGCATTCTTTGAAAATGAACTTACAATAGGTTTCCCGGTTACAACTGCTGGTGAGTAGCCATGAAACTTAGAATATTCATCCAATATCCAAGCCATTGTCTGTTCCAAATCAAAAAACCGATTTTGATTTATATATGCATAGCAGACTAGAGGTTAATTAAGCTGCATATGAAGTAAAACAAAAATAATTGTATATTTCCCGTTATAACCTGAGAATTAGTTCCCATGTCAGGTGCCGGAACATCCATATGAGTGCCAATGAGATCATGTATCTTCTGAGTGAAAACTCGGGTAAGACGTTCAAGCTCAGAGATACTGAGCTCACCTGGACTGCATCCTATTCCACCTTTTGCTCCTCCATATGGAACATTTGCTACTGCTGTCTTCCATGTCATCAACTGCGCTAAGGCGTTCACTTCATCTGGGTCAACCTGATCATACATATAGTCGAGATTTAACTATATAAATGCATTTCTTAGACAAGGATGAATAGAAACAACAACAAACAAAGCCTATTTCCCCCTAGGTGAATGGCTACATGGATTCGAATACACATTACGCTTTATTTAGTACCATGTCTTCATTCAAATCACTATACCATCAAGGTAAAAAAAACAAAGATAATTACTGGCATCACCTGCTTTAGACTCGAAACAATTCCCTCAAAAAAGCAAAAAAAATCCATTGAATACATTACTGTTTATTGGCTCTAAAAAAATCTCACATAAAGAGAGCAATCACAGATGCTGCGGAAAGCAAATTGATTCGCAAGAGACATGTGGAAAAATGGCAGAATTCAGTGTTTAAACCAACCTCATGGTGGTATCTAATTCCTCCCTTCATAGGCCCTCTAGCATTGTCATGCTGCACTCTGAACCCCACAAATGATGCCAATGTCCCATCATCTTTCGGAATGGTGCACTCTACCTGCAGTTACATGAAAGGCAATAAAAATCGAAAATCTCATACACTGAAGCATCTCGACCGTTTGTTTTCCTTCATAGTTCATAGTATATATATTAAAAAAAAAAAAAGAACAATTAGATTAACAGCTATTAACACAAAGATACAAAAAGGCAACCTCCATTGAATTAGATGTATTGATAGGTTTGCAGTTATGTAAAGGATACATGAGTATTTATTTGACGAATTGGCCGAAACACCAGTAAAATTTGTAAAAAAAACTCCAAAAAACAAAATTATGGGAACTTGGGAAAGAGAGACAGATATGCAGCCATAAACGTATATCTTAGTCCAAGAAATTAGGGTGAAAAATAATAAATGTAGCAACAACGAACTAGGGTAACAAAAACAATTTTGTCCTTCAGGTATATTTTCATGTTTCAGAATTCCAACAAAAAACAAATCATTTATTAGATTACCAAGAACCAGAGGACCTCAAATTTCCATTTTCACAAATAAGTACACAACTTTTGTTAAGATGGGAGGCACCTGACTTAGCTGCTGATCCCAACCTGCCCGACCAAAGTGGGACCCGGCTCAACCCGGGATGAACAATGCGCAAATAAATACACAAGAACCACAGAATATTACATAAAGAGAAATTTGATGCATGATCTCCCAATGATTGTATACCTTGATCTCTCTGAAGGGGATAAGCAAGCTCTTCTCTAGCTTGGCGTCCAAAGCTAGCAATTTCGCTGCCTGCTTAAAATTTCTACTGGTCGCGGCCAACGCATTCATCTTCAGCCCAAGAACTAATCTTTCTTCAGAACCCCACAGATCACAGTGAAAAGAGTTTAGAAAGAATGACAAAATGGAGAACCTAACTCAGACTATTTATATAAGAAAAACTGGGATAAAAGGAAGTGCTTGTATAGACTGAAAAGAAAATTAATAGATCAAGGAGTGCTAGTAGGAAAATATATCCGTATTCGATTAAGATAACGAAAAAAAAAAATTTGTAGGTCACATTCAGAAAATATGCCGATGAACAATGTCAGAAAATATTAAATATTGGATGAAGAAGTCGCACGCGCTACACAAAAAAGCGGACTTTCCGGTTTCCGGTTATCAGATATGTTTTGGACTATGCTATGCTACGTAGGATCCTACTTACAAGATCATGATCATTGACCGAGGGTGATCTCATAGAGGTTATGTTACTATCATAATTGTTTTTGGAAAAAAATAGAGTTTTTAGTGGAACGATGCGAAATCCAAGCGACTTCAATAAGTCAGAATAACTCTCAAAGATTTAATATGACAGTGGAAATGTTCTGGTGGTAAACCTCACTGATACGGTAAACTATCATACACGAGTTCAAACCATATCGATACAATGCGTGATAGAAGATTTTCTAAATTAAAAAAATATATATATTTTTTTTTAAGATTATATAAATGTGTTCAATACTCAACGTTGTGTCAATAATAATGTGCTTTTTGTACTTTATTTTCTTAATTTTGGTCTAAGGATTAGAAAATTATATCAATAATATAATCGGTAGGTGTCATATAAAAACTTTCATAGAGTTATCCACAAAAATATCACTCTACAATTTTTCTTTTTCTCTTTTCAGAAAATATGGCCGTGCATAAGAGATGAGAGTCACCACAAAGCATGTAACTCATATAAATATCTTAAAAGTTGTACCTATCACGCATAATACCACGTGGGTGGTTGTATACCATTCGAAAAAAAATACAAGTTAACAATTAGAAAATTCGAGCTCGATGTTCAGCGTTATTTGGCAAGTTAGAATACATGATTCGTCATGTCCAATCGATATATATATATATATATATATATATATATATATATATATATATATATATATATATATATATGATCAAAATCGTTACACAATTTAATATCTTAAATAAATTTTTTATACAATATGTGGTATTTATTTTATTCAAAAAGTCACATAATTTTATTAAATTAATAATAATTTAAAAAGTTATAAAATTTATTTTTAATAGTACGAAATGTCTAATATTAAAATTAATATATATATTAACTTAATCTAAATAACAACTAATCTATAAGAGTGGATGATCAAAATCGTTAAGAACGTGACTTTTTAAATAACTTTTTTTTGCGCCATATCATATTTGTTCTTATTCTAAATAGCCACATGACTTTTTAACAAGAATGTTTTTTAAATAAAATTTTATTCATTTTTAAGAAAAATGATATATAACTATATATATACATATATAAACTTATCTATATGCAACCGTAAATATTAATTCTAAGAAATTATATTACGAAAAACGATATATAACTACTAGATATATATATATATATATACACACACACTAGTGATGTGTGTATCAAAATTAATTAGTTTTTTATTAAATTTATAATTACTTATTATAACTTCTTTAATCTAAAATTAAAAAATATTTTAATTTATTTAATTATACCGATCTATTATATATCACATTTTTCTGAAAGAATTAAAAAAAGATCTTAAAGAAATGTATAAGTAGAAATTTACAAATAGAAAGAAAATAATATAAAAATCATATAGAGAATAGTGAGGAGAGAATAAAGTGGTTTATTTTATAACTTACTACGAAATGTAAGTCATGATTACTAATATATATATATATATTAAATTTGTTTTAAATATTTAATAATTATATTGAGATAGAAAAAACCACCAGGGAGATATTGTAGCTTTATTAAACCAAATATGACAATCGCAATCTCGCCTATAACATGCCGAGAAATTTGGCCAACTTCTGCAATTGGTATTTAGATAGCTATGGTGATCAAACGCTTTAGAAAATAAAGGCGGTGTTTGGGAAATCCGGACTCCCAGACATTCAAAAAAATAAAAATTTGCTTTATGGAGCACCAGCAATAAAACGAAATATTATTGCAAAAAAGAGATGTTTGGACACAAACGAAATATTATTGCAAAAAAGAGATGTTTCTATTGAATGATAGTTAGAAATTCAAATTTCAATAATATTTAGTTAGAAAAAATTCTATCTTAACACCTATTATTTTTGGTCGAGATGTACGATAGAAATCTAAGACAGTCAAGATTAAAAAAAAAAAGAAAAAGAAAAAGAGGATGCTATTTGTAAAATTATGGATAATTAGAGCAAAGACATGGACGCTTTTTTTTCCGACAAATAAGGCTCACCTTTATCACACAAATCACCCATTTTTAACATCCAAATCAACCACCCAACACTGCTATTGTGCCACATCTGTAAATATTGGGCAATGTATGAAGATGCATGTACCAAAATGCTCCTTTTATTTTCTTCATATGTGGTCGATCAACATAATATTTTTGAATAATCAACCGTATAACATGGCCTAAAAAGTTATGCCAAGATAATCACAATGGAACGCACTATGGGCGATGTTGAGGGTGTGCGTTGGCATTTTTCTAAAAATGAATGGATTATATGGATATAGCACCAAGGTCCCGCTATTTAGCCTGCAACCCCTTTTTTAGATCTTGACCGCTGAGTACGAGTTATATTCTACATCGAGAATGGAGCGGTATGATAAGTCCATCCTAAATTACGCTTGATGGAATTCGAGCGCCAATCGATCCTTCATGAGAGGCCGGCTGTAGCATCTTACTTATTTAGGCCAAGGTCTAAGGACTTAGTCAATTAGAGAGCTAACTGGACGTTAGTTTGGAATAATCTCACGTCAAAAGTGATGGAAGATTTGATATGCTTTTACCGCATCGACTCTAGAAAACTATTAACAAGCTCCATTCTTTTCCGGAGGCTCAGCCAATCGGAAGTGTGAGAGTCTAGCAGGAGTCTATATCTCACATCCTACTTAGTAGATCAATGCCCACAGACTTGGTCCATTATAAAGCTAGTTGGGTGCTAGTTTGGAATAATCCCACACTAAGATAATGAGATATTTAAGATGCTTATAGTATCGATACTAGAAGACCATTAACTGATCCACTCTTTTTTGAGAGCTCGGCCAGTGAGACGGTCGGAATTTAGTAGTCTACAAGGCGAAGTTACACATGTGCACGGTACCACTTTCGCTAACCAACCAGACAAACACTTGTTGGGCCTTACAACTCTTTTTTGGTCTTAGATGTGGGCCATATCCGTCATAATATATATTTATCTGTCAAACTCTTAAGGCTGAGTTAATGCCCGAATCTAGTTAGAAGAATTGAAAATATTGATTGAAATATGTGTGTGCATGATTATGGGAGTGCTAATTAACTCCATTGAGAAAACAGGCGATCACTAGCATATGTCACGTCTATGCTCGATGTAGTAATTGTCTCGTGTCAATATATGGACCGGTGGGGCGCTCATCACACTGCAAGTGCTTCGGGGCACAAATCCAATATCCATATCGGGTGACACTAACTGATCATAAATCATCATGCATGACATGGATCGCGACTAGATCCCAGAAGAGTGTTCGCGGCCTTAGTAATTTTCTCGTAAAATAAAGAAGAATGTAGCAATTTACCCCACTGAGCATGCTAACCTAAAACTACGAATTTCTGTAAAATAAACTTTTTTTTTTTTCCAATTATGCATCACCATTAAAATATCTCATGCCTCTGTCTATCACGATTAAGTTTGAAAACCTAAATGGCAGATTTTTTATAGAGAAAACAATTAAACTTACCAGGGAAGTCTTGTCCGAATTTGATTAACCACTTTGAGAAGCTCTTTGAAGCCCTTAATCAACGAGAAGAAACACTTAGAAAGCTCTATAAATAAGCTAAGATAAGAGATATGTGCAAACAAAAGCGGAAAAGAGAAAGTGCTTTTGATATTCTTTTTTTTAATAGAAATTATCGCGAAGAAACTCAATCCTAACCGTCTACTTTAATGCGAACGTCATAACAGATAAATTTACGAATATCACATCTCTAAATTCCACCAATCTAAAAGTCCATCCATTTCGACCGTGCAGGGACAGAGGGGATAAATGTTTTGTAATCTTACGGATGACAATTGCTGGATTTAAAATTGAGACCTCAAAGGTAGATTTTTTTTTCCTTTTTTTAATTATAATAGAGAAACTAGATATGTAACTAGCCACTTTGTATAACCGTTATAATAGATACAATCAGATGGTATAAGTCCATTACACTAACCGAAGAGTCCAAGTTTTCAAAATATTCTACACTTATAGACCAAAAGAGCCGAGTGGCGAAGGCCCACTGGGTTGGTTTTTTGGAATGCATGAGTAGATAAGCATTTGATTCCTGCTTCGTAGAAAAACTTTTGTCAGAACTACGTTAAGAGAAGCTTATTCGCAAAGTACCCTATGATCTGCATGCAGGCTTCCTACTGGTCTACAAACTACAACTGATCAAGTATGTGTATATATATATATATAATGATGAAGGTTTCACGGTGATGTTTGATCTTAATATAAAGTTAATGCGGCTGGCAACAGCTTGTTGGACGTGTAAGAATTTAGCAAGAGGAAAGCAAAGATTTTTTTTTTTTTTTCAGAAATTAAAATGTTAATGCATGAATACTACTCTTTAGCTAATGGAAATGAAGCAAGTGGTCTTTGCAAAGAGAGAGTTTCCACGATCAAGATCACTCGGTAGACAGGCCATGTAGATGTCTTTTAATAAGATCATGCAATGTAAAAATCAGCACTAACTAGCAGTAAAGCACAATACTCTGAAACATGAACTACTTCTTTAAAAAGAAAAAACCGATTATCCATCCATATTTTAAAAGAACAAGAATAAAAGATTGGCCACAAAATAAAGAAGCTCATGAAAGAGAATTCATAGACAAGTTTTGAGGCCAAGTGAAGCAGTGGGTTTGAGGAATAAAATCGTATTCTATTCCAGTTGCTTTGCAAAGGATGTGGTGGTTGCTTCGTCATCCAGTAGTACCACAATTACATCTAAAGATAACTAAAAGTTGCCCCATAGATAGCTCAATCAGTAAGGTGTCACTCACGCTTGTCCATTGCAATACGGAATAAAAAAAAATTCGAATTTAAAAAAAATATATATTTTTGAAAGTTATAGAATATATGTTTGCACTCAAAGCGTGTCAAAAATAACACGTTCAGAATTTTATGTTATAGTCATAATCTAAGTACTGTGGTTAGAATACTATATCCAATAAAATAATATAATATTAGCATAGAGAATCTTTTGTGGTCATTGCATTGCAATCAAAATCTATATATTACATATATAAAACTGTCATATCAAAATCGTTGCGACATGTGGCTTTCCAAAGAATTTTGAATGTGCTATATGGAATTTACTCTTATATTCTAAACGAATCATTTGTATTTGTGTTAATTGATAGAAATTTATAAAGTCATTTAACTTATTTAGAAAATACAAACAATCTAATATTAAATATAAATAATAAAAAAATAATATTTAAAAAGAATTTAAATAAATATATAAATATTAATATAAAATAATTATATTATATGTTATATAATATTTATTTTTATAAATAAAGTTTTAGTTATATATATAAACAAATTTGATAATAATAAGTAGAAATATCATCCGCGTGCATGTGGAAAAAAAATATATTTTAAAATATTTAATTATTTGAAAAATAAATATTTAAAAAATATAATATTATTTTATATATATATATATAATATTATATAATATAATATTTTTTAAAATAATATATATTTAATATATATATTATAATTTACTTATTGTATATATATATTATAGCGCGGAGGGGGGAGGGGGGGGCGTGCCAATGTAGCAGGACCCCCTTGCGCTTAATATAGATAGATGTATATATATGTGGATATCACCACCATTTTACGCCACTTCTCAAATAATTTGTATGTATGATATGTAGTCTTTTTTCTTATTCTATATATATATAACAAATAAAATAAAATATGTTAATAAAAATAATTATCAATTT
Source organism: Xerophyta viscosa (assembly GCA_002076135.1). NCBI lineage: Eukaryota > Viridiplantae > Streptophyta > Magnoliopsida > Pandanales > Velloziaceae > Xerophyta > Xerophyta viscosa. The sequence continues at coordinate 212,359 of MJHO01000106.1, read as the reverse complement.
ATATAAAATTATAATATAAAAATTATAAGAAATTAACTTTTTAAATATTATTATTTATATATAATTATATATAACTAACATACTCGCACATGCGAAAAACTAGTGTACCATCTAATCTTCAATCCAACTGAAAATGGCCATATTGCTATAACTCTTACTAATGCAACATGATATGAGCCACTAGCTGCTAGGGTATTCCCCCGACGCAAGCTAGTAGGAAAAGTTCTATGCCTTCTTTTTCACTTTTTTTTTTACTTTTGTGTGTGTGTGTGTGTGTGTGTGTGTGAGAGAGAGAGAGAGAGAGAGAGAGAGAGAGAGATTTGTGTGTTTTAAAATTAGTCACTTTTTGGCAAATCTCATTACAGTCACAGAGGGAATGTATCGAATAAAACTTTATTTCAGGCTACTCTCTCACCCCGATATATCAGAACAAGTAAATCCGCGATAGTTTAATTTCAATCAAGAACAGTTGCTAGACTTTGATTTTTTACACTTTTAAAGATAAGAATTTATACACCTCTAGCGGTGGTTATTCGGTCCGGACCGGACCGAATCGGATCGAAAACCGAACAAAAGGTAAAAGATGGACAGACGATCGGACCGACTTCAAACCGGTATCGACCGGACTGGACCAAATAAGTGATGGACCGGACCGGACACGATTTGGACCGAATAGAATCAAATTAATCGAATTAGGCCGAAAACATAGAATTCATAAGCTTGAAATATATAATTTATTGGCTTAATCGTAGTATGAGTTAGGCTAAAAATATAAAAAATTTGGACTTAATCGGTACCGTGACTATTTTTTAACACACAATATCGATATTCATCATTCATCTCGAAATATAGGGCATTTGTATTTTTTACTTACATTTTTATGTTATTCTAATTCAAACACTTTTTATCAAGATTCTAAATACCGTTTCTTGCCGAATTTCGATAAATTTTGAACTCGAAACGTGCCGACCGTACCGATAATAAAATATTATTTTTTTTATTTTATTAACTATGTTTATATTTTTATTATAAAAATTAAAAAAATATGAATAATAAATAAAAAACAAAATACAATATAAAAATATTATTTTAAATTAAAAATATATAACTTTCCTCACTTTATTTTAAATGACGATAGTTGTTAACATGATAGAGACAATTTCCTCATTTTATAAAATCAATACAATATAAAAATATTATTTTAAATTAAAAATATATAACTTTATAATTTTAAATGATCGGAGACATCAAAAAGCAATATATGATCAAAAAAGAGGCAACTGAAACGTAAAACAGTCAATGAACTCAAAAGAACCCGAAATGTCAAAAAAAAAGACTTATTTGCAAATTCAATAGAAAACAGTAGAGAAGTTTTTCGGAGCACATTATTCAAGAGAACAAGCAGAAAGAGGATACGCACAAAATACATGCATAAAAGGAACTTTGGAATCAAAATATGCTAGGGACAATCTTGAGAGCATGTCATCTTCAATTTAGACTGATATTCATAATCCCCAAACAAAAAGAAACCAAACAATAATAACTACAATAATGACATCTTAAAAAGGTGATAAAGCAAATTGCGCTACAAAGAAAATTGTTCGTACTTGAGTTCTCTTGAACAGTAATAGATATTTAAGACTCCCTAACAGGGCTTAAAACCTTGGAAAATTTGCACCCAATAGCAAATAACATAATATCTCGAACATACGAAAAAACACAGATTTTATCGTTTCTTGGACACACCAACAGTCTTTCCACGTCGACCAGTTGTCTTGGTGTGCTGACCACGGACACGGAGACCCCAGTAGTGACGCAGACCACGGTGGTTCCTGCACGGAAGTAATTCAATTAGAATATGACTTAGAAATGGGCAAAATAATATCCCATATTTCTCAGCAGTACAACACCGGTGGCAGGGTAGGAGACACACCGAGAGACAGATAGATAGGAGCATATTATGTCTTGGCAAAACAGTTTTAACAACATCAAAAGACAGATAAGAATGCTTCGAAAATCAAGTTTATCGCTGCATACACGATGTTTCGAAAATCAAGTTTATTGCTGCATGCACGATGTTTCGAAAATCAAGTTCATCGCTGCATGCATAAGAGTTACTAAAACAGCCTGTAAAGTTATAAGTTCAAAAGGTAAACTCACTAAAGAGAGGAGTCCAATGAAATGAAGAGCTTACCGCCAAACAATTTCTTTAGCATATACAAAATAAACAAAGCAAATGGCACAACAATTATGTGCATTTTACATTCTTAAAATAGCTAATCAAAGACTACTAGATTACAGGAACAACAAAATGAACATTGCGACATGAAACTCTAAAAGCCAACAAAAGTAACCAACCTGATCTTCTTGAGACGCTCCAGATCATCTCTCAGCTTCATATCAAGGGCATTGGAGACAACCTGAGAGTACCTACCATCCTTGTAATCCTTCTTCCTGTTGAGGAACCAGTCTGGTATCTTGAATTGCCGTGGGTTTGCCACAACAGTCATCAGGTTCTCCAGCTCAGCTGCTGAGAGCTCTCCAGCACTAAAACTCCAAATTCACCATACAATCAAATAAGCAAACAAAAGCATTTATTTCATGCTAAAACAGCAGAAAGCAAAAAGTCAATAAGCAACAAAAGCTACCAACAAATTATGCGAAAATATCAGTTGAGATGGAATGGATACATGCATGATGAACCGCAAAGGAAAGTTTTGAGATCCAATTTCCCACATATAAGCTCCTAACAATGTCCACAGTCCACACTTTGAAAAACAATAACAAAAAGGGAGTACTACTTATAACTTATCACAACGTATATCATTCATGATTTATATAACTCAACTGTTAAATCCAAACAGTACATAACACTATTTTTTTTTTAAAAAAAAGTTTCAACATCATCAAAGTCGCTGCGATCTAAATCAAAATAGCGATCATTAAATCAACAATCAGATTAAGAAACTAAACAACGGCAGCTGACTTGCTAAATAGCACATGTATGAAGATTATACAACAAACAACGAACTCTGCATAGCTAAACGGTTTACATCATCTGAAAACTACACAGAAACAACAATCTCCTAAATCAAATTAACATTGATTAACAAACTACGGGATCATTTATGCAAGGACGACAACCGAACTGCTAAATGACACATATACGAAGAGAATATCCGACGATCAACGAACTTCCAGTATCATAGGTTTAACATTATCTGAACTATACAACTATGATCTACTATATCAAATTCGCAATATAAAACAATCGATCAACTAAATTAAACGAACCGCTTGTTCATATCGATGTCAGCTTTCTTGCAGCAAATGTTGGCGAATCTGCGGCCGATACCCTTGATCGAGGTGAGGGCAAACATGATCTTCTGCTTCCATCCACGTTCGTGTTGAGCACACGAAGAATGTGCTGGAAATCCTCGTTCGCGATCAGAGACTGCAACAAAATCATCAATAATCAGCAGATCAAATTAGAAGAAGAATCCAACAGAGAAATTCCGCGCTCACCATGGTTGCTGTGCACGATGGCGAGGAGGAGCGAGGTGGCCTGGAGGCGGCGGAGCGGAGGTAGGAAACTAAAAACCTAAGGATTCGAGGAGTTGATGTATGCCTTTATAGTATCCAAGCAAGAGAGCCCATTTGGTTCCTTGTTGGGTTATAAGACATGGCGAGCGCTTCAAAATGTATTGGACTGGGCCAGAAATCAAATGTTTTATGGGCTTTGGCATGTAAGCCTAAGGTACCAGGAGACTCTAAATCGGCAACTGCCAGAAATAAACTTCAGCCTGGTAAACCAGCCTGTTTACGGTTTACCTACCATCCCTTGAGATCTGATGGTCAGAAATATAGAATGGTTGATCAGTTATATCATGAAAGTTGGAGGTGCTAATGAGTTATTTTTTTTGTATACTACTAGTTTTGCACCCATATGATGCACGATTATAAGAAATATATATAATCATATATATAAATAACGATATTGTAAAATTTAATTATCTATTTTTCTTATATTTTTTATTCATATAAATTTTATTAGAATAAAAAAAAATTTAAATGCAATACATAAAATTATTTAAGAATTGATATTAAATAGTATATGTATATGATTAAAAATTTTTTATACATTGTAAATTTTAATTTAAAAATTAATATTGCATAATAAATCATATAGAATATAATTACTTTTATACTAATTTTATATATATGTATTTATATCATTTTTATAAATATTATTATAATTAAGTAGTTATTTGTAATATTAGACTTTTTATATTCTTCAAATAAGTACATGACTTTTTTAATACAAATACCACATATCTTTTTTAGAATAAGGATAAATGCCACATGGCACATCGAAGATTATTTAAAATAACACATGGCATAACGGCTTGCATTATCCAGTATTATATATATGTATATAAATTAGTACTACATAATATTTTACTTCTCTCAAAAAAATATTTTTTTTAAAAAAAAATTAAATAAATTATAAAAAAAATTATATCAATACACATACACGTGTCATAGACTTATCTTTCATGTCAAACACGCGTGTCCTGTATTTATTTATTTATTTATTTAATTTTTTTGTAATACTTGTTTGAACTGCATTAACACTGTATAGGATAAAATTTTGACATATTTGTACTTCGTAACTATCTTTGTAGAATATCGAGTAATTACTTGGTTTTGAATTGAATCAAGACTAATGCAATAGCTGGACAGTTGGTGGATCCCACCTTGAAGTTTTATGGTGAGTCAATGACTCACTCTATATAGTGTTTAATGATTTATATAAGTCAAGGTTAAAATAATCCAATGAATTGGACTGCTCATCTTTGTATGGTTGATATGGTGCTAGTTATCTGCTGATTGACATCCATTTATTAAAGTTTGCACATTCTATTCGCAACTACCATTAGAGGCACTGAAAATATGTAATTATAAAGATTGCAAACAGTTGTAAACTTAGCTTGACATTTTGGGGTATTGTTAAAAGGAAACCATACTTTACTAAATTGAATAAACTAATCTCTCAAATGAAAAAAAATAAATTTAACTCGCTCGGAACACTTTTTAGCTCGACCGAAATATTTTTTACGTACGGAGGACTATTAATATATCTTGTTCGGAGTACATTAATCCGGACACTGTGATACAATTGCGGAGAACGCTACACTAACTGTATGGTTTACTAACTACCATTCTGGACGAGATGGGATCTGGACCGTTAATCGGCCCAGTACGTATCACGAAATTTTTTATTAAACCTTCATTGACTTATTTGACATATTTTTATATATTTTTATAACAAATTATAAATTACAAAATTGTAGATTTTAATATAATCTACAATTTGGATTACACAACCATCGGAACACGAAGAGGAGCAGCAACACGACCATTTGAGTGAGAAACAAGGGATCTTGCCTTATCCATTCCCTTGTTACGAGATCCACGAGGAAATAAAAGATTTATTGAACAAGAAAAGAAAAAAAACCACAAAAAATCTCATAGATTAAGTATCAAAAGTTAGGTCCACAGATAACTCGACACAATCCAGACTCATGGGTCAAGTGGAGTTTGAGAAGTCGAAGGCAAGGGAAAACTGCCAGCTAGCGCAAACCTTCCCATCCAGGTTCAAATCTCAGTCTCGTTGGTGTATATGGGAGTACTGGTGGTAACACAAACATACTGCCCCTACGTGCGATTAGTGACTTCGCTCGAGAGTGTCGGCCCGAGGTAGTTTCCTACAGATTTTTCCAAATTTATAGAATAGACTGAGTAGTGTATAAGAGTTTTGCAGCAGCACACTTGAACGAAAGACTGAAGCTAATATGTCAGTGTGGTTCTCATTTCACATGTCTAGAACTTTATTTACAACTCTGTGCCTCTCTCACTGTAGAAAGACAGAGAAAGCATATAAGGAAGAGTTTTAAAAAACTAAGCTAATAGAAAACAGAGAAATGGCCCCTGGCAAGGATGGCCCTGCGCATAAATTGAGAAAGGAAATAAGCCTGATCTTAAAGCATATGTCCTATATTAGCCTGCTTCATGGTAACTTAGAGTCAGACCACAGTAACTTATGACTTTGGTGAAGCAATCAGAAGAGGGACGAGTCAGGTCCTCGAACTCGTCAAATCGAAAAGGTAAGCATAGAATGAATGAAAACGTTTTAGAGATAAAATTTTGATCTATACGTATAGATACAAGAAAATTATGATTATTTTTTTTTTTAAAAAATAATATAAAAATTTAAATTTTAATGAGATCTATAATTTTAATGTTAACATTTTTTTAAATAAATAGTTTGGGACTAAAATTTAATGTGTTTGAACCGAATTTTAAAACTATTTTAAATCGCTTTAAATTTGTTAACTTTTAGAATATCAAAGATCAATTTAGAATGTATTTTCTAAAAAAAAATAAAAAAATTATAGAACACATTAAAATATATAATTTTATGTTAATTTTTTTAAAAAAATAATTATACATATTTTTTACTATACACCCGTACACATGTAGTAGTCACATACGCACAAACAGATGTAATCATAACTCTTAAGGATATGTAGCGCGGTAAAAAAAAAAAAAAAAAAAAAAAAAGCCCGCGGGCTGTATCGCAGCCTAGACTACACAAGCGGTTGTGCAAGCCAAGGGCCAGTCCCAAGAAGCCAGCTCGCGGAAGACGTGTGGGCTGGTACGGCCAGTGCGGCCGTTGCTTTTTTTAAATTTTAAAATTTAAACTCAACATCTATAAATACTTCTCCAAATTTTTCAATTCTCATACATAATTTTTCAATTCTCAACTCCTATTCTAATTTCTCAATTCAATATTTTCAAAATATACACTATAGTTATCTACTCTCTAATAGTTTATTTTTCGATATGTTAGTTATTTTTATCAAAGTAAAATATTAATTTTATATTTTTCGTATAATCAAAATGAAACCATACAACCCATACAATTATGAATTATATGCTACATGCTAGGCGGGCCGGCCTGGCTCGTATTACGATACGTGTGGGCCGGCCTGGCTCATATTACGATACGTGCGGGCCTGCCTGGCTCGTATTACGATACGTGTGGACCGATCCGGACCTGTACGGATGACATCTCTAAAGATATGCAAGTTTAATCAACTGATCTGTAGGTCTATTATAATAAATTTACTGAAATATAACATGAAGCTATTATCATATCATTTTTTTTCTCTAATTTATCACCTGAGTAAAGCATGGTGTATGTATTTTTATTCATGACAATAAATGGTAAACTCTTGGGGAATATATGTTTTTTACTTTTCCAAATCTTGACAAGAAATGGTAAAATAATCTATTTAGTGCATATATATATATCTTTTTCTTTTCACTTATTCTTGCTAAGTTGCCAAATTTTTTGACAAAGGTCTTTTTGATAATTTTGAACAAAGTTTTAGGCGCCGGTACCGGTGCTTACTAACACTAGCATAGGCAAATGTGCAACAGTATGCTAGGCACCACTGCATATGTTCGGATGCGGATTTACGAAGCCCAGTTAGACTTGGCAAATAAAGCGTTGTTTTGAACTAATTTCAGCTGAAATATGACGATAAAAACTGACGATATGAACTAAACGTCTGAAATGTCTTAGAATATCCAGACATTTTTAAATTATATGATAATATTTTTATATAAATTTATTTATGAGATTGATTAAATTATGTTAATTTAAAATATAATATCTAATTGTTTTAAATTATATACTTCCACGTTTTATACATATTACGTTTTAAATTGAAAAGGATAGTGTTAATTGCGCTGGTGGGCTACAAACAAATAGCCCACTCTTATCCCAGCTCAAAATAAAATAGACGACAATTTTCTTGGAAGACAAGATACTTCCTATCAAGTCAACTGCGATGGCTGATCGCGCCCGGTTTCTTGCCGGCATCCTCCATTGATGACGAACCGAGGTCCAAGCTTTCTATTCGGTATATAAATCAACATATCTCCGCTCAGCTCAAACAATTCTCACTCCCTATGAGTTCCCACCTGCAACAAAAAATGGAGGAAGCAATAACGCTGCGCCCCTTCGACATCTCCGACGTCGACGACTTCTTCGTCTGGGCTTCTGACGACAAAGTCAGCCGATTCTGCTCGTGGGACACCTATACCAACAAGCATGACCTACTAAATTACATCCATAGGTCGGTACTCCCCCATCCTTGGTTCCGAGCGATATGTCTTGCCGGTCGGCCGGTCGGTGCCCTCTCCATATCGCCGAAGGGCGGCAACGACCGGTGTCGCGCAGAGTTAGGGTACGTGCTGGCGTCTCAGTATTGGGGCCGCGGGATCGTGACGGCAGCGGTGAAGGCGGCGCTGCGATCGGTGTTTGACGATTGGAGGGGTGGAGAGGGTTGAAGCGCTGGCGGACGTGGAGAACTCGGCGTCGCAGAGGGTTTTGGAGAAGGCTGGGTTTACAAGGGAAGGTGTGTTGAGGAAGTACGCATTCTTGAAAGGGGAGAAGGCAAAGGATATGGTGATGTTTAGTTTCATTAGAACTGATTCGCTCGTTGATTGATCTGTTTTCTCTCTCTTTATGTATGCTGTTGTCGATTCTGAATGAACTTTGATCTATAGATCGTGTTTGGTCATCTATTTCCAGTATATTTATCAAATTTTAAAGCATTAAACATGCCGCTATATACAATACAGTTAATTTGCTAGCTTCTGTTCAGTAGTAGATTCATAAAAAACTTCCAAAAATAAAAACAGGATCTTCCGGGTAGAATCTACTAATCTATGCATAGTATAAAACACTTTCATATGCTAGCAGCTTTGCCGCTTCATCCTCAAGTGGCTTTAAGTTCGTTCCAAACAATTGCTTGAATACTATATATGCAAAAGGTTGCAAAACTCATATGGTGATGGATTCGTGCGGGCAGAGACTGCTTATAATTACATTTTGTGCAACCCCTGCAGAATTCAGTCCATGCTGGAGATTCATAAAGGCATAGAGGAATGTAACTCACATTGCAGTGAAATTGCTATACTAAAAACTAAATGAGAGAGGAAGTGAATATCACCACCATTTCACGTACTTTTCAAATAATTTTGACATATGGCATGTAGTATTTTTTCTTGATCTAATAATATATAACAAATACAATACAATATGTTAATAAAAATAATATATGAAATTATACTGTAAAAATTATAAGAAATTAATTTTTTTTTCAGTATTATTATTTATATATAATTATTAATGACTAATATCTGTGTATCGCACGTGCACAAAACTAGTGTACCATCTAATCTTCAATCCAACTGAAAGTGGCCATATTGCTATATCCTTTATGCAACATGATATGAGCACCACTAGCCGCTAGGGTATTCCTCAGACGCAAGTTAATAAAAATAACTATCAATCTATATGAAATTATAATATAAAAATTATAAGAAATTAGATTTTTCAGTATTATTATTTATATATAATTATATATGATTAACATCTGTGCGTCGTACATGCGCAAAACTAGTGTATCATCTAATTTCAATCCAACTGAAAGTGGCTATATAGCCTATATTGCTACATCCCTTATGCAGCATGATATGAGCACCACTAGCCACTAGGGTGTTCCTCAGACGCAAGCCAGTCGGAAAAGCTCTATGCCTTCTTTTTAATTTTCTTTTACATTTTTTTTGTTTCAATATTTTTTTGGGAGAGAAAGATTTGTGTGTTTTAAGATTAGCCCCGAGATATCAGCACAAGCAAATCCGCGATAGTTTAATTTGAATCTAGCACAGTTGCTACACCTTGATTTTTTAGTATTTTTACACTTTCAAAATGAGGATTTACGACAACTCTTAGTTTCAGTCGCGACACTACTTTTTAACACAGAATATGGTGTCTCATCTCAAACTATAGGGACACTTGTATTTTTATACATTCCATAAAATAAAATTACATTTTATGCATATAATTCAAACACTTTTTTATACACTCTTGACCTATAAATGACGAAACTATCGTTACCATTTTCTTAAATGACGATGGTTGTTAACTAAATAGAGACAATTTCGTAATTTTATAAAATCAATAAAATATAAAATATTATTTTAACTAAAAATGCATAATTTTATAATTTTAAATTATCAGAGACATCAAAAAGCAATATAGAATCAAGAAAGAGGCAACTGAAACGTAAAACAGTCAATGAACTCAAAGGAACCCGAAATGTCAAAAAAAAAGACTTATTTGCAAACTCCATAGATAACATTAGAGAAGTTTTTCGAAGCACATTATTCAAGAGAACAAGCAGAAAGAGGATACGCACAAAATACATGCATAAAAGGAACTTTGGAATCAAAATATGCTAGTGACAATCTTGAGAGCATGTCATCTTAATCCCCAAACAAAAAGAAACAAAACAATAATAACTAACAATACTGACATCTTAAAAAGGAGATAAAGCAAATAGCGGCTAAGAGAAAATGTTCTTACTTGAGTTCTCTTGAACAGTAATAGATATTTAAGACTCCCTAACAGGGCTTAAAAACCTTGGAAAGTTTGCACCCAATAGCAAATAACAAAATATCTCGAGCATACGAAAAAACACTGATTTTACCGTTTCTTGGACACACCAACAGTCTTTCCACGTCGACCAGTTGTCTTGGTGTGCTGACCACGGACACGGAGACCCCAGTAGTGACGCAGACCACGGTGGTTCCTGCACAGAAGGAATTCCATTAGAATATGACTTAGAAATGGGCAAAATAGTATCCATATTTCGCAGCAGTACATTATGTCTTGTGGTGGCAGGGTAGGAGACACACAGAGAGACAGATAGCAAGGAGTATATTATGTCTTGACAAAACTGTTTAACATCAAAAGACAGATGAGAATGCTTCGAAAATCAAGTTTATCGCTGCATGCACGATGTTTTGACAATCAAGTTTATCGCTGCATGCACGATGTTTCGAAAATCAAGTTCATCGCTGCATGCATAAGAGTTACTAAAACAGCCTGTAAAGTTATAAGTTCAAAAAGTAAACTCACTAAAGAGAGATGAGGAATAATAATCCAAAACCACCTCTCTGCCAAGAAGCATTTCATTGATATTGGCTACAAAGTGACTTACCTAAACACTCTTGCAGAGGTGGAGACCATATAGGCTGGTTTGAGTTTAATGAAATGAAGAGCTTACCACCAAACAATTTCTTTAGCATATACAAAATAAAAAAGCAAATGACACTCAAAGTAATAAAACAACAATTATGTGCATTTTACATTCTTAAAATAGCTAATCAAAGGCTACTAGATTACAGGAACAACAACAAAATGAACATTGCGACATGAAACTCCAAGAGCCAACAAAAGTAACCAACCTGATCTTCTTGAGACGCTCCAGATCATCTCTCAGCTTCATATCAAGGGCATTGGAGACAACCTGAGAGTACCTATACCATCCTTGTAATCCTTCTTCCTGTTGAGGAACCAGTCTGGTATCTTGAATTGCCGTGGGTTTGCCACAACAGTCATCAGGTTCTCCAGCTCAGCTGCTGAGAGCTCTCCAGCACTAAAATTCCAAATTCACCATCAAATAAGCAAACTAAAACATTTATTTCATGCTAAAAACAGCATAAAGCAAAAAGTCAATAAGCAACAAAAGCTACCAACAAATTATGCGAAAGTATCAGTTGAGATGGAATGGAGGTAACAAAGGTACAAGGTCGTAAATTACATGCATGATGAACCACAAAGGAAAGTTTGTGATCCAATTCCCACATATAAGCTCCTAAAAATGTCCACAGTCCACACTTTGAAAAAACAATAACAAAATGGGAGTACTACTTATAACTTATCACAACGTATATCATTCATGATTTATATAACTGAACTGTTAAACCCAAACAGTACATCACACTAAATTTTTTTTATTTAAAAAAAAAAGTTTCAACATCATCAAAGTCGCTGAGATCTAAATCAAAATAGCGACCATTAAATCAACAATCAGATTAAGAAACTAAACAACGGCAGCTGACTTGCTAAATAGCACATGTATGAAGATTATACAACAAAAAACGAACTCTGCATAGCTAAATGGTTTATATCATCTGAAACTACACAGAAACAACAATCTCTTAAATCAAATTAACATTGATTAACAAACTACGGGATCATTTATGCAACGACGACAACCGAACTGCTAAATGACATATACGATAACTATACAACTTATGATCTACTATATCAAATTCGCAATATAAAACAATCGATCAACTAAATAAACGAACCGCTTGTTCATATCGATGTCAGCTTTCTTGCAGCAAATGTTGGCAAATCTGCGGCCGATACCCTTGATCGAGGTGAGGGCAAACATGATATTCTGCTTCCCGTCCACGTTCGTGTTGAGCACACGAAGAATGTGCTGGAAATCCTCGTTCGCGATCAGAGACTGCAACAAAATCATCAAGAATCAGCAGATCAAATTAGAAGAAGAATCAAACAGTGAAATTAATCGAGAAGAAAGAAGAGATTCGGCGCTCGCCATGGTTGCTGTGCACGGCGCCGAGGACAAGTGAGGAGGCCTGGAGGTGGGGAAGTGGATGTAGGTAACTAAAAACATAAAGATCCGCGTTGGTGATGTACAGATTTATAGTATCCAAGCAAGAGGGTCCATTTCCTTCCTTGTTGGGCTAGAACTTGGCAAGCGCTTGAAAGTTTATTGGACTGGGCCAGCAATCAAGTTTTTACAATAAAGACAATGTTTCTAAGGCTGCGGTGTCAGCCTAAGGTACCAGGAGATTCTAATTAGGTAACCAGCCTGTTTACCATCTCTTGAGACCATGTGGATGGCATACGGTTAGGGCTGAAACAAGCGGAGCTCAAGACGAATATTATGTAGCTCAAGCTCGGTTCGTTGACATTACTCGAGCTCCAACTCGAGCTCGAGCTCGATGAGCATCTGCGGCCGAGCTCGAACTCGGCTCACTTTAAAAAAAAAACATGCTCAAGCTCGGCTCGATTGCTTCAGTTTGAGCTAAGGCCGAGCTCGAGTACCACAAGTTTATCGAGCTCGACTACCTAGATCGAAAATAATATGTACGATGACATTTATAATTTATATAAAAATTAGGACCGAATTGTAAACAGCTAAACAATTGTTGGGTTCAACCAATTTATAACAATCCGGACTGGATGCAAAGACTCATTATCAACTGTGCTCGTATAGACTTAAGAGCCTAAATTTTTTTGGAATATATAGCAATTGCCTTATAATCAATATCTTGTATCTAGCAACTGCATGATATGGCATTATAACTTTTTATCTATAGAGGATATTTACAGTCGTTTTTCTCATAATTTTGAGTACTGGCAACATTGTTTTCTCCCTTTGGAATTTGACATAAATCACTAAAGCTTATCGTTTGTGTATTTATCGTTTATTTTTTCTATATGATATCAGTGTGAATCTAAGTTGTCAATCTATAAGCAGTAAATTACATAATCAACCCAAGAGAAAGCCCGCGGGCTCAGCCCACTGCCAATAGAAACCTGCATGCATGCTTCCCGTCGGTTTTGACACATAGACCCGAGTCTATGGATATGAGTTGTTTGAAACGATTCAGTACCTCTATAATTGTATGCTAGTTTTAGCTGGTTAGACTATTTTAACTCGTAGAGATCAGGCAAGTTGAACAAATTTAAAAGAATTGGTTATTATAATAATAAGAGAAAATGTAGCCAATCTAATGACTTTGTGCTTACTTGGGCACAGGGGCGGATCTACAGTATCCCAAGGAGGCGGCGACCCCTTGGATTTTGGAGAAGATGTATATATATATATATATATATATATATATATATATATATATTATGGTGTATGTAAATATATGTTATCTATATGTATGCAAATCAATTAACGCATGGTGCTAAACGATAACTTGACCAAAAATTATGAAGATGTTTTTGCTAACTGAATGTGTATTCTTTTTTTTGGAAGTGAATGACATGATTTATTTTATTAGCTATTGAGGACCCTCCTTAACAAATTTTTTGGATCCGCCACTGCTTGGGCAACGTACCTATACATCAAAAATTAGTGCAATTTAGCTCCCACAATACTAATTACAAAATGAAGCTCCAGAAAACAACTAAGAATCAAACGCAGAAATTATATATATATATATATATATATATATATATATATATATATATATATATATAGTCCATTCACCAAGTTTTATTCATCTTGATCCCTTTAGCTTCTTTAACTTGAAATCACGACACCTCAATTTCAATCTAGAACTCTTGCAATACTTTGATATGAAACGGTGTCCATCTCGTTCTAGACAAGATGTTCTTTATAAGATTAGCACTTTGGCATGTATAGGGACGCTCTTTATAAGGCAAGCGCATAAGCGCACCTAGAGGCGCCTTATAAAAGTGGAGTCTCAATTTAAAAAGATAAAAGAATAAGAATTAGAAGCAACATAGTTGACCCACTTCCGGGTAAAGGCCAATATGTCTAAATATAAATCTTTCACCAGTTTTATTTTGCTTATTCTTTTCTACATTTAATTACTTTTGCTACTAGCTATTACTTCCAACTATTTTTTTGGGTTCCAGGCGCCTCGATTTCTATCTAGCATGCCCCTTGTTTAGCATCTTGCGGCTAGACTACGACAAATGCTTTGTGACTTCGCATGCCTATCACCTTTGACAATTGTGACTCAAAGTACTTAATTTTAATTTGACATTCTTTCAACCCATAATGCTCTGATTCTTACACGCTACACCTTGACTTCATTTTAAAGATATGATTAAGAGGGACCCAACGGGATATGTAAAAAAGTAAATGAACTTAAATAACATAAATGTCACGAAATATACTTATTTCCAAACTCCATTAGAGAAATCAAAATCCGCTAATGACCAGCACAACTATTTCCTGCTTGAAAGGAGACAAGATCCTCTGTGTTCAAAATACAGTGGAATTTTCTATGGCGCCGATCAGAACCGTCCATCATGATTTGCACAAATTACGAGATTTTATATAAAATTTTTATCGAACTATTTGAGCTATTTTTAAAAAAATATTTACATCAAACACATTCTATAGCCTGAGACACACAAACGCATTTTTATTGTCTTTGACTATTAATCCACACTCAATACCAGGTAGAAACCAAGTGCATTACATATATTACTATGTAGCAGGTAATTAATTTTTAAAAGTTGCTGGAAATAGCCTCTAAAACTGATAACAAAATACATTTAACAAGTTGAACTCTTTTTAAAATAAAAAAAAAACAATATTGTTAATTTGAAACCCAACAATTGTCGATAGATGGCTAGTCCATGCTGAAATTTATTCAACAATATAAACTTTATAAGGTGAAAGTCCACCATTAATTCTACATACCTTGGATTTGAACTTGTAATTTTCACAAGTTATGTGAAAAACTAGCTTAAAAAAAGTTGGAGAGGTGAGGAACCCAAGTTATGTGCAGAATGTAGGGGAAATACGCATAAGAAATGTTTCACATCTTATCTCATAAAAAACAAAGAATAATGTAGCAAATGGCTGCATTGGGCATATTATTCACCTGAAACTATCCTGAAAATAAGAATGCATCTAAAAAAAATGAAATGCATTTTTTTTTTCTTCCACTTATGCATCACAATAAAAAAAAAGCATGCCCTTGTTTAATGTTTATCACGATTCAGTAAAATTGACAAATAACAACATATTTATTATGGAGGGTCTTGTTTTCTGAGCTACTTAGCTACATTGATCAGCTCTGCGAAGCCCTTAATTTCCCACAACAACAAGAATTACTCAGAATGCTGTCTATAAATAAGCTAAGACAAGAAACCTGTAAAGAAAAGCAGAGGAGAGAAATTGCTTTTGATATTCTATACTTTCAGAACCAAAAAGAGCCAATTGGAGGAGACCACAAAATAAGAGAGAAAAATAATACATTGATATAACACCACAAACAACAATCCCGTTAAATCCCGCCGCGTGAAGAATAGAGAGGATAGATGAATGCAGCATGCGCAAAAGGGTGCTGTTTTCATGGGACCTCGACCTGAAAAAATAAGCACATAGATTAGTAGTCATACAGGTTCAGAGGATAATAAATCACTCCTGCCTAAAAAATAGTACACTAATATATTCGTTCGAATTCATGAGTTGAGAAGCATTTGACTCCTGCTTCCTAGAAACACATCTTTTGAGACCCACGTTACCAGAAGCTTAATCGCAGAGGTCTCCTATGCTCTGCATGCTACCCACTGGTTTAGAAGCATGTAAAACTTAGACATTGTATTACGGATCGATACAAATCATGATAAGAATATATATATATATATATATATATATATATATACAAACGCGATGATATGAACTGCTTGAAATGATTTCGTAACCACACGACTGTATCATAGTTTTAGCTGGTTCGGCTACTTTCTCACCCTGAGAGATTAGGGCAACTTGCAGAAATTTGAAAGAACCGATTTGTACTATAAACATAATAAAAAAATACAATCAACCCCTGAATTTGTGCTTACTTGGGCAACCTTACTATGTAGAAAAATTGGTACATCATAGTTCCCACAGGACCAATTACAAAATGGAACTATATGTAAATGGCAGGGAATAATGTACGGAAACTACATTGCAACCCGTAATTGTATATCGCATAGGTCCATTTTTACCATGTTTTATTTCACTTAGATCTCCCTAGCACCTTAATTAGAATCCACGACCAAGGTTTTCTGTACCGAGCTGAGCCGAGTTTCAAACTCAGATCTCGGCACGATATATATTTATTTGTTATTTTTAAAAAATAAAATTAAAAATAAATTAAAAATTTCAAATATAAGTTTTGTTGACACATGCCGTGCTAGGTCGTGCCGTGCCGATAACTACTGGTACAGGCACGTGGCGTCCAGCACAGAAAACCATGTCCACGACACCATAATATGGATCTAGGACTTTTGCTACACCCTGATTTTTTATTACGCATTTTTTATAAATGAAGTAATTTATTTCATGCACATCTTTTCTACCCGCAACACTCTTATTCTAACACGCTACACCACGACCCAATTGAAAAGTAAAACAGTAAATGAACCTACACAACACATAAAAATAAACTTATTTGCAAACTCCAGAAGAGAATATTAGGAAAGGCTCTCGAACCAGATTATTGAAGCAAACAGTAAGCAAAAAGCAAAGAGGACAAGCACAAACTCATTCATAAAAAAAGGAGCTTTGCTATGCACCCCAAAAAACCACACAAAAAATTATACATACTGACGTGGCACAATCAGTACCACACATTACGATTGGTATATATATATTTTTGATATTTTTTGCGGATCACAAGAGAATTGTGTGGATCACGAGACGCGTGTATAGTAGAAATATGTTATGTTTATTGGGTAGTTTGTTAGGAATGAGTAATTTTATTTTTAAAAAAAGGAACTGGCGAATAAAAAATGCGGTAATGACCAGCACCATTATTTCCTGCTTGAAAGCATGCCCATTTTAATTTCGACAGATTTTCATAATACCAAAATAATACCAAACCAAACAACAATAACTAACAGATTGAATACCATCTTAAACAGGAGCTAAAGTAAGTAATTTAATGTTCACAGCAAAAATTGTTCTTTTCCGAGATGCACATATCTCTCGAGCAATAATAGATAACAGACTCCCTACAAGAAAAGTAAATCTAGCAAACTGAATTTCTGCAAAATGTTAAAAACGAACAGGGCTTAAAAGCTCAGAAAATTTGCACCTACAGCAAATAACATCCCAGGAAACTAAAACTCCAAAGAGATTGATTATATTATCGTTTCTTGGACACAGAGAGCCGGCAGTGAAGCAGACCATGGTGGTTCCTGCAAGGTGAATTCCATCAGGATATGAGTTAGAAATGAGTAGCATTATATCCCACATTTCTCAGCAGTAAGAGAAACGGTAGGAGGAGAGAGAGAGAGAGAGAGAGAGAGAGAGAGAGAGAGAGAGAGAGAGAGAGAGAGAGAGAGAGAGAGAAAAAGAGAGAGAGATGGAAGTCTGGAGTCGAAAATGGTCATGGATATCTGGAGTCGAAAACAATCTAGATATTCAGAGAAAAAGTTCTATAATAAAACGTTTACGCCACGTCAGTATATTTTTCTCTCACGTTTAAATAAAAAAATAAATTTTATAAGTATTTTTTGAAAAAACTTTCTAAATGAAACTTATAAATTTTAATGAGATCTACAATTTTAATATTCAAAAATTTTTCAAAAAATATTTCCAAATAGACATTTTGGAGCTCCAAAATTTAACAGGTTAAACGAATTTTTAAACAGTTTTTAAATCGGCTTCAAACCCGTTAAACTTTGGAGCCCCAAAATATATTTTTAGAAATATATTTTAAAAAAGTTTGAACATTAAATTTGTAAATCTCGTCAAAATTTACAATTTTGATATTAAAAAATTTTTCAAAAAATATTTTTAAATATATTTTTTTGAGGCCGTTACATAAAGTGACGCGGTATACTGTTACACCCAAGCATCACTCTATCTAGAGAGACAGGCCTATGCAGAATGGATTCGCTGCATCCCATAAGAGAACTTGTAGAGAACATGGTCATGGATATCCGGAGTTCCAGCAAAGGCTATTGAAGATAACTACAGATTTGATACACCAGAGAAAATGAATGAGAACATTTTCAATGTATTTTTCTTCTATATGTTAATACAGAAATGGGAACCTAGATATATACACACATTCTAACGGGAAGAAATTTAATACAATATCTACCAACTAGAAATAATAAATTATTGTAAATTCCCTAGGATTTTATCTGCCCAAGACAACTTGCAATTAATATGGGAGAGATAATTAATGATGTATTACAACACTCCCCCTCAAGTTGGGTGGTAAATGTCAATTAGCCCCAACTTGTTAAGAATGTAACTAAATTGATTTGGTTGAAGAGCTTTAGTAAGTATATCCGCTAGTTGTTCATTGCTGCTGACATATGGTGTTTGAATTTCCTTTCCTTGCACCTTATTCCGAACAAAATGGCAATCCACTTCAATGTGTTTTGTTCGTTCGTGGAACACTGGATTTGAGGATATGTGAATTGCAGCTTGATTGTCGCAAAATAGGTCCATTGGCTCAGAATAAGGAAAACCAAGCTCGCAAAGTAGACTTTTGATCCAAATTAATTCACACGATGCAGAAGCCATAGCTCTGTATTCAGCTTCAGCGCTTGATCTTGCAACCACATTTTGTTTCTTACTCTTCCATGTTACCAAGTTTCCTCCAACAAAAGTGCAGTATCCGGTGGTTGATTTTCGATCATCCATACTTCCTGCCCAATCTGCATCAGCATATCCAGAAATCTTCAAGTGTCCATGCTTTCTCACCCACAATCCTTTTCCTGGACAAGACTTCAAGTAGTGCAGAATTCTATCAATCACTTTAAAATGTTTAGTTGTAGGCTTATGCATGGCTTGACTAATAAGACTCACAGAATATGCTATATCTGGTCTGGTCATAGTTAAATAAATTAATTTCCCTACAAGTCTTTGAAATTGATGAATATCCTTGCTACTTATGTTTTCACCATCATAGACAGAGAATTTTGAATTATAGTCTATAGGAGTTGAAGCAGGTTTAGCGCCAATCTTGCCCGTCTCCATTAATAAGTCTAAAGTGTATTTTCTTTGGCTAATAAATAACCCTTTATTAGAACGAGCAAACTCAATTCCAAGAAAATATTTCAATCTACCAAGATCTTTAATATCAAATTTCTTACTCAAACAGTTTTTCAATGTTTGTATACTAACATCATCATTTCCTGTGATCACTATGTCATCAACGTAAATCAGAACTATTAATTTTTTATCATCCTTTTGAAATACAAAAAGTGACGAATCAGAATTGCATACCTTGAATCCAAGACATTTGAGTTCACTACTGATTTTATGGTACCATGCTCGAGGAGATTGCTTCAAACCATATATTGCCTTTTTTAATTTGCAAACAAGACCCTTATTTTCATCTTTGTGACCTGGGGGAATGTTCATAAATACTTCTTCCTCAAGATTGCCTTGTAAAAAGGCATTTTTAACATCCATTTGATACACAGGCCAGTCATGATTAACAGCAATAGACATTAAAATTCTAACTGTATTCATCTTAGCAACAGGAGCAAATGTTTCTTCATAGTCAATTCCTTGAGTTTGAGTAAATCCTTTAGCTACAAGTCTTGCCTTATGCCTTTCTATAGTACCATCACTATTATACTTGATCTTGTAAACCCATTTACAATCAACAACCTTCTTTCCTGAGGAAGTTTAACTAATTCCCAAGTTTTATTTTTCTGAAGTGCATCTAATTCTTCTCTCATGGCAGTGACCCAAACATTTTTAGTTTTAGCGTCATTGTAATTTGTTGGTTCCTTATCTTTTTCAATATTGCAAAGAAAAGAATAAAAATCTGGAGAGATATTATCATAAGATACATACCTTTCTATAGGATAAGCAATAGAGGTATATGTTTGATAATCTCTTAACCTGGTTGATGGAATGTGCTGCCTGGTTGACCTTCTCAAGGTTGGCTCCTCTCTGTCTTCTATATGTAATTCCTGAGAATCATAATTTTCTTGATTGTCTTGTTCATTTACATTTTCTGATGTGGCATCATTTTCCTCATCTATTGAAGTCCTGTGGATACTTGTGTCTATGATAGGTCTTGGAGTTGTATTGCTATGAATCTCCCCCTGTTTGTTATTATTCATTTCCTTTCCTGCATAAAATGGATTAGATTCCAGAAAATAAACGTCCCTTGAAATATATTTTTGTTTGTTGATAGGGTCATAACATTTATATCCTTTCTTAACACTAGAGTATCCTAAGAAAATACACTTAACAGCCCTTTTATCTAGTTTATCTCTATTATTTTCGGGTACGTGCACAAAACAAGTACTTCCGAAGACTTTCAAGTGAGAGAAGTTAATTTTCTTTTTCATCAAGATTTCCAAAGGAGACTTGTAGTTGATGACCTTACTTGGAAGCCTATTAATTAGATAACAAGCAGCTAACACAGAGTCAGACCAGTAATTCTTAGGGACATTCATCTGAAACCTTAAGGCACGAGAAACCTCAAGTAAATGTCGATTTTTTCTCTCAGCAACTCCATTTTGTTGCGGAGTGTAAACACAAGATTTTTGATGGATAATGCCAAGCTCTTTTAAATGATTTGTAAACTCCTTTTGATATTCAGTTCCATTGTCTGTACGAAAAATTTTGATTTTTCCATTGAACTGAGTTCTTATCATGTTTCTGAACTCATTAAAAGCAGAAAATACATCCGCTTTAGATTTTAACAAATATATCCATGTAGTTCTTGAGTGATGATCAATAAAGCTAACAAAATATTTAAAACCATCATATGAAATTTGAGGTGACGTCCATAAATCAGAATGGATTAAATTAAATGGTTCTTCATACTCAGTTTGTGAAAGTGGAAATGAAGTCCTAGTAAGCTTAGCATACTTGCAACTTTCACAATCAGTAGAGATTAAACCATTACAAGGAAAATTTTTTTGAAAAATCTGATCTGAGGGATGCCCAAGCCTATAATGCCATAACTTCAGATTAATGTCATTTTTTGTTTTAGTAACGAAAGCCTTTGGATATTTGTCCAAAATATAGAGGCCATTAACATGCCTACCTTCACCAATCAGCTTCTTGGTCTTCAGATCCTGAAAAATAACTGAGTCAGGATCAAAGATAACTTGACATTGCAATTGCTTAGTAATCCTACTAACAGAAAGTAATTGATTAGAAAATGAAGGAACAAATAATATATCTGAAGGGGGTTGATTAGGAAAGAAATTCAATTTTCCAATTCCTTGAATAGGAATAAAATCACCATTAGCAACCTGCACAAATTTTTGTTTGTTAAATCTACTCATACTAACAAGTTGCTTATCATTGTTAGTCATGTGTTCGTTAGCTCCAGAGTCAACAATCCAAGGCATATTGTAAACATTATTTTGGTTGTAAGTAGTAGATAAACCAAGAATATTACCGGATTTTTCAGAATATTGGTGAGTATCCGCTTGAACAGTAGTTTGTGAATTTAAATTCTTACTGAGATGCTGCAAGAGTTGTTGAGCAAGAACTTCAATGGATGACTGATCTTTGGTTGCTACATTAGCAACAACCTGCTTATCCCGGCCTTGCCTGTCCTTTTGAGGTTTAAGATGTGGATGAAGAAACCAGCATTTGTCTTTGATGTGTCCGATTCTACCGCAATGTTCGCATGTTGGACTTGTTCTGACAGACTTGTAAGTTCCTTTTCCTTTGGTTGGAATAGCTCCTTCATTGTAGGTCCTGTTGAAGACCTTTGCAGCATAAGCACTTGTCTCAGATTGCTCTTCTTCTTTCTTGACTCCATGTATCATGATCTTTTTTCTTGTTTCTTCTTGCTGAATCCTGGCACATACACTAGAAAAAGAGGGAAGCTCAGTGCTAGACAGAATGCTTTCCTTAAGAAGTTCATATTCAGGTTTTAGGCCTGATAGAAGTTGAAAAAGTTTGTCTTGTTCAGCCCTCTTTTGAAGAGTGACGAGATCAGTAGTCGGGGGTCTATATAGAGCCAGTTCATCCCACATACTTTTGAGATGACCAAGATATTGAACAAAAGATTTTTCCCCTTGCGAGACGTTGGCAATGTTCTTCATCAATTCAAACGCTCTATATAGATTGTTTTGTTGACTATACATGCCATGAATTGAATCCCATAATTCTTTGGCATTCTCAGTAAAAGTAAAGATCTCATAGAGTGATGGTTCAATGGAATTAAGAATCCATGTCATAACCAATTTGTCGTTGATTTGCCACTGCTCATAAGCTGCAGTAGTTTCCTCCGGCGGAGTAATTTTTCCATTGATGTAGCCGATCATTCCCTTTCCTCGAAGAGCAATGGTGACAGCTCTGGACCATGATAAGTAGTTTCTTCCGCTTAGAAGAACCGATGTTAACTTAATATTGGTGTTTGAATCACAATTTGTAGAGACGACGTGGTTACCGGAAGAAGTCTCAAGATTGGTGGAGATTGTTTCCTCCATAAGGAATATGATAGATTTGAAGTTATTGGATCAAACACCTCACTGCTCTGATACCATGAAGATAACTACAGATTTGATACACCAGAGAAAATGAATGAGAACATTTTCAATGTATTTTTCTTCTATATGTTAATACAGAAATGGGAACCTAGATATATACACACATTCTAACGGGAAGAAATTTAATACAATATCTACCAACTAGAAATAATAAATTATTGTAAATTCCCTAGGATTTTATCTGCCCAAGACAACTTGCAATTAATATGGGAGAGATAATTAATGATGTATTACAACAGCTATTGATGATTTGAGATGCGACTGACGAATAAAGGTTGGAGGCAACATTAGCAAGTTTAAGTATTGGAGGTTAAAAGCCCCTTCGTTTGTTCAATTGTCAATTCAGAAATACAAGTTGTTCCGAAGCTAAGCCTGTGCGTGACATCAGTTTTGAATTTGTGAACAGTGGCAAGGCGACAACAGAGCGGTGATATGGATGTCAGCCATCTTCCTCATCAAGGTTGTATTTTTCTTTTTTCTTTTTTTTTTAAGATTATTGTGGTGGAACCCGAAACGTGAGCGTACGCTTCCGAAGAGACCTCAAACTCGCGGGTAAATTCCCACAGACGGTTCCGTTTTCAACCCCGTCAATCGAAAAGCGCACGTAGGCACTCCACAGGATACGCACCTATAAATGTGCAGTGTAGAATTTAAACCCTAGTGGGGCACATATTTTTCGAGGCGCAACGCCCTATCCAGATGGCCTAAACGCGGGAGCTTCCTCATCAAGGTTGTAAAAAATATTCTCGTTATTAGAGAAATCAATTTCTATCAAGAATTTCCACAACCACTTACTGAATAGAGAAAGATTGAGGGATCGAAGATCAATGATATCTTCAACCACCATAATATTTCGTTCTAGCAATGGATATAAATATCGAATACATTCTTTTTATTTAAACGAGCTCATTAAAATAATAGTTTTTTCTAAACGAACTTGTAAACAAACAAGTGATAAAAATATTTCAAATATATGTTGGCAACCTATCAAACAAGTATAAGCTAGGCAACAACTTAGATCAGTTACAAGTTGATGTATTATTATTAGACCTGCATTTGAGATGTTTTCAACACATTTTTAAACAAAAATAGAATATAGGTTATCAATTTCTAAAATAAATTTTTTAATCAGCTTCTAATTATTATTATTATTATTATTTTTATTTTTTTTTGGTCTAGAAGGAGGGACAGACGTCCCTTAACGTTTTATAAATCTTGTATGGCTAACTGCCGATACATCAGAAAAAAGTAAACTAACTACCTCCGATGGAGGGGAATTAAAATATTGAAAGCCTAAAGGTAAGGAAAAAGCTTTGATTGCTAAGTAGTCCGCTACCCGATTTGCCTCTCTATAGATATGTTGGCATCGCACATCCCAGTCACTTCGAAGAAGTTGCTTACATTCTAACACCAAATTTCTATGTCGGTCTTCTGGAAGGTCGTTGCTTTGTAGTAATTGAATGAGGAGGAGGGAGTTTGTTTCAATATAAACTTGGGTTTTATGCAAGTTTATTTAATTTTTTTTATTGGGCCAGATTCTAATTAAATTTTTATCGAGCTCCCGTACGAGTGTAACGAGCGGTTCACTATCAAAATCGAATTCGCGACTGCTAATCAAACCCACATATTTGCTTACACACATAACAATAACTTATCCAGTTATCCTCTCTCCATTTATCTAACATATCCTTTTACAGCTTTTAAAGCCTCCGTATAAGTAGATGGGCCGCGGCCATGACGCGGCTGGCCCAATTGGTACCAGCCGCAACGCACTGTTCTGTCCGTCACTTGATATGACACGCTACAGTTGATCTTTATCCGAATCGCCCATCACCCGTCATCATGCATCATCAGCGCTGTTCATTCCCACCTCGCCACGCTCCTTCCCACGAGCGGAACCTACCCCACCGCTAGTACCCGAATCTTCTCGCGCTGTTCCATCTATCCCACCGCCGGTGACCGCATCCTAACTGATTAAAATCCCGTGCAGAACCCAAACACCAATCGCATACAGAAACAAATCAGAACAACTCTCGCTAAGTATAAGAAATATCGTGATGACGTGGAACCTACGAAATGGTTGAATATTATGCATCTAGAAATATCCTGTATACTGAAAACGCTTCCCGCAATTTATCTGCTTTACCGCGCAACAGCAGCAGTTAAACCGGGGGCTTTACAGGTTGTATCAACTACGTGGCGAATTCTTCTTGGCTGAAGCTCTTGACTGAACAGTCCTCAAGAGGTGCTTTTTTTCCCGGCACCTTCTGTCCTGCTCCCTCCCTCGTTTCTCCCCCTTTTCCACTCGTCAATTTCAGGATTAGGGTTCGGGGTTTCGTTGTAGGAGATTGCGAAAGGAGAGTGGCTATGGGGTCAGCCACCGCGGCGGTGCCGCCTGCAGATCCAGTATCGGCGGGACTGGCGGAGCTACAGCGGCAGCAGGAGCTGATAACGAGCTGCACGGCGCTGTGGAAGGAGCTGACGGACCACTTCAGCACCCTCGAGCAGAGTATTCAAGCCCGCTGCGACGCCCTTCGCTCCGCCAACGAGTCCCTCGACGCAACCACCAACGCCGCCCTCGCATCCCTAGACCGCCGCGAGCTCTCGATCGACTCCTCTGTCGCGCTCGCCTCCTCGAAGCTCAACTCTGCTTTGCTTGCCTTCAAAGCCGCCGCCGAGGACTCCTCAATCGACTCCGATGGCGTGGCCAAGAGGCTGCGTTCGCTCTGCGCGAAGATGGATGCCGAAAACTTCTTCGATTTCCTCGTCAGCAAGAAAAAGGAGGCTGATCTGCTACGTGGCGAGCTGCCGAGCATTCTGTCTGACTGCATCGATCCACCGAGGTTCGTTATGGACGCGATTTCTAGGGTGTTCCCCTTGGACAAGAGAACAAGCAAGGGGAACTATGATTACGGGTGGGCGTGCGTGCTGTTGTTGGAGTCTTTAGCACCTGCTCTTGCAGATCCGAACCCGGAAATTGGGGATTCTAGGCTGATGGTGACACCGAGCATTAGAGAGCGGGCGAAAGAGATGGTGGCGGAGTGGAAAGAAGGGCTAGAGAAGAGAGGAGGAATTGAGATGGTGAAGCCGGCTGATGTCCATACTTTTCTGCAGCATTTGGTAACGTTCGGGATCGTTGAGGAGGAGGAGAAGGAGAAGCAGTTTTATAGGAAGCTTGTTGTCGCTTTTGCTTGGCGCAAGCAGATGCCTAAACTGGCTGTCTCGCTGGGTCTCAAGGAGAAGATGACTGGTGAAACATCTTGTGCTTTAGTTTTGTTCTTCAATGATATTGCATTTTAGTCTACACAAATTTAGCTTGCATATAGGAGCTGGTGATTGTCGAAGTATATAGTGCAATAATTCCTAGCTGCGATCCTATTGTGGTAAATAGCATCAGTAATATAATAAGTGTGGTCATCTTAATTTGGTTTTTGGCACTGTAGAAGGAGAAGTTCTCCTAATTGATTTTCCCTCATTTTTGTCCTAACCCTAGGCTTGCTTTATCTATATATAAAGAATCTTTGGTGGTCCTAGGTTTTTGAACGTTTCTTAGAATTCCGCTTTGCAGCTTGATTGTTTGCCTATGTTAGCTTTAGGACCTTGTAACGGAGAGAAATTATGTTGATGATGATGCAGAATAGTTTGTCCAGGCCGAAAATGCAACTAAAAAATAGAAGTATGTCTAACTGCAGGCAGGTTTTCTAATTATGAGTTTGTAATGTGTAGAAGTGTCATGCATCATGTGTTAGAAGCCTAGATTGATTTTGCAAATCTGTTAGATTACTGTGCTTTATCTATCATAAGGAGTCTCATTTTATTAATAACCACCAAAACTTCTATGCATTTCTGAACTTCCACCAAAGACAAATGAAACTTATGGCTGTTGTTGTGTTGTGTTCTTTTCTGCCAGAGCTAACAAACTTTGTAGCACTTAACACACTCACTAGCTTTGTGGTAATGGAGCTAAAAACGTGTTTGAGGCAGTTAATCCTATGAGAATGTTAAGTCGTCGCTGATTACGGATATTTTCTTCTAGCCCATTAGTTTGATGTTTATATTAAGTAATCCTTGGACTTTGATCCAGTTATGTACAATCACAATTTGTAAGTTGAGAAGATAGCTATGCCCTTCAAACCAATGTTCTATTCTGTATTTGTTTTGTGGCAGTCAGAAGGGACATGAGGAGTTAATACTTAAGACAATTTAGCTGAGCTCATCCACACTTAAAAACTTAACGACAATTTTTTAAATGCTTTCCTTCAAGCTCTTTAGGTAACATGCAATTGGGGATTTCTAGTCATTGTTATCTGGTTTCTATTTCTTTCATGTTCATTGTCCTACTTCAAATGTTGGAGTTGCATGCATTTTGCAGCGTATTACAGCAGTTTACGTTAGGGTTTTTATTCCTGCTTAGTGTAGTCATTTTTGAGGGATTGAGAAATACAACATGGGAAATTATTTATGTTATGTTCGGCTTACAAGTAGATTTATAGAAATGCCATACCACATAAATGCATGCAGTGGGTGACAACCAAATGTCTTCATGCACCGTCTTTAACTGGTAATAGCATCTTTGATTCTTAGAATCATACTCTCAATGTCTGTTTGCTTCGACAGGTCAGATGTTATAGTAATAATTTCTTTGACTTTAATGCATTCTTTCTTTTTCTATTGGACTTTACTTCTGCAGGTTATCTGCTTTGTAGTAGTCACCATGATGATGTTTTTTGTGTTGTGTTTAACTTCAGCATGAAAGTGCTAGTAGAACCGAGTTGATGAAACCCTGTTCGGTGGTCGTGATTGATCAAGATTATTTGTTTCTTTGTACCCTAACTTATATCGTTTGGTGATCTGTAGAAATAATTGAAGAGTTAGTTGAAAAGGGGCAACAGCTGGATGCAATAAGTTTTGCCTATGAAACTGGACTACAGGACCAATTTCCCCCTGTTCCATTGCTAAAGTCTTATCTCAGAGAGTCGAGGAAAACACCAGCATCTATCATTGAAGATCGTAACAACCATGGTCGACCTGTGGTAAACTTCGTTTTCTTTTTCATCCATGTTATCTCTACCCCTACGTATGCTATTCAACTATCAGGTTGGAGTGAATAAGAGTTCTAGAATAATGATCTCATAGATTCTGTAACATTTTCAAGTCTATTTATGGAAATGCAAGAACTCTTCTGCATTGGACTTGTCACCTTAACTTGTTTAGAGCGATTTGTTAGAATGAGGTCACGAGTTAGAATCATGAAATTTATTTTTTATTTTATAAAATTCTAGCTAAATATTTTTCCCCCTCTGGCAGAGCAATGCCACTCGCAGGGAGCAGTCAGCCATCAAAGCAGTTATCAAGTGTATCGAGGATCATAAGCTTGAAGCTGAATATCCCCTTGAAGGCCTCCATAAACGCCTTGAACAACTGGAAAAGACTAAAGCTGAGAAGAAAAAGCCGTCTAGCAGCAGCCCTGCAGCACCAGCTACCAAGCGCACTCGGGCTAACAGCGGTGGCCTGATGCCACCTGCCAAGGCTGGTCGATTGACCACCAATGCCTACGTATCATCTTTTCCTGTCGCTTCTCCGTACATGCACTCACCATCACACCCTACATATCCACCTGCTGCTGCTGGTTATCCATATAATAATGGGCCAGCTGGACACAACGGATGCTATGGCAGTAGGAGCCCTCCATCCTACGGCTACCCAGCCGAAGAACTCTCGCTGTCACCCTCACACCTGGCAATACCTTCATATCCACCCTCACCAGTTAACTATTCACCTTATGGAGCTTACAACAATGGGTTGGCGCCAGGGTACCAGCAGGGCTACTATATTAGGAATGTTGTCTGAATGCTGATGGGTATCTAGGGGATGGTAACGTAACGGACCTATTGTAGTGACTAACTACAATCCTAGGCACGTATATCTGCAGTTTCTGTTGCTTGCTAGCTGTATCTTGCTTTATGTCGACGTATGTAAATGTGTTTTGGGCTTATTTAATGTGTTTTAGTAGCTGTATCCGTCTACCTAAACAGCTGCGTCGCTGTAAGACTAATCATATATATGTAGTATTACTTGATGTAACATTTTAACTATTATGTATGGCAGTCTTCTGTAGAGAAGACTCTTAGCTTTATTTTCATGTGTAGTTCAACTACTGCTCTTCTTATTCTCATGTGTCTGCTATCTTGTCAAACAGAGAAGATTGCCAGCTGATGCCCAGCTGCAGGAGATGCCTTGTCACTGGTTCACTTTGTCATCTTTTAAATGGGGGTATTATAAGGCTTAGCCTAACTTTTGAGTTATACGTTTGCATCATCGTCATCATGTTGTGCTCGCAATGCGAGTAGAAATTAGGAGAATTGCAATTGGCTGTATTTGGCGTAGGAATATCATAACTATAATAATTGTTACTCATATTATATTACTATAAACTTAATGAAGAAAATCACTTAAGTAGGAAATTCTGGATATCTACTGTTCTTGATAAACGCATTTTATCCTTCAACGAAATCATGTAAGCAGGGTGTAGCTTTCGCAGGAAAAGGAGTGTGCATATTTAATTATAAATTTGTAAATCACATTAAAATTTATAAATTTATAATTCAATTTTTTTTTTAAAAAAAATATTTTAAAATAGGTTAAAAAAAAATTAATGAAAATTTTATTTAATATATCGTAATTCGTATAACTGTTGATCAGATATCTCAACCATTAAATTTCATGCTTCCTGTTTCGCAAAAAGTACGCGACCGCGCCCATGTAAGCAAGTCTGATATCGACCCACTTAAACAATAAGTACTAACATGGAATCAATACATGCTCAGCCATGATGGTTTAGCATCTATAAGCTTTTATTTTTTTTAAAAAAAAAGAAATATACACTGTCCAAATACCGAATTTAGCTTTATTCGGAATAAGACTATTTCATACCTATCTTCAACTAGGCAAAGTCCTTCATTATACATGAGGGAACGTTATCGTTAGTGCTTGTACAAATGTCTCTCAGATTGAGGGACAAAAACCGAAACTAAGTGGGAACAATATATGAGCCCATCCGTCCACAACAACGCCTTGCCATATCCAAGCTGTTAAAGTTATGTTATCTAACTCATCAACTAGTGACAAAAAAATATATAGATAAGCACTTCAAGCATACAAAACTCAAAACCTACGGAGTGGGCATGCTGGAGAAAAGCAGCTTTTCCTCGGGTGTAGTCGTATAGCACAAATTGGCCATTGATAAGTTGCATAGGTTAGAGTGTAGCCACTGTCTGAGACATTATTGCTGAATATTCGCTCGCTTTGGTCGATGGTGAAGGAAAGATAGCTTGCAAACCAATGGACTGGCTGACGAATGTAAGCCAATGAGTTGGCTAACAGATCAATCTGAAAGATATATGTCCAAAAAGCTAATGGTTTGGCTGAAGAATACAAGCCGACGATAGGTTGGCTGGCATATCAATCTTATTATGTTATGATAAGTTGCAGCAAATTAGAGCATAACCACAGGCTAAGAAATTATTGCGGAGCATTTGCAAACTTTGGTCGATGGTGAAGGAAATGTGTTATGTAAGCCAATGGGCTGGTTAATTAACGTAAGCCAATGAGTTGGTTGACAGATCAATCAGAAAAAAATACAAACAAAAAGTCAATGAATGTACCGATGAATATAAGCTAATAGGTTCACTGACAGATCAGTCTTATTCTATTATAAATATTGTTATACATAATGATATATTTTGTCATGCTTGATATGTGTACAATATATCATATAAACATGATAAATCCCGTGGATTTGACAATAGGACTAGAATTACGATAGGGATCATAATAATAAGATCTAGGTCTATAAACTCAATCACGAACATTCGTAGTCAGAAACGCAATTGTATGTGGCAAGACCGATCCACATGTTATCTTGCTTGCTAGAGGAAGACGATGATCTCATAGCCACTTTTGTTGAGACACTAAGTGTGCATGTGTTTTATGTATCCTGAACTGAATCGTAAAGAACGACTAAAAGAGTTTTATGTAACCTGTTCATAGAAGATTTTCTATGCTATTGTACAACTATTTTATTTGAGATACCATATTATCTTGACTATAATGAACTGAACTTTGGCACCAATTCACATGTGTCTTATGGCCGCACATGGGTGGTAAATAGACTTAAAGAATCACGTACGGAGATATATTAGTAATTAAGAGGAGATCCACAACCCTACTCAAGGGGTTGATACTCTCTGTGTATCAGTTGATGTAGCTCGTTAAACACTTTGGCCAAAGCAACTAGTGAATATGAACGTTTTTAGGATTTGATGTAGCTAGTGAATATGAACGTTAACACAGTTGATGTAGCTTGTTTTCAGGACGGACTAACCAACGGTACCTAGAGATGCTTCTAGTATAAGCAGAATCTCGATTTGACATCAAATGTACAGTATACCTGTACGATCAAACAAGCTTCTACATCCTAATAAGTAATAAATCACACTGGTATTCGTTGTGGGTCAACGACACGGACGCGAATCGTATGCGACGCTGCATGCGCCCATTCGCTGCTCCATCCATCCTCCAGTTAATCATGCATAGTACATATCTTAAGATATTATTTTAAATTTTTGTCGACTTATTTGATCTATTTTTAAACGTTTTTATGAGAAATTTTATGTAAATTTTAATGTGATTTATAATTTTCTAGTTGGATGTTTTTCAGAAAAATATCAAATAGTATGTCAAAATAAATTAAAATTTTAATTATTATTTTCGCATATTATTTGATAATTTTTTTAAAATTGTTCAACAATAAAATTGTAGATCATATCAAATTTATAATTTTATAGTTTAAAATTTTTTATAAAAATATTTAGAAATAAGTGATATGTGTTGCCATAAGTTTTTGTATAGTATCACGTTTACGAGAATTATATAACACTTACGGTAACTTATTTGATTTATTTTAAACATTTTTATACGAAATTTTAAACTCTAAAATTATAATTTTTAGTATAATTTATAATTTTTTATTTGAACAATTTTAAAAAATATTAAATAATATGTTAAAATGATGATTAAAATTTTAATTATTATTTTAAAATACTATTTGATATTTTTTTTAAAAAAATATTTAATTATAAAGTTATTAATTACGTCAAAATTTATAATTTTATAATTTAAAAATTTTTATAAATATTTAAATTAATTGAACTAACGAAAATTTTAAATAATATTTTGAAGTAAATACTATGTACGATGGACAATGAATCCACGGTAACAGAGGAAGCAGGGAATAGCGTCGCAGACGATCCGGTGCCAGCTGACACTTATTTAACACCGCTGCCGCGGTGGATTCCCAGACCCTTCTCTCCTACTGTGGCTCATCTAACACGCTCGGAAAGCATCCACGCGTTCTCTTCGTCGTCAGCCAAGCCAATGCTTCTCTCCCACGTAAATTTCACTACGAATTCCACGTGCCGACTCCTCTGTTAATTTTCATGCAGCAGTTATGTTCTAGGTTCACGTATAAAGCTCCTACTAATTACCTCCTTGAACAACAGCAAGAAGAGAGGGGTTTAATCAACTGTTTGTTTTTTCTACTTAGCTTCATCATGAGCCAGGAGCAGCCGCAGAGGCCTGGAACCGAGAAATTGGAGCAACAGCAGCCGTTGATCTCAGATCAGAAAACTAAAATGGACATTAATGAACCGCAGCAGCAGCAGACCAAGGCGGAAGATCAGAGGCCAAGCGAGATTGATATCAAGCCTGAGGAGTCGCCGGAAAAACAAGATGAGCCGATAAAGTACGGCGACGTGTTCCCGGTGAAAGGTGAGCTGGCCAACGAGCCGATCAAGCCGAAGGATGCGGCGATGATGCAGTCGGCCGAGAATTTAGTGCTCGGGAAGACGCAGAAAGGCGGCGTTGCGTCCGTCATGCAGTCCGCCGCCGCCCGCAACGAGCGCGCTGGGGTCGTAGGACATGATGAGGCTAATCCCATACCGGCCGATCGTGGTGTTACTGTTGCAGAGACTGACCTTCCTGGCGCCAAGATCATCACCGAGTCCGTCGGTGGCCAGGTAATTGCGAATTTATTATTATTGATATGAGGTGGTGGAGATCGTAATGATAGATTATCTTTGAAAATCTAATTATTCTGTGTTCGATTTCGTTTGATTAGTGAAAATAAAATTAAAATTTTGAATGTACACAAAGTGCGATGGTCGTGGGTATTAGGATCAACATAATCTCCTTTCTAGTTAAGCCAAATAATGGGCAATAACAACAATGCCCAATACTTGATTTATTAATTTGTTCATATTAAGATATTATTAGAATCCATTTTACTTAGAATATCTTTTTGGGATAATACCGTTTAACGTAAGAAAATGCTAATCCTTAAAGAACTATTCGACGTCTTTCCGATTATAGCTAAAAACTATAGGGAATTGTTGAACTAGCTCCCTGTTTTATTTGAAAGCCTGAGGTGGCTTACCTCTGGAATAGGTGGTTGACTCTGGTAAAGAAGTAGTTTGACTTCTTAGTTTCCTCTGACATATTGCTCTTTTGATAATATTATGATTTGTATAAGTGTTTAGATGATAATCTTTCAACGACCAAGTTACTAATTGCGGGAATAATTTTGCGAGGTAGGTTAGACAAATGATCTATTATTAACTCTAAAATTATTTGAAAGTTGACCCTTGAGTTGACTATGAACTTGTCCATAAGTACTATTAAAATATTTTTCACCGTTGAAATAGTTCTGTTTGAATATATATGCTAAACGAAATGCAATCGCATGTGGTGGTCAAACATGATTCATTATTACTTCCACAATTTTATCTTCTTTATTACCTCCACGAATTTGTCTGACTTATACTTCTCTTTCCTTGCTGTAAAATCTGTTTAAAAAGGTGGTAGCGCAGTTCGTGATGCCAACGCCGGTGCCGATGGAAGCCATCGACTTAGGTGTGGGCCCAGACCAATCTTTGGTTACCATAGGGGAAGCTCTAGAGGCATCAGCGATGTCGGCGGCCGACAAGCCCATCGACCACAACGATGCGGCGGCGATCATGGCGGCGGAAGCGCGCGCCACCGGCCACAGCATGATGTCGCCTGGCGGCGTGGCGGCGCAGGCGCAGGCTGCGGCAGATGCCAACGAGAGAGCTGATAAGCCGGAGGAGAAAACAACCCTCGGAGATGTCTTGACGGATGCTACGCTGAAATTGCCCGCCGATAAAATTGTTACCGTGGAAGACGCGCAGAAGGTGATTTCGGCGGAGATCCGGAATAACGACGACACCGGAGCGCACCCTGGTGGCGTTGCGGCGTCTGTGGCAGCTGCAGCGAGGCTCAACGTTGGAGATGCGGTGGTTTAGGCTGTCGTAGTTATGATTTTCACTTACTCGAGCTACTTTCTGAAATTATGTTCTAAAAGTGTGAATTAATACTGCTGCTGCCTATGCTTGCTAGTGTGATACTGTGTGGTTACGTGTATACATATATGCGTGTGAGAATGTACATGGTTTTGAGTATGATAATGGAGGAGATTTAATGCATGTACATGTGTATTGATCGTTTTCCCGGTGGTTGCTGGCTTTCGAATATGAAATTTTGATGAACTTCAAGTTCGACGTTGCCTACAACTTCTTTTAGCGCCGCAACATGGATTGCCGCAGGGTCCAATAGCCCTTTTTTCGAAATCGAACTGTTCGATAGAATTTGTGAAGTTTTTAGGCAATTTTCGTAGAGGTTGTTAAGAGGAAGTCGTTCATGGTTAAGGATCAGTAACAGCATGGCTAACGGTTAAGGGGATGGGAGTTCATTCCAATAAACAGGTTCTAAATCCGGTGCCTCAACTTTTGATAAGGATATTTAAGCCCCTCCATACGAAAGAAAGGGTGACACCCCCATCTTCCATACATGCTTGGGCTAAATTAACACCAAGGCCACCTACAATTTTACCATTGCTGGTGTCCAAAATGCGCATTTATCAATTGATTAGTATGAGTGCAACTCATGAGCCGTGCCTTTATATAGTAGGTTGATGGGTTTCAGCTCGACATTTCAAAAAGACAAACACATTGCCAATGAAAATGCAAAGAGAGGGCGAACCGCCTTAAATATTGGATAAAGATATACATATTCTTTTGAAGATGCATATAATCAAAAAAAGATATACACATTATGTATTAAAAAAAAAAAAGATATTGTCGACACCACATTTTGTCCGGGCTGCAAGTCCACATTTGGTCCAGATGCATCAGTTACGACCCACGAAGGACAATTAAATTCAACCATGCTCGTTTGGTCCAATCAAGGCCAATTAGACCCTATTATGCTCGATCGATCCAACCGAGTCCAATTAAGCCCAATTGACCTAATTAAGCCTTAGGTTCTATTATGTTTAATTGGCTCGTTAAATCCATTTATGTCCGATTAAACTCATTTGGCTCTTTCAAGCATAATTTGTCTAGTTTAAAGCCCAACTAGTTTATTAAAGCCCGATCAAATCTTGTTCACGCGCTTAAATTCAAATTGGCTTTATTTGAGATTATTGGAGCAGAGAGAATCGCTTTAAACTCTAACGTACTACACACGAGCAAGATAAAATTGTCATAACCAAACTTTTGTACACGTGGGGGCTATCAATGCCTAATTGCAATGTGCTGGACCTAAGAATGCAAAATTCTGGAGGCCGTTTTTGCAAATCTGAAAACATAGGGTTTTTGTTTGAAATGTAAGAAATTCTATATAAAGGATATTAGGGTTAGGGTTTTAAGGAGGGGGGGGGGAGGGGTGGCGCAGCCACCGAGGGAACCAACAAAAAAAAAACAAAGAGAAAAGGGGGATCGCGATCTCGAACCGCGGCCTCGCCGTCTCCGCGCCCGCTCCGCCGCCGTCGTCCAGCAGCAGCCGCAGCTGCGTCCGCCGCTGCGCGGGGTCTCGACACCGTCGTCCTCATCTCTCCCCCCTCGAGCTTCCACCGCTGCGTTCGCCGGGGTCTCCACCGCCTTGCCCGACCTCGCCGCTTCAGATCTGAACGCCTCTCCACCCCGCGTTCGTCGCCGTAGTATCTTCGCCCACCGTCGTCCCACATCCAACCCCGTCGTCGCCAGCTCGGGTCCCGACGTCG
The DNA here is from genome assembly GCA_002076135.1 of Xerophyta viscosa. Lineage (NCBI taxonomy): Eukaryota > Viridiplantae > Streptophyta > Magnoliopsida > Pandanales > Velloziaceae > Xerophyta > Xerophyta viscosa. The sequence continues at coordinate 176,009 of MJHO01000106.1, read as the reverse complement.
CAGCTTCAAACCTCGCCGCCGCTCCAGATTTGCAACTTCCGCTGCTTCAGGTTCCTCGCCGTGTCAAGCCCCGCCGTCTCCAGCTTCAGATCTGGCATCGCCGCCTCCTTCGCGTCGTCGTCGTCTCCGTGCAGCCCTCGGCGCCGCCGCCGCTCAGATCCGTTTCCCCCCGGCGGTCGCAGCCCCGACGCCGCAGCTTCTGGGTTCGCCGCCGCTGCTCCAGAACCGCCGCTGCCACCGCCGCCGACCCAGATCTGCTCGACACGGCCGCCGTCTTTGCAACCTCCGGTAGCTCGTACCAACCCACGTTCCGAGGTTCGCCGCGTTCGTCACCTCAGATCCTACGCCGCTTCAGATCCAGATCTGCCGCCTCGCTTGGCTGCCACGCTTGGCTCCCGATCCCGCCGCTGCCTCCGCTGCGCTGACGATAGCGAACGCGTCTCTCCTTCGCGGTTGAACGACAGGTAAGTACTCGAGGTATACCCTAAATCTATAATCGTTGAATATGTGAATATGTTGATGTGCGTATCAGTGAATCTGTGAGTTTATGGATGTGTGATATGTGATTTGTGTATTTCGGTTGTCGGTGTAGCAACTGTTGAATGATTGTAGTTCGAATAGGTAAATTCGTATGTGAATGTGGATGTGAATGCAATACGAATATTATTACGTCAACTAATTATCGTCCGAGGTTAGAGTGAGGCGGTTAACCGAACCTTACACCTCGGTTCGATAATTAATTCAATGGTTTGCATTTCGATCGAAATTTTATATATGAAATTGAATGATTATCTGTTGGCTATATTGATGGATGTATGAGGTAAATGTTTATTATGTCGATTGATTATCACTCGAGGTTAGAGTGAGGCGGTTTAACCGATCTTTACACCTCGATTAAATGTTCTCGAAATTCTAAATGTTTTCAAGGATAAAAGATATCTTCTTAGCTTAATAAATTGATAAGAGGTTTAAAGAAACACATCCAAAACTGAGATTAGAGTGAGGCGGTTAACCAAACTTTACATCTCGAGAATTTCTACAAACGGGCGATGAAGAGGAAACGGAAACGCGCTGAGCCCAACCTAATAAAAATAACATTTTCACACACTCCACGACGTTAAGCACATTTCGGCACTACGACTCGACATTGACGAACTATATTTATGCATGTTCTTTGTTGTAGATATTTGTTACAAATATATCTGCAGTGCTTCTGAGGTTAGGATGAGGTGGTTATCCGAATTCTATACCTTGACGATAATTTGTTTTCATATATATTACCACTACCTGCATAATATCCAAATATTCCGTTTAAAAACAAAAGATAATACACATAAATCAATAAAAATAGGGACGTGACATAAGCCTTCGACACTTAGATTCTGACAGTGTTACTAAAGTCAGGATGAGGCGGTTAACCGATTCTTGCACTTTAGTGATATTTTTAGCTTTGAAATAGAATAAGGACATAAATCTTACTTTAAATAAGTTTAAATCACTTAGTTAAGAGTACCCTCTTCGGAGGGGCGCTGTAGGGGTGTACTGTCTTCCCTACACGTAACCGACGAACGAACCTAAAGATCTCAAAACGTGCCTTATCCATAGGTTTCCTAATTTTCTATAAAATTAGGTGGCGACTCCAAACCTTTTCGTCTCCCCGTGAGACAGGTCGTCAACAGATGGCGACTTCGCTGGGGACCCGTCAGGCTCGTTCAATTAAGTGGTTTAAATTTATTTAAAGTTTAGATTCCTGCGAAATTTGGACATTATGCAAGTAGTATTGTTTCTTCTATTAACTTTCTTTTTTTTATGTGTATTATATTCATTCTTGTTTCTATTTCTTCTGCTTTTCAGTATGTATAGAGTCATCATGATCACATTTATTTTATTGTTAGCATATGCATAACCCCAGGCCTTGACCCGGCCTTAGTTCTGGGATAATATCGAAGCTCGTATGCAATGCATGCGAGTAGTCGTAAAACCCAGCCCTCCAACCTAGTCCATATGTTATCTGGGTAGTACCATGGCTAATGTATTATATATGTTAGTAACATGGGAAACCCAGCAATGACGGGCTATTAGTTTGACCTCTGGTTTAATAATGGCTCTCATGTGCAATACATGTGGGTATCCTTAAATCCCAACCGCTTAAGATGACCTTTAGCTGCATCACCTCATGACAGCGCACACACTACTTGATATAAGACATATAGGCGCTTCAATATGTACGGAAAGATTTTAAATCTATTTCTCTGTTATGATAACTTCTCTCTCTTAATTACGATTATATCGACCTTCATCCTGCAATTTTCTATTAGTCCACTAATAATAATTTCTATCCGATCATTCACACAAGTGACTTTCGTCGTAATTCCTATTCGATCATTCTCGTACCAAAATCTCTTTCCTTTTGACTTTTAAGTTGAGACCAGTTATTTGTATAATGGACGCTCTTTTCAATGAGTTTGTGAAACGGTTTCTCTCATACGTTCAAACATCAAGATATATATTGCATAAGAAATGTGCAGTCATGGAAATACCCGAGCTCAAATCTTGGATTAAATGACACGACCGAATAGTGACCAACGAATATCAAAACTCTTTTCGCAACACAATTTACATCATATCTACCATGGTAGAACGGAACATTGCAAACTTCATAGTGGTGCACTAGATCTACAGAGCTGATTGATACTGGAATTTTGAGATTAAAAGCATATGTTGGTTGTACCATAACAGAAGGCATTCATGAATGGACGAATAAAGAGCTTATTGATGCCATTCGACCATCATTATCATCAGAGAGAAAAAGTTAAATCTGCAAGCGTGCTGCTTTCTTCTGCTCAATCATGAGAGATGTCTTTTGTTTAGTTGGTTATTATGCCATTGTTGGTTCGCTTGTGCAGGCTGAGTTCTTAGTAGAAGCGTCAATATTAATAGTTTCATATAGTGGCATGGTACATAATAAATTCGCGACTTATTTATTTTTCTCACTGCTAAGTGATAGTTGAACAGTTTAGTTAAATGACTTATGCCTATTATCTTAGGTAGTATGGCTTGCATTTATTGCGTTCTCAATACTCTATTTGTTCTTATATCTCTATAATATATGTAAAGCAAACGTAATCACCGATTTGATGTCAAGTGACATGCTATGTACTAAATAATAATTATTAGATTAGACATCTAAAAAACCTTGCAGTGAATCAAAGGAATTATCTAATATAGACCTTATCTTCGTTAGTGCTGATTGTTACCACTATTTGCTTCGTAATTCGTCTCCATCTCTTTCCTCATCCTGCAGAGTCTCCTCCATCACCTTCCAAAGGTAACGATTACAGATGCATTAATTCTTATATTTGATTTAATTTATGAATTTTTTTTTCTATTAGATTGTTTCTTCCGAGATGAATCTATTTCTTTTGTTTATCATTTCATACGTACTAAATAATTTTTTTCTCTATTTGATTGTTTGTTGCTTATCAATAAATTTATTTGTTTTAGTTGATTTTATGATGCTCTTATTATTGATAATGTGACCTATAGAAAGTAGGATTTGACATAGAAGAATCAAAAGGTCATTTATAATCAACTTTTATTATTTCATATAAACAAAGTGCATGTAATCCAATGCTTATACCATGTGTCGTAAAATATTCAATTTTCTTTTTAGCATTTAAGATTATATATATGTGTAAGTTTTAACCATTTTTTTAAAATAAAAAGCATCAAAACAGTATTAGTCTTTTCATATACTCTAACTAAGATTAGATAAGATTTAAAAAATAAAAAATGATGGACAAATCTATTAGTAATTATTTATAAGTTTTTATTAATTATTAAATTTAATTATTATATATGTTTTTAACTTTCCAAATAACATATATTTAGAATTATATTTAAAATATAATTTTCATTAATTATTATATTATTCAAATAAATTTAGTTTTAAATTATATAATTTTAATTATTTAATTTAATAGTCTCGAGCTTAGCACGAGTTAATAAGCTAGTTTATATGTATTATGCCTGTTTCATAGTTATCATTCACCAGATATATATATGTATTATCGGTTCAGGAAATGAGAAGGAAAAGTAGTAAAGAATGTTTGAAGCGTGTTTTTTATTTTGCTAGCTGGAAAAAAAGTGAGACTCCAAATGGTAGTAGCTTATGATAGTTCCATAAATTTTATTTTTAAAAGCTATCCACACAACCTTACAATGTCGTGATTTTATATTTAAATAATATTAGGTTTTTATTGGAAAAACTAAAATTTATGAAGAAGCTCTATAAACTGAATTCCTATTTTCTATTAAATAATATTATATTTTCATTGTAAAAACTAATTTTTCTGAAGAAACTCTATAAACTGAATTTATGATTTTCTTAAAATTATGATTTGGATTTTGGATTTGACTTATAATTCGATTTTACATCTTCTTTAATATTTGCAATATTTAATTATGGGCAGGATTATTGAAACCTTCGTAACTTTTTTGTGAATGATTCGCGTTCTCTCGATCTCTCGATCAGTCAACCATAAATCTAATTTGGATGGAAAATTGGACTATCATACGACTAGTTCTCTCCTCAGTTAGCAGATAGAATTGATCAATCTATTCTGATATTTTTGCATATAAACGTTCTCAATGTATTATACATAAGATTTAATTTAACTTTGGGTCTGATCCGACCAACCTTTTGTTTTAATCCATTATAATTTTGAGTTTGCTTTGAGGGAATACTTATTTGAGTTCATAGTTTACTTGTAATGAAATAATTATAAGAGTACTTTAGAAAATGCTAGAGTATTTTGCACAACCTCTTGTATAAATACCCTTAATGGTTAGCAATGGAAGTATCAACAAGTTCTATAATTCTCTTTGTTTACTACAAAGCTCTTTTAAGTATTCTATGTTAGAAAATAGTACAGATATAGCAATAACGGTCTTGATCTTCACAGAAATAGCTCCAAAGCGTGTTGCAGTGCCACTGTCCATAAGACTTTATTCATCCACAACATATAGTGCAAAAAAGATTATTCGATATAATCTCGAATACGATGAAGTCCGTTCGGCAGCGGTGCCTTGCACTAACGACACCAAACAACTGAACACAATGGTATTCGCAGAATTATCTACATTAGCAGTGCCTTCAACAACATACGCTAATAGACTTGCTTGGATTAAATAAAATATAAAGAGATACTTCTCCGAACAACATTTGTTCAGAACTTTTATAATTATAACTCCTCATAATCGTCACAGTTGCTATTGGTCCTGATTCATCCATTTTGCAATTCAAATTTTAATTTAATTCAAACGTATTATTTTGGAACTTTCTAAAAATAAACTGTTCTAAAGATGAGCTACTTTATAGTAACCAAGTAGATCATTTTGTCCAAACTATAACCTTTTATGGAAAATTCTATATAAACCTAACTATAACTCTTCACTCAATTGAATGTAGTAATAAAATTAATTACTTTTTCAAAACTTCTTATAAAAATAATACTATAGGTAAGATTAGGGAACAAAAAAAAAACAAAAAAATCTGCTCCAGTTCTTCATTCAAGAAATGTAGACTTTAAGTGTATTAATAAAAATCATTTGCTTATCTAATACACCTTAAGATATGTATGTCAGTTTTAAGATTAATGAATACGCGAGATATACTTGACACATAAACAGTTGATAAGATTGTTTAAAAATTTATTACGCATATAATTTAGCAAGAGAAAAAAGAAAAAGAAATATAGACTCTAAATAGAAATAGATGATAAGGATACTTACTAGAGAGTAACTTGGGTTTATCACATATTATTTGCATAGGGTGATTGTTTCTGTAATATAATGAGAGATAATTGTAATTTAAAAATGGGGTTTTTGTAAATCAGCCCACTTAGGTTTCAAATCTAACAAATCAGTTCTTAAAAACGCATTTTCAGATGCTGATTTATTTGGCCTCCGAAATTAGAGACCTGATATACAATTTACCGTTTAAAAATACAAGAGAATGTGTTATTAGATATAACTCCATATCTTGACCAGTGGTTGGGGCGCTCACCTTTTGAGCATCCGATAGGAGCTCAAAATTTTGAGTAAGCGAAATTTTACTTATACAATTCATACAAGTGGATCTATTTCCGTAAGGTTCAGATATCAGTTCGAATATATAATGTTTTTGTTTGATGTATTATCATTGTTAGAGCATGTAAATTTGATAAAAAATCAGAATAAGGGATATTCGAAAATTTCTATTTTATAACAGTCTCACAAAATAAATATTTTACCTAATTTTTTTTTTATAAATCTTGAGAAAAATAGTGATCAGATATAATTTTAAAAATATATAAAATACAAATTTTAATATTTTTAAATATTACAATTTATATAAAATTTATCGTTAAAATTTTGTATCGCAAACCGTCAACTCAATCAACGGAGTTCATCCCTATTTATAATCAGGGAACCAACTCACCAGCGCCAAAGAAAACCCCCGGCACAGCATATATGTTGCTCATACGAGCACAGCATGCTATGCTCCTAATACGAGCAGAACGCCTACATGACTGCGACGAGACGGGTCACGACGCCGTCATCATAATCCGCTCCTTTCGGCACGTCAACGACAAGCTCTCCGTCAGCGTAAGCCGCTCTTGCCATCGCTGGCAAGGTGCACGGCGGCAGCCGGAACCGCCATCTATCGATCTCCATCCCGTCGTCGCAGTCGCCGCCGCTTCGGACCACCACCTTAACCACGCCGGGAACGATCTCCACTGCTCGAGCGTTGACGCCACCGCAGACGTTAGCATCGGCGGTGGAGGAGAAGTGGAATCCCTGGGAGTCTTCGGTGATGGAGACGTCCGCGTCGGCGGCTAGGGGGAGCTCCAGCACCTTGCTGAACACGTGCGGAAGGCGGCGCAACCTCCTCTGCCTCAGGAGCGCCTCCTCATCGGCCGTCCTGAGACCGGTTACGTCGTACCGCATCGCTATTCCGCCGGCCATGAGCGAACTCTTCTGTGAGTTGAACTGAGACGGCGATGAAACGCTAGAAGAAAAAAGTGGGATTTCTGATTGATTCGCACTATAAAAGACTGATTTTCACATGGGAAATATTTTTAGTGGGGAGTGGAATCAATGCGCCACCGAGGAGTCGCGTCATTAAAAGCCAAAGAGGGCGCAGCTCCCCTACTTCGCATTGCAGGAAGTAAGAACGCTAACCAATCTCCGCCGTCTATTACGATAAGCACGAATATTAAAACAATTAATAAATTATTTATTTATTCATTTAATTTATTTTTAAATATTTTTTTTAAAAATTAAATTAAAAAATTATAAATTTTAATGTAATCTAGGAATTTGTAGTTGAAATTATTTTTCAAAAAATATAAAACGGTATACCAAAATTATCAAAATTTTAGATTATCTATTTAACACATTATTTGGTATTTTTGCGAAAAATATTTAACTATAAAGTTATAAACCACATCAAAATCTGCAATTTTGTAGTTGAAAATTTTTCGTAAAATTATCAAACAGTATTTCAAAAAGATCATCAATATGCTCGAATGTATGCTAGCCACCGCCTAGCCAAACCACCCTTACCGTCCGGTTCGGATCCGCACGGCTGACATCTCTATGTTGAAGCCTATTCTAAAGCAGGCCCGCATTGACTTGTGATGCTGGCCATATTTCCGTGCCATCAATTTGTCACCTTATAACTATGAGCAATACTATGCTTCCAAATAAAATTTTTCACAAATCTTTCAAAAGTTAATATGGTGGTATTTTAGTGATAAAATTTGTATATGGTACGAATGGGATCAATCATAATATTGGTGTGGGAGTTTGTGAGTATAGAATGATCTTTGGTGAGATTTATGTGGGAGCTAAGATTTTCTCTATAACTATTGCACTACTTACTTTTGGACGCGGTGGCAGCAACACATTTATCCATAAATTTACTAATTCATATAATTAAAAAAATATAACATATTTAAAATTATTTAAAAAAAAAAGTTATTATAAAAGTTATAAATTTTGATGAGATCTATAATTTTAATATTAAAAGTCTATCAAAACATGCCTCTAAAAATATAACATTATGTTGGATGGTTTCTCTCCAACTTCTTTTAGGACTTTCTTATTTTTTCTTTTTTTTTAGTCCACTCGCTTGTCAAACCTTCGTATCTTCTAATCCATGCAGTTATTGGTCTTCGCTTAATATGCCCATACCATTGAAATCATCGTTTCCTTATCTTTGCCTCAATTTGTGGCCGTCTAAAAATTTTATCTTATAACCTTATTTCGGATTTTATCTTTGAGAAAGTGATCGTAACTCCAACGCAATACTTTTACCAACAAGCTTTGATCCAGTGGCTGACGTTTTCGTCGATATCTTTATTCACTTGTAAAATAGACCCTAAGTACTTAAAACATGTATTAAGGAATACTTTCAATTCTCAACTTTATTTTACAATTTTTTTTTCCATTATACATGGTAAACTTACACTCCATATATTCAGTTTTGACCCTGTTATGTCTAAAACCTTTAATTCTAAAGCCACTTCTCAATTTTCTAGCTTCGCACCAACTCTTTTTGTGGCATTTACAAACACAATGCCATCAACAAAAAATATGCTCTACGGGACATTATCTTGAATTTGCCTTGTTAGTTCGTCCATAACCAAGACAAATCAAAAGAGGGTTAGGGCCGAATTTTGCTGTAAGCCAATGGTGATGAGAAAGGCTTCCAAATCTCGTCTTGCCGTCCTCAGCATTTTCGTACATATATATTTTTTTCTTTGAGATTATAGTGGGAGAAACACTGCCCGTAACCGGCCCTCATTCGAGCGACCGTCGAACAGGTAAACCCACGGATAGCACCGGTCCCTATTTCACCGATTGAGGGGTCATATTCTTACGGATAGGGCAGACCCTTTTGGTCTATTTCACTCCCCACAAGATGCAGAAGAATTTTTGACCCCCACACTCTTACGGGACGCCTCCAGGAGTCGAACCCGGGACGCTCGCTTCATGAGGCGAGCGTCCGGACCACCCACGCTGGGGGCACGGGATGTACATATCTTAAATGGCTTTAATATCTTAAAGATATTTTCGTACATATTTTAAATGGCTTTAATGTATGATATATAGTTTAGCATGTAAGTGATATAAAAGTTGTTGAATGCTTTATCTAATAACACGGTCACTATTATTGCGCGGAAAGCCAGTAGAACCCGTTAAGTAGTATTATCGTAGTTATATCGCCTGCATAGTAGATGATTATTATTATTAGATTTATTTTTTTTTTGGTGTCATTATCCGATATATATATATATATATATATATATAATATATATATATTATATATATATATATAATATATATATATATATATATATATATATATATATATCCTATTTCTTGACCACCTTTTACCCTCTCATTGTTGATTTACAGATAAATGAAAATTTGGAGGACAATAATTAAGTAAATAAACTTGATGAAAACATCTCTTGCTCTGCCAATGGAATTCTAAAAAGGGGAGTTAGACTATCAACCTTGCAAATCAACTCCTAAAAATAAAAACTATGGTATTTTATTTTTTTATTTTCAGAAGCTTTTTCACATCCACTTAAAAAGTTAGAGCTTCCATATTGTTACGTCAGCGCAATTTTCGTTTTCAGAGACTGATTTATGCAGTCTCTGAACTGGTACTTAATTAACCCTTCTAAAAATTAAATGATTCTAAGAGAGTTATAATGAAACATTTCTACCTGTTCCCTCACATAATTAAGGACATAAGCCCTAGTAGGACAGTATTTGATTTTTTTTTTTTCCTTTTTTTTATTTGTCCGAGGTGATTTAAAAGTTATATTCCTGTCTTGCGAATATTATACATGAGTCATGGTTTAGAACATTGCTCTCTCAGGAGGGAGATGTTGAAAGAAGAAAGGCATCCAAATCTAACTAAATAGCAACAACTTTAGCTAAAGATTTTGACAAGAGATTCCCTTTTTAAAAAAAATTGTTGGTGGAGTAGGAAGAGAACATTGATGATGCTGCTAAAAAAGCCTATAATAACAATACTAAATGAGATGTCATGATTTTCATCATATACTTTTAAACATATCTATTATCCAATCTAGTCGAATATTTGAAACATATATAACAAAAAAGCATGTAATTGAAGTATTTAGTTTATTTTTTAGAAAAATTAACAAAAAAGGTAAAACCTCTTATGTAATATACACCATATTATTTTATTCGGTAAAATTTTCTAACTATATTTCGGTGGACTGTGACTAGTGAATAAATTTTCAGATATGAATTGTTCTCCAGTAGGTCGCTGATATTGTCTAGGAAAAAAAGTGGTTAGCTTTTAACAAGTTGATGGTTAGTAGAGACATTAAATTCTTATTAAATAAGTTTTTATGCTTTAATATTAAATTGTAGGAATTTCTATGTTTCTTTCTAATTTTAGTGTACAAACAAAGAACATGTTTTTATGCAATGCTTGTCAATCAAGTGCAACTTTGTAGTATCTTAGGAGTCCTGATCCAATATGCTTGAATGTATGGAATTGCCATACTTTATGAGTTTATGTGACAATCATATGGTCGATCTATGTTTATTCTTTGAAAAAAAAAAAATTTACATAAAAATTATAGATTTAATAAAATATATAATTTTTATATTAAATATATTTTCAAAAAAGTATTTTGGAGCTCCAATATTTGATGGATTTAAAATAAAATTTAAAATTAGAACCCGTTAAATTTTGAAGTCCCAAAATATATATTTAAAAATATTTAAAAAATATTTAATAGGAAAATTATTACTTTCATAAAAAAATACAACTTGTATAATAATTTTTTTTTTTTTCAAAAAAACACACCTAAATTTTGTTCCTTAGGATCATCCAACGACCCTACCTGATCAAAATTCGTATCCAGAGGGTTAGACTTTGGTTAAGCAGTAATTTGATATTCTTTTATTTTTCATTGTAAAATATGGCTTTTTATTTTTTTAACATTAAATTATACATTTTATCATTTGCTTCATTTCCTTTTTTTTTTTAAAGAAAGCCAAGGTGTGGAGGCCTGCTTGGTTTTTCGGCTCCACTTGCAAAAGTATCGACATCTTGCACCGCTCGAAAAATAGTGACCATCATGATAAAATTCGCCCTTTTCCAAAAGGTAAAATTAGATAATTATGATGCTTTGTTCACTTTATCAATTTGCACTTTACTATTAGTTTCTTTCTTTAATAACGCGGCAAAATTTTTTAGAAATACGAATATCCGATGTTACTGATAATTTCATTTTCTAACCATAAGGATCGTATTTGGCAGAAATTATGGTCAAAAAATAAAACTCCAACATGATGTATGTCCTGTGTCAAACGTAAAATACTGGCGTCCTGGCTAGTCATTCTATTAACAATTTCAGCTGAAATTTTATTAAAAATTGTCTATTTTTCATTTCAAAATCACAAGTAGGATTCGAATCTACAATATATATTTTATAAGGCACACCCCACATCGCTAAACCGAGAAATTGAGGCTTTTACTAATGGTTTCAATTTTGGTAAATAGCGTAGCTTAGAATATTATTATCAATTTAACTATTTATTTTCACTTTTGATAATTTTATTAGCATTTGTTACGTAATTGTTTAGTTCATATTTACTCTTAAAATAAAATCTTGTATTATATAAACTTGAGAACAATTGTAGTAATGAAATTTAAGTTTATTCTTGTTTTTTTTTTTTAGAATAAACTGAGAAAGTCATAGGATATTATCTTGTTCATTAGAGTTTACTAATTACAATCATGTACATTTAAATTTCTTGACAATGGCATCACTCTTAAGCAAGGTTTTAAATGTTGCCACGTGCCGAATTTCGGTAAATTCGACTTGAAATTTTCTATATTTTAAAATTAGATTATCAATCTTTTTTTTTTAAAAAAATCTTAAATGGGCTGGCCAAAGCCGGCCCATTTAGGACTTATTGTTGTACAACTGTACAATATTTTAGCTGCCTTCCAGCAGCTGTTTAAAAAATTAAATAAACAAATAACAAACAAACAACGAGAGCGAGGGAGGGAGAGAGAGAGAAGCAACGGCGGCGGCGGTGACTTTTTATTTTTATTTTTTAAATACCTTGTTTTGGAAAGGACGGCTCAGCCTGTTCCAGTGCCGAATCCTCACAGATTTGGTACGTGCCGAGCGGCACCGACCATTTAAAACCTTGCTCTTAAGTATTGATAATGATAATACTAGGTATGCTTAATGATATAGCATAAGCATGATATACATTATATCATTAATATATGGAAAAATTACTGTTCAGCCCCCCCGTTTTCCGTTTTTTACTGTTCAGCCCCCGAAAACGGTTTCCCCGCCGACGTGGCGGCGCGCGCGTGCCGCCACGTGGCGTTTCGGGGGGCTGATTTGCGATACCTAAAATTAGGGGGGCTGAACAGTAATTTTTCTTTAATATATTACTATCAGAAATTACAACTTTATAATGTAACACATTGAAATATTTGTTGAGATAATCTCAAAATTATATATAAAATTGACAACTTGTTTTACCTTCCTTTTGTATTCAACACATTTTCTACATAGCTAATTATATACTTATTTAATTTAAGAAGTATAAATATGTATTTGGATGCTCGAGTTAATTTGAAGAAATTTTAATAATTCTGATTAATCAAATCATACAGTAGAATCAGATATATATTATATATTTTTTAGTATATTATATATAATTTTCATTATGTTGAGAGTTTTAATAATTTGATAAATAGTATAGTGCTTTATATAGAATATTTAATTGGACAGTTGTAATGTAATTATCCTATATTGTTTTAATATCACTTAAATATTCTTCATGAATTTTTTTACACTTTACTTTTTTGACATTTTTCAATATATTTATAATACATTTTAATGAATTTTTTGATAAGCAACATATTGTTGGGAAATCAAGATAAAATCAACAGAAAAATATGAAACACAAAAAGAACCAAGACAATGATTTACGTGGAAAACTCCAAAATCGGAGAAAAACCACGGGGAGAGCACGAGAGAAATCACTAATCAGAGAAGAGATTACAAGGATCACACACCTCACCCAATCTCAATCTCACCTCGGCAATACAACAACCCTCAGTCTCTTTAAGAGTACAAGGATATCCGACCCACTTCGACGTTACACGATCTCCAGTAGACTAAAATCCTAGCCTACAAATCGTCGTCTTCGTATATCTCTTGGACAACCCAAGAGATCTATTTATACTCAAGACTCCTTAAAGAAAATATTAATTAAAGAATTTTCAAAGATAACAAATAATGTGCCTTAACATAACAAAAATGGAGAAACCGTTGCCAAATTTGCCGCCGTTCCAAATTTACTTCTGCCGATTCTGGAAAAGACCTTCCATCTTCCAAGCCTTTGGAAACCACAAAACAGGCATTTTTCCACCTTCCTTCAATGCACACCATTCCATCTTAATTCATTCTTTAATTAATACGAGATTTACTAATTAGGTGGCAAAACAAGCCACACCAATCCCAACAATCTCCACCTTGGATTGATTTTGCCACTAGCAATTTTTCTTGTCCACTTCCTCTCTCCCTAGGACCCGCAGAATCACTTCGAAGAACCACACGAACTCGAATTACACCCGAATCCGCACTTCGAACCATCCGCATCCGCAGCACTACTTCTCAAAAGACCTCGCAAGACTATTTTGACAGCACTCATCGTGTCCATCCTCCTTTTACCATCTCGAACTTGTCTTTGCTTCACTGCACTTCCCGAAACTCCACCTACAACGGTAGTTCCGACCAACCTGTAAAGGTTCTTACCACACTTCTCTCCCATCATCACTAGCTTCGAGCCACGTGTCACCTTCAGAACTCCACCTCGGGCTGAGAAGTTGCACCCACTGGAGTCAAGTGCACCTAGTGATATCAGATTCCTCCGCAACCTCGGCGCGTACCGCACACCGTCCAACGTGCGAACCGTTCCATCATGCATCCGGATCTTCACTGTTCCAATCCCGGTGATCTTACATGCGGTGTCATCACCTAACCGAGCAATTCCTCCCTTCTTGGCTTTAAAGGAAGCAAACCACTTTCTGGAACAAACATGGAACGAACATCCTGAATCTAAATACCAATCATCAGGAGAAGTGTCAATACCTTCTGTAACTATGAGAAAATCTCCATCACCACCAAGAGTTGAATCCACTGCCATCAAAGAAGATTCTCCACCATTTTTAGTACGATTTGGACAATTTTTCTTCACATGACCTTCTTCTTTGCAATCCCAACATACGACCTTGGATTTGGACTTCTTCCCACCTCTCTCTTGAGCCTTTCCTCTTCCACGAACATATTCCACCGCCGCTAGTGTAGAAGACTTTTCCTCGATGGTAGGCTTCTTCAAGATATCACTTGTCAAGAGTGCCGATGTCACCTCCTCCATCTTCAAAGTAGTCTTCCCGTAGCATATTGTGGTCACCATATGATCGTAAGAGCTCGGGAGAGATGATAACAAGATCATCGCCTGATCTTCGTCTTCAATAGTTTTACCTATTCTCAAGAGATCTTGCACAAGTTTATTGAAGGCATTCAAGTGAGTCATAAGAGATGTACCGTCCTTCATACGAAGACTGTATAGCTGCCTCAAAAGAAAGAGCTTATTGCAGAGACTTTTCGACATGTACAAGTTCTCTAATTTTTTCCACATGTCCGAAGCCGTCTTCACTTCTGCAACGTTGTTGATTACCTCATCCGCCAAGCATAGGAGAATAGTACTTGACGCCTTCAGATCAAGCTCATCCCAATAATCATCTTTCATGTCATCAGGCTTTCCCTCTTTTCTGATTGCCTTATGCAGCCCCTGGTGCACTAACAAGGCCATCACCTTCTTCTGCCATATTCCGAAGTTCTGTGAGCCATTGAACTTCTCCACATCGAACCTCGACGTCTTGATTTCACTCATCATAACCGAGCTCTGATACCAATTTGTTGGGAAATCAAGATAAAATCAACAGAAAAATATGAAATACAAAGAGAACCAAGACAATGATTTACGTGGAAAACTCCAAAATCGGAGAAAAACCACGGGGAGAGCACGAGAGAAATCACTAATCAGAGAAGAGATTACAAGGATCACACACCTCACCCAATCTCAATCTCACCTCGGCAATACAACAACCCTCAGTCTCTTTAAGAGTACAAGGATATCCGACCCACTTCGACGTTACACGATCTCCAGTAGACTAAAATCCTAGCCTACAAATCGTCGTCTTCGTATATCTCTTGGACAACCCCAAGAGATCTATTTATACTCAAGACTCCTTAAAGAAAATATTAATTAAAAAATTTCAAGATACCAAATAATGTGCCTAACAGAAATGGAAGAAACCGTTGCCAAATTTGCCGCCGTTCCAAATTTGCTTCTGCCGATTCTGGAAAAGACCTTCCATCTTCCAAGCCTTTGGAAACCACAAAACATGCATTTTTCCACCTTCCTTCAATGCACACCATTCCATCTTAATTCATTTTTAATTAATACGAGATTTACTAATTAGGTGGCAAAACAAGCCACACCAATCCCAACACATATATGATATCTTATATATTGATACTTTTTAAAAACTTTTTGATATTTTTATGTTAAATTTTAACATTCTCATATTAAAAAAAAATAAACTTAGCACTTTTTTTATAATTTTTAATATTCTTTTAAAAATTTAAATATAAATTTTTTATACGTGAATTTTAGTACTATGCAAATTGTTGGTTTCAACTTTAGTGCAAATATCCGATATTTGATTAGGAAACTTCTCGGATAGCCCCTAGAATGGAAACCTATCCATGTTCAGCGTCTATAGTTTACTCACTTCTCTTTTAGCCCCTCTTAATCTTGTCATATCATTTTGACCATTATATCAGTATTTTTTTAAGAAAAAATTTAATAAATAAATTGTAGATTTTGAGATCTAAAACTTTCATATCTAATATTTTTTTAAAAATATTTCTAAATAAGTGTTTTAAGATTTTAAAATTTTAACGGATTAATTGGTCGGATCCAAAATCCGTTAACACTTCGGCACAATAAAACATTTAGTTAGAATTATTTTTGAAAAAATATTAAACATAAAAATTATAAATTTTATCAAAATTTAAAAAAAATTTTAAAAAATATCAATACAGCAATAGAAAATGATGTACATAGAAATTAAGACATGGGCTAAAAAAAAGAAGGCATTAAAATGCAGGGACTAAATGGAGACAAGTTTGTGGGCTTGAAAACGAGCTAACCCTATTTGATTTCAATATAGATTTTCCTTCGGATACTTCTCGAAAAATGATGTACCTCAGACTCCATTTATTACGCAAATATGAGATATTTCTCAATCAACCAACCATACAGCGCCACCTGCTTTCGACAGTAAACGGCTTTAAGAAAGGGTAATGCCGTCATTTGAACAGACAGCGGGGCACATTTGCATATAAAGGTTGGGTACCAGGGCATTTTCGTCCAAAGAAGCAGTAGCGAAAGAGACACGTACACTACTCCGGTCCAGATATTTAAGACGTCCGCAATTAACCATTTTGAGATCCGTGGTTGGTTCCGATCCGAATAGAACAGCTTTCTAAAGGAGTCGCCTTTGAGCGACCAAATCCTATCTTACTAGAATTATTTGGCTAATTATTACCAGGTTTTTTTTCACAATCTCTTCTGGTCTTACGGTAGATCGATTCTTCATAATCGTCTGATCATTTTGGTGCTAATTTCCCCATTTTCAATCCGTTTTTTCACTTCATTTCTGCCCCTAAATGTGCATCTGTTGCTACTTGGTCATGGTTTCATCCATGGCAGTAGATCTACATGTTTTCTCTACTGCTTTTCCTTTCTTCTGATATACTGGTAAACTTTACCATTTTTTATCTAAGCTGTTTGTGATTTGGATTTTTTGGAGTTGTAGAGAGTTTTGTGTTTGTTGATTGTTTAATAAAGGGTTTGATCTTGGATTCTTTTTGGGAGTTGCAACTGATTGATTTTGTGTATTGATTGTTTAATTTAGGGTTTGATCGGATCTACATTCTGGAGAAACAACGCAGATCCAGTATTCCGAAAATCAGAACTTATAACCGGTACTCCTTTGGCGATGTGTAGCTGTTAAACTAATTTCTATACTAACAGAACGCAGATCACGAGACTTCGCCAGATCTTAAGGTCTGTTAATCATGACATGTATTTGTTATTCTACTTGTTCTTGTTACTTTCGAAATCAAAGCTCATGTTTGGTGCTTGCGAATCTTCTAGATTTGGAAATGGAGACGCTTTTGATGGCCGAGCATCATCGGAACCACCAGGGGTACTGTCGTAACGGTGGTCGAATCTCCTATCGTTCATCGCCTTCTGGAAGCTTGAAAAACATCAACTGCCGAACCTTCCAATCCAGTGGCGGTATTCTTCCTTCGCCGCAATGTGGTTTCCATTGTTATCAAAGTGCTATAGACGTTAAATCCCCTCGCTGTTACTCGGAACCGCCGAAACCAACCAAACGAAGCAGCAGCAACCCGATACCGATAAAAAAATTCACACTGAATGATGACATGTCGTCAAGCTCTGAGCTTTGGGCGGGGCCAGCGTACTCTAATTCACCGCCTCCTAGCTCTTTGCCCATGCCCAAATTCTCTCTCCGCCAGAAACGGAGTGTTTCACTCGAACTTTCGGAAGTTTATAAGCCGGTGATTGATCTCCCTCCAGCAGCTAAGTCCGCTCCGTCTTCTCCTAAGAGGCAGTGGAGCCCAACTCCTAGTGATGGCTGCTCTGATAGCACGGCCTTTGCGACGGGGACCCTCCGGCGGATTCTTCACTTGGATGGCTGAGCTGTGGTTTGCCTGGTGGGAGGGGCGTTTAAGTGATGTATATAGCTTAAAGAAGTAGAAGCAGAAGCTGACATAAAAGCAAATAGTAATAAGAGTATTAACTAGTTATATCGTGTGTAGTGAACTATGCATGGAGGAGGCTGCGAGGTAGCAAGAATGACTGGCGTTTGGTGAAGTAGGGTTCTTTGGGCGGATAGCCTTAATTCTGTAGTCATCTAACCTTAGTTGGGTCATATTAGAATCATGTAGATTAGTCTCACTCTGATCATACTGTGAATCGGTCACTTCTGTAGGATAAACAACTGGATCCTTTGCATTCTAGGAATTCCTGCTCGCATTTAGCTTTTCTTCATCTCCTTGATCTCTTTGCATGTATAGATATTCCGATTAGATGATCTACTTGTTAGCTTTTTTTCTTCTTCAGTAACATCCAACTGTGCTCAGCATGGGCACGGATTATCTTCTCCACTTTTTCTTTGTTTTTTTTAATCGAGAAAAGATGGGAAGGTAACTAGATAGGATGGTAGTTGACTCATTAGCTTCCTTCTTTCTCTCCTTTCTTTCTCTTTCCTGATGATGTAGGATTCCTTGCAATTCTCGTAAATGTATATTCAGGTCATCTCTTCAGCTTCCAGTCTCCTGCTTAATCACTTCTACACATCGCACAGTTTTACATATTTCAGCCTTCCCTATGTCAATATGTACACTGTCACCATGCTTCTTCTTTTATTAGTTTGTATATTGTCTTTCTATCACTCCTATGGAATCTATGTTGTCTGTTCCGGTTTGAGCTTGGTTGTATGACCCTCACCAATGATGTGGAAGGCCGCTTAATATTAGAGTACAAGGTAATTCTATGGCAAGGTTTATTTGTGATTTCTGCCATGTTCATATTTTTTACTACATTGAAAGTGTCATATCTAACTCAAAAGGTTGTTTTTGACAGTCATGCTGCCTGAAGAACAGGAAGGCTCTTGGAAGACGTAAGTGATGAATCTGCGCTATGAGAATTCTGCTCTTCGAGGCTTACAGAAGTGGATGTTAGAATGGTCTTTAGCTGTATTGAGGGTGGTATATCTGCACTAGTGTTTCCTATTTGTCTTTCGAGTCTTTGCTTTAGCAATAGGAAATTTGTTTGAACTTTGTATTCTAGCTGCAGTGTTTATCTTTTGATGTATTTGCTAAACTACGTTGTACTAGCTTTCCTTCCATCAGGTCCTCAAATAAAGAGATGTTTGTTGAACATGTATTCATCAGTTCACTTATCGGCTATAAGGCATGTATTCATGTCCCATTTGATTTTGTTGATTCCTATAACGTTAAAGATAAATTGCTGAATGGTGATCTTGAGCACTGCTAGTGGGCTGTGGATGGTACTGCTGCAATGCTTTCTTGTCGTAATCTATTGTTAACATATTTCACTTGGTCCCGTGCCTCCAGCGTGAGTGGCTCGGACGTTCGCCTTACGAAGCGACATTCCGAATTCAACTCTGGAGGACGTCTCTTAAAAAGGGTGTGGGGGTCGAAGATTTTTCTGTATCTCGTAGGGAGTAGAATGTATCTTAATTTAAGGTTCCTTCGGAGGCGTGCATCAGGATTTGCATTATTCGTAAGGATTGGATCTTACGATTGGTGGAACAGAGATTGGTGTCACACTTGAGTTTACCTGTTACGACGGTTGTACAAAAGAGGGCCGGTTACGGGTATAGTTTTTCACGCTAATCTCAACAAAAAAAGAAAAGAAAAAAAAGAAGAAGCCATATTTCACTTGTTTTTGGTTAGTGGTGCACAGGCTATATTTGTCTAGCAAACAGCCGCGGATATTTTCGCAGCAAAGTCCTTGGCAAAGAACTTTGCAATGCTCTTGAGAGCAGGGGTGGGGGAGGGAAGATGAGTCTACTTCAAGTTTTGCGATCCTTTTGCTTTATTCTCTCAGATTCGAGTCGTCTCACAGAAGCAGGACACAAAGCTGGAGCATCTTTACTTTAGGACAGCTTAAATATACAGAAATAGGACGCAAAGCTAGAGCATCTCTATTTTAGGCCAGCTTAAATATAAGGACGTTTAAGATTGATAGCATGACTTTTATTTTATGAAGTAGTTTCATATTCCAAACCCAAAAGTATTATTTGTAAGAGTTAGAGGTTTTTTTTTTTATGTACGATAATACGGTCTTTTAAATCTATTCAGATCGAAAAGTTTAGACTTTTCGGTTAGGAGAATATAATCAGTGCTACTTGTAAATTTATTTATAATGATAATGGCACAATAATAAGTCAGCTAAAAAAAGATTACAATAACATGTATATATATATATACATTATTCTCAGCTCAATATGAGATTAGCCTTAATAAGTTATAATCTCAGCCGTTGATTTCTATAATTTAACAGCTGAGATTTAATTTTACGCTTAATGAAAAAATAATTCACGCCGTTAAATATTTAATAACGTCGTTAAATGTAAAAATTAAATCTCAACCGTTAAATAAAAAAGATCAACGACTGAAATATTAGCTTAAAGACACTATTTTTAGATTAAACTGAGAATAACATATATATATATATATATATATATAGGAAAATACTACTCACCCCCAACAAACTACCCAACAAACCACACACAATCAATCTCCACCACACACATACCTCGTGATCCGCACAACTCCCTCGTGATTCGCACAAAATATCAAAATTACAAATATACCCATCGTGATGTGTGGTCTTGATTGTGCCACGTCAGCATGTGTGATTTATTGTGTGGTTTTTTGGGTGTGCATAATAAAACCCATATATATATAAAAGAGGACGGTGACTGTTGTTGGAAGGCTATAAAGTTTTGAACTTTAAAAGTCTGTGAAAGCGTGATATTTGGCTACGGTCGATACCAGATGTTGGTTACAGGCTCGTTGGACGGTGGGCATGATTGGTGATGCCCGGTTACTTTATCATAGTAACCGCACACGTTTGTTGAAACGTCATTTCTGATCTTCGGATCTTGTACGCTCCTTTTGATTTTGCCAGCCAGCTCGGGCAAGATCTCAAACGTAAGCTATTGATGTACCAGATGGTGCAAAGGGACTGGTTTTACAACGATTTCACCAGCAAGCTTCTTCCAAGATATTTCTTAAATAAGTACGGTTCCATTGGAAGTTCTCTGCCGTATATGTTACGTAATATAGTAGAAGTTTTTAATATAAACATTAATTATTTGTAATTATAACTTTTATAGCACTTTTTTATTTCAAAATGCAAAGTGAAATTCAGATCCGAGACGCGAGATTGAACATAGATAAAATTTGCTGCAACAAAATTGATCTATGCTTAATGAACTTTTCAATGATTTGAGTCATGATGAATGTCTGCGTTATGCAGTGTAACCTCCAAATGATGCCGTTGTTTTGATGCTTTTTTTGCTATGCTGTTTATTTGCATATTCATTTTTTTTAATATAATTTCAGTTAAAACTTTATGCCAATGTCATTTTTGGAGAGATTAGAAAACGTTCTTCTTTGGAGGCAAAACTACCAAATTCCTACCCGTTATTGGGGATGATTTGCACCTGGCCGTTTGGAGGTCTACATTTGTTCCAATAGGGCAATGCTATGCGTCACGGACGCAAGCACGAAAAACAGCACAGAAATAAGGTGAAACGTAATTCACTGGGTCGGAAAATGCGTTTTCCAAAAGAAAAAATCCCTTTTTTTTCTTTTCGTGCCGTTTTCCGTGCTCACATCCGTGACGCGTAGCAATTTCCGTTCCAAAATGACCTGTGAGAGTTCTGCCTCCATTGTCTCTCATCTGAAGCCCCGCTGTTGGTCACACCCTTGAGATTGAGTCGTTTCTTTTTTTTTTTTTCTTTAAAAAAACCAAATTTCCTAAATGGCTAAAGAGATAATCCTAGATGCTCTGTTTTGATCTTTTAATTTTGACAATGTCGTTTTGATGTTTTTTCTGCTATGCTGTTTATTTGCATATTCAATCTTTCAATATATTCCAGTAATTGTTCTTGTTAGAAGTAAAACTTTATGCCATTGAAATTGCATGAACCGTCCATGGTGAACAGTAGAATGAGAGCAAAACCAGATAACAAGAGAGACGAGATGGAGATTGCAAGTCAACAATGGCAAAAGTACACCATTCGATTTAGTTAAACTACCACTACACCACTAAATCTTTTCAAAGAATTGTTATATATATATATATATATAAGTCCACGAAATCAAATAAACTGTACAAAAACTGAGAAAAGAATGAAACAATAATAAAAATGAACAAGCCATGGTGGCTAATATGATGATCCCTACTACAACTCAACCGTGAACTATAACAAAATGTACAAATTGCTCCTCAACACCGCAGCGACGCGTTTGTCGATCTTCCAATCTCATCAACAGCCGCAGCGGCAGCATCAGCCGGTAAACCTGATCTTCTCCTCAGAATCTGTCTCATTCCATCAGCAACAAGAACTGCAGGGTTTGATTTGGACTTGCCACAGAATGACATGTGTGCATTCACAGCTTCCTTCATTCCATACCCTCTTCTTCTCCCTATTCTAACTTCTTCTCTCACTGCTTCTGAGCACAGCCCACACAACCACTTCCCGTCGAAACTAGACTTCACGCTATCAATATACTCTTGTGTACACTCTTCCCTCAATCCACAACACCCGCATTCCACCGTCTCAATCTCCATATTAAGAATGATTAAGAGAGTTGTAACATTGGTGACTGTTTTTTGTGATAGGTTTTGAAGGTTATGAAGGGTTTATATATAAATAGATATAGAGTTATAATAAATCCAAGGGAGTTGAACCAGAATTAGCTCTCCTTGTTTGAAGGACATGTGAGGTTGGACTATCAGACAAATTTGGTTGAAAATATAAAAAATATTCGTCATGCAACTTTAATAGCTCTGATATAGTCAGAACTACGCACAATATATCGTTATATGTGTCTCATACATCTAATATACTGTGTATGATTCGAATTGCATCAGAAATTCGGATGTCTCTGATGAATAGCAATACTCTATAGAAAAATAAGAGAATATGTTACTGCAGAGGTTATGCCTGAATTAGGTTCACACCCGCTATTTCCATGCATCCATTATTTCTTGAATTGTTGGATAATATTTACTTTAATTTTATTAGATGTTGGAAGTTTCATTGATTTGCTTGATCCTATTTCCTTGGCTCCTGCATCTTTACTTAATTTGCTTTTTAACCTTGTATTGAAAGCAGTTTTCAGGATAGTTTAGATATAATATTGATGGTCACAGTTTGATGTGGATGGACGCCTCGTTATTAATAATCCATTTTAGACAAACCAACAAGATAATAAGTTAGTATTTTTCTTGGATCTTTGAATAGAAGTAACCGTGTTGCCATAATATTTCTTTATCATCTGTACCTGTTCTTTGTCGGTTTAGATAGGAAATTTTTTTTTTTTAAAGGATTAGTCCTTGATGGTGATGCATTGGTTAATCTTGTTTAAACAGCTGGCCAGTGTACATCAACAAGTAATTGTGTGTTCTTGGGGATAAACGTAGGATTTCGACCTACTTGACTGGTGAAGTTGTACTCAAAGGCTGTATCTAGGAGACTAGGAGTAAACCCAAAACAAAGTACCTCCATGTACTGATTAATACCTCTAGTAAATGTGTTCTAGGAATTACGTGAATTAGATACATATAATATAAATATATATATTGTTTGGTTTGTTTATATGTCATAGTTAGCATATATCTAGTACTTAGTTTGGTTCATATAAATAAATAGGTACTACATGTGATAAAATTTTAATTACTCAAATATTCCTAAAATTTTAACAGGCAGTTTGTACTTTAAAATTGAATAAACAGTTTAATATTAAGAATATAATTTGTAATAGTTAATATTAAATTACTAATTAGAAGTTAAGTTGTAGAATTAAGATAATTTAACTAATATAACTTTCATATTAGTAAGTTAATATAATAAAATAAAATGATAAATAAATAGTATTACTTAAATATTATTATGTTAATAATATTAAGCTACGTAAGTACTTGATGTTAAACAATGTAAGGTTAATAGTATTAATTTAGTATCGAAATAATAGGCGCCGAAGTTTTGCAAAATATGGGGCCTTTTTTTTTTATTAGAAAACATGTAATGATATTATACGAACATGTTACAGCCAATGCCTAATTTGGGATAATTGGCTATTCGCGTTGATTCGTAATAGACCAAAAAACATGTAATAGCCCATTAATATTCTTCGAACCAAATTACGTAAAATGTATGTGATGGAGCTCGAATTTGGATTGTCACGTGTCAGAAAAATAGTAAGGCCCATATACGCAGACGAATAAGTCCATGAAAATTAGGTCTGTAAAGTCTACCGATGTCTACGCAAAGCAGACTTCGATAAGCTGGGCCGAGACTATATCAGGAATATGCGATATCGAAGCACCCCTCGGGGGTCCACTCACCCGAGGTCCACAACACGATCCGAAGACCTCAGCCAGTTACATGGGTCAATCCCGAGCGGGTATATCGCAGACCAAGTCAACTACACTAGGTCGTCTACCGAAAGAACCGATCTCCCGAAGATCTAGGAGCTTATGTGGAACAAGGACAATCAAGTCAAACCGAAATCTCAGCTAAGATCCGAGATTTTCTCGGCTTTCTTGCTTGACTCTCTGATCACAATTCCTTTCCATACGTGACAATATTACTCCTAATGATTTATTTCCATCTCTATCAGGGAGCATATAATATAAATCTTCAAATGACCAGGACAGGAGATATAGATACCTTATGCCGTTCTATTTTGAGTTCGTTTTGACATAGCAGAACTAGGAAAACATCTCTACGCCATCATTGATCTTGACATGCAGTACGAAGATCATAATAAACTTGATAAACATACCTAAAACGATGTATATACACAGGCTTATTCGATCAGAAGAAACCATATAATCGCAGGAATATTAATTTGGCGTCAACTATTGTAACAAAACTAATATCTACGGCTTCCCTGTATCTTTTTTTCATTGGATCCATGACCATTGAATTCGATTTCTATTCTATATCTTGGCAGAGATTTGAGCAAAACAATATTTCCTCCCAACCAACGTTTGCTAGGATTCAAATCCCTTATATGTATCAACATTAAAATGTTTGCAATCAAAATAAGGAGGGTGCGACTGGAGGAGCTGCATACGCTATTATTGTTGTCGTAAAACTTGAAATTATTATTATTATTATTATTATTATTTTAATATAATATTATATATAATATTCAGCCAATAATAATTTTATTTGTGGTACTCACAATGCTTGCTAGGATTGAGGTCATTACTCAAAATGAAGCCCTCATTTGGGGGACGGAGTCGTCGGCTTAGGGTTTTATCATCTTTACTAATGACTTTTAGGCACCCTTCAACGGCAACATCAGGGCGTATAACCTATTTATACAACTAGTCACAAAGCACCTATTTATATACAAATACAGCAACATAACCAAATAAATACTAAGTATCACAAACTTATATACGGACGTTTTACGTCAAGAAGTTATAGACACACCATAATCACCACAACATTACCACATTGTTGTATGAGTTAGTATCAAAGTAGGATCATGGAACCATAAAAGTCAGCACTCCATACAAGATGACAACAAGTACAAAAAATATCATAGCGATAAAAAAAAAACTGTCTAAAGACAATGCGGGATGACACAGAACCATACAAACGGATCTGGGGACGCGGGAAATGAAGCATGCTGTGCAATAGTATTGGAGATTGTTAAAGATTTCATCCAAGTCGCCATATTGTCTGTGAAACAAGCATAACACGTGCATATGAGATGGTCACATTACGATCATCTTAAAACAATAAGGACGTACCAAAAAAAAAAAAAAAAAAAAACCTCCCACGCGCTAGATGCCATAGAAGCCAGCTTGTTGCAAAAAGAAATTTACATCAAAGCCACTGTTAAAGTACTAATACTGCTATCTTCTTCGTCGTATTGAATAACCTTCGGGATTTACAAGTTACAGGATAGGGGATGTCCGCTCTGAATAATGCCAGGTCAAGCT
The DNA here is from genome assembly GCA_002076135.1 of Xerophyta viscosa. Lineage (NCBI taxonomy): Eukaryota > Viridiplantae > Streptophyta > Magnoliopsida > Pandanales > Velloziaceae > Xerophyta > Xerophyta viscosa. The sequence goes on along the minus strand of MJHO01000106.1, from coordinate 149,993 downwards.
CTCGTAAAATCAATAAATAACCTTCAATTATATAAAAGCGACAAGAAAACAGGGTAACCACATGATTAAACTGTTTTTTACACTGATCTTATACAAGTCAGTAAGTCCATTAGCTGAACATAACAAGACTCTATAATTCAATAGCTGGATCTCTAAGAATCAGCATCTGTTTGGAAGAAATTTTCTGTCCTTAGAGATAAGAAAATATATATTACAAAAGTTTAAGTTATATCCGAAATTAAATTTCTCTATACTTCTGTAAACATTTTACGCATTCCGCACGTAACAATCAAGAAGACCTCCAAAAGCTGGAGCAGCTTAGAGTTGTTCTGAAAATAGGAAATGAATGCAGAAATGAAGTGAAGATGGACAATAAGAGACTCCTAACTTGTCTTTGCCTCCTCGATATCAGTTTTTTCAGCATCTGGTGTGTCTCGTGGAAGAAGGCCAAGGAGGGGCAGCGGCAGCAAGGAGCTAAGATTGCAAATGATGATCAAAAGAGCCAAATTATCGTAGCTATCCTTTGTGACACCAAGAAGCTGAGTCAAACCAGCACCCACCAGACCACCGGTAACACTTCCTGCGTTGGAAATAGACATCAAGGTAGCAAACAAAGTAGCCTCCAAACGTTCTGGACATAATCTTGCAGCCAACACCAAAACAGGCATGAAAGAGGCCTATGAAGAAAATATATTCTGTCAGACTCATGCACTGCGCAACAGGGAAACGCAGGTTTAACAATACATAACGGGGAAATGCAGGTTTAACAACACATAAGCAATTATAAAGAATTATAGATTATCATCAACACTTAGCAATCACCATGGAGCTTGAACGTGGCCTTGAATAGGATCAACCTAGGACTTAATTAGTTTAAGATTATGATCAACATTTTATTGAGTAAAAAAATAATATGCAAGTCTCCTAGCTTTTAGGGCGGATGGTGGAAATGCTTGAAGGTTGTCATCCTTATTCATTTATGAGCTGATTTGCTTTGTATAATTCAGGTATTTACTTCCAAACCTCTGCCTCCATTATAAGAAACTCTATACTGTAAACATTTACTCTTGATGACCATAAGATTTACGTTCCACCGATCAAATATTTGTCCTGGACAGATTTGCGATGCTATATAGCAGACTTCCTACCTATGGAAATTTTTTTGTCTGAAGAAAAAAGTCAAGACTGACGTGGGGTGGGTGAGGTAGGCCTTAATATGGATAATGTGATAGATTATGTTCCACCCTATCTTAGCTACAATTCAAGTATATGAAAGATGAGTCAACTAGACATATTAGCAAGTTTCTTGCAAATCTTTAGTAATCACATGTCAACACTTTACTGGTACTAGGGTACAATATCAAATAAGTGATTTGTGATTGATAAAACATCAGACTATTCTCATTAAAGAGTTACCAAATAAGGTAAACTTACATCATTCTCATTTTCTTTGAAAGTGAGACTTGTTTGTTAGCTTCTAGACTAAGGTGTGTTAAATGTATCCATCTATTTTGAATTTTCAATAATATTTGGAAGGGTTAAGCCTTTACATTCCGTCCGGTTTCTTTCGGGTTTCACATTAAAGTTAAAAGAAAAAAAAGGTATACATCCATCATGATCAAATTTCACGTCAGCAACTGACTCGATCTCTTCACACTCGACCAGACCTAACATAGTCATGGAGCTGGTTCACTCTCGAGCTCTGGACACATGACCTTGGCCTAGCTTAGGCACTTGGCCTCGGTCATTCTGACCTCAAGTTATTTTAGCTATACAAAACCAGACTTTGAGAGTCTAAGGTAAGTTATGTCGAACAAGAACTCATGAGGCTCGGTTCCTTGGGTTCAATTGTCAAAGATTTGACGAAATTAAGTTTGGATGAAATGAATTCAAGCAGCTAAATTGGTGGATATGAAAATTGTTCAAAAGTATAATATCTACTTGGTTTTCTGCAAATTGAATCAATTAGACTATTTGGCCACAAACCAGATCTAAACGAGAATTAAGACAATATAACTTTAAAAGGCAAATTACACTGCATTCCCCAACCAAATTTGCACATACAGTTTATCCCCTGAATCAACTACATATTATATAACTGAGTAATTAGTGTGTCAAGATTCTGAGAATTAGAGTATTAGGATACGTTTATAGAGTATCGAGGAAGTTCTTTCTCATGAAAAGAGTTTGTGGGTGAGTATGACTTTTAACTTTCTAATAAAAAAGGAAACGGAATGCGGAAAGGAAGGCTCGGTTGCCTGTTTATGACTAATACTAGTGTAAAACCCATCAACCCTCAGTAAAATGGAGCTCAAAAACTATCGTATTGGAGAGAAGATACTATATTAGTACTCACCTGACCAAGCACTGTTAAGATCAGATTATCCCCAATGGCAAACCACTCATCACTTATTCCAAATTGTCTATTGAGTCCAGTAACAAGAAAAACCTGAAAAGTCAAACTCAGCTTATTACAATTTGCTATATTAATGATTTCATCTAGTACAGTAAGGATCCAACAAATTATACGATCATCACCTGAGTCATTCCAAGTGCTGTACCAATGAGTGTTGTTGACAGAAAAATCTTCCTGAGAGGAACCTTCTTCAGAAATGAATTATACAGAGCAACACCTACCAAGGATGCCACAGAGGTAACGAGTTTGACACGTCCCAAGAACTCAGGAGTGAAACCTAGTTTGTTTGTACTGATAATGGCACAACAGCAGCATATTCAACCGACTTTTAAAATTTAAAGAAAGGAAGGTTACTAGGAAAAATAACTATGCGCAGAAAAGCACAAAAAGAGCATACTGCAAAATTAAGAACTGACCATAAACCATATGAACAAGGAAGGATATTAGTGCAGGATACAATGCAGCAGGCTAGTGGATTAAAAAAGAAAGAAGTATGCAAAATGCTCCAAACATCAATCAGAAGTATTCGGATACCCCAACTTTCAAGTGTGCTTGTCCAAGAACTTTTGAAATTTGGCCTGCGATAACCTTTAACAGACAGCCGTCAGCCATTGCCGTTAGAGCTGCTGATGCGACGGTTCCTTAATAGAATTTTGATGACTTTTTTCAATTATTCTTTACTCATGACTTCTAAGGTATTATGGAGGTATTATGGTCCTTTCAATAAATTTATCCATACTTCATTACTTTCATTTCGCATCCTCACCTTCCGCAACCATCCCCCAACCTCTCCTGTGGAATCAAAACCTTCGTGTCATAGACGCCAGCACTAGCAGTTGTGATCTGGACACTTGTTAACGTTAGTGACATCAAATTCTATGGCTGCATGGGATCTTCAGCCCATTGCCATCTCTGTCTTCTATCATGGGAAGAAGGGAATAATACCAAGGTTTTAAATTTCGTGCCGTGCCAAATTTCGGTAAATTCCGAACTCGAGACGTGCCATGCCGGTCGTGCCGATAATAAAATATTACTTTTTAAAATTTTATTATATTAAAAAAAAATTTTAAATGTTTTTTAAACTTTTATAAAAAAAAAAAAAAAAGGACGGTCGCCCCGCGTGCGGGCGACCGTACCGTCTTCCTTTTCACGAAAGCGAGGAGGTAGACTAAAAAAAAAATGTCGAGAGAGAGAAGAGAGAGAGAGAGAGAGAGAGAGGGAGAAGAGAGAGAGAGAGAGAAGGGGGGGACGGTGCCGGCCGGCTCGGCACCGTCCCCGTGCCGGAGCCCGGCGGCTCCGGCACGAGCCGGAAGGCACCAAGCGTGCCGCCCGGCTTTTAAAACTTTGAATAATACATAATTTTAAAACTTAATAATTGTTAACAAAGTTAGTACTTCTTTGTTATTTTAATGATACTATTTAATTCTTCAATTACTGGCTATAGTAAATCAAGTGGTGATTATATTATTGGATTAATACTTATTGTATTTAATTAACTAGTTCAATATTAAAACCAGTCAATGTTCTATAGTAAGTTGATTACTAATTACTAGTAACTTACAGCTAATAATATAGCAACTTAATAATAGGAGCAGAAAAGTAAAGACTTTGACTTAAGAAGTCATTGGCAGCCAAATAGAAAAGAAAAAAATGGATAATGGTCAAAGACGGTGTCGCCCGATAACCTCACCAAAACAACAAATATTTATTAGAAAATAATAAAAAGCAAGTTTCTTGATTGCTGCACCAGATTAGTATTTGCCACACCCGCAAACTAACAGCAAAACTAAGAACTAATGGAAGTTAGAAAAAGAATAGATTACTTCCAAAAGTTCAAGAAATCAGGCACGCTTGCTCGTGCACTAAGATATGTAATGATTCTCAAATGTGATAGAATTGAAGCAAGAGTCTAGTAACATAATGATCGTTTGCTAAAACTAACTCGATGCCTTATCTCATGTTAACTTCTCCTGACACCACAAATGTTGATAGTTATTTATTCGACTATATACTGCACATAGATAATTAAGTTAATCATAAGATGTTTGGAGTATTCTATAAATGTAGCTATGATTTCAATGGCTGTCCAAAAACATAGCTTAATAACATAATTCCAAATCTTGGGTAGGAATTTAATGGATAGTGTGGGAACGCTAATGTGGCACCGTACTAAGGATGGCAGTACATATCCATGTATATCCCCAGGTTTTAGCATACTTATATTATCCTATACTGCTCTCGGAAGGATATCTTTGGCCAAATCTAGATTCAGCATAGCTTCAACCTCTATAGACTGACCAATTATCAATAGTGCAGCTACTCATTGCATCAGTCTATGTCATTAACTTCCCATATTCCTATTGTCATTCTTATTCAAGACAAGGGGGGTCAAAGTGGTACTTACGTAAAGAAGAACATGGCAGAATCAGACTGTGGTGTTGCTTGCCAAAGAAATATGAACAATGTAGGCAAGAATATGTTGGGCTGTCTGATTGCAATCCACAACTCTAAGATACTTTGCTTAGAGCTGTCAATGAAACTGCGAGAAGAAATTGTAGTAGAATATCCTCGTGCGGAGGGCAATGCTTGTTCCTTTACAAGAAATGCGGCAGTTGATGTCAACAAGGGAAGAAAAGATGTCATACCAAAAACAAATCTGCAATATGGCAATTGTTGGCGGTTTATAGTTTACAGAATGCTAATGAGAAAAAAAAAAAAAACTCATTCACTGGTTAAGTTACACAGCTCACCTTACACCATAAGCTCCCACTAGTGATCCACTGAAATAAGCGCTCACAATTCCTCCAAAGGCTGAAGAGCCCCAGCATAAAGACTGAAGTGAGCCTGATGTGCTCTGTGATTCACCACGAGCTCTTTCAACGACCATAGAATCAACAACCTGCAACATTTTTGTTAGATTTTTGGAATAGAAGCCCGTGACAAATAGAATAAGATTTTTTACCATCAAATGCAGTGAGTAAATTCCTCATATGCCTACACATAGTTAACAACCAAGCCACATCAACATCCACTTAAATTCGAAGTAGGGCCTAAAAAAGAAACTGTTGCATGTTTATGTACCAAGTTTTTTAAGGCAAATACAAATATTTGTTTTAGTCTTCAGTCTCTTCTTAATTTCAATATGAAATAAAATAGTTTGATACATGAGGTCATCGGACAGAACTGCATTTTTGGTATAGCATGGAAATAAACTGTGAAGTATATTCAAGCAACAATGACAGGTTGGTAGTGTTACCATAGAGGTGAAGCTATGACCATCCTTCAAAGGAAAGGTATACAAGTCCAGCCAGAATAACTTTTAGATACAGTATTTGTTAGAGACAAATAGCATTCAAGACAAAAGGACCTCTAAAAGAAGAAATGGGGCTCTGCGTGGCTAATGAAGGATTTATAAATTAGGAATTCAAATACAAGTCACCAGTAAATTTCATGGAAGAATGTATGCATTTGTTGAAACAAGCTAAGACTGGTGACCATAAGCCTTAAATTTCATCGAGATTCTCAAAAGTTATCCATTAAAAACCAAATATGTAACAAGAAAACTCCTGAATGTAAATTAAGTATGGAACACATTGAAGTTACGATATAGAAACTTCTTTCTCTCAAAGACAAAAAACTTACAACATCAGAAAAGGCCACAGAAAGCGAGCCGAGTAGAATACATAATGCAGCACTATATTTGCTGTCAACGAAGCTGCTCATCAAACCCCATGAAAGTGCTCCAAGAATGCCCGACATAATTAAATATGACCTCCTCCGATAGCCAAAAAGAGGAAAAGAATCACTGCCATCACATAAAACTTTAGGAGAAGCATGCAAAACAAAAGAATGCACGACTTCTGGTAATGATGATCGAAAGACTAACCAAACCTTAAAAACCCGTAAAGAGGCTTGATTAACCATGGTAATGCAGATACGCCAGATATGACAGCTGTCTAAGAGAAAGAAAAATACATGTTAACAGCTCATGTTAGGCGAGAGAAAAAAAAACAAAATCAAGCAGCATGTGAGAAGCCATAAACTTAAAAAAATTAAGGAGCTAGGGAAAAAGCAGCATATGAGATATGAACATGAAGTTTGAAGTAGATCTACAGAATGTTCTATAAGAATGAACACTACATACTTCAGCAGGATCAAGATGAAGGTCGTCCTTCAAGTAGAAGTTCACAGCAAGCCTAGCAAGACCCAGAAGTCCTTGTACAAAATATACAGTCGCAACTGCACCATTATCTGGAGACAACTCTACACCGAAAATTTTCATAAAACCCAATGAAGACTTCTTATGGGGAAATTTCCTAGTCGTCTCACTATTCTCCATATAGTCACCAACCACTGTTTCTCCTTCAATTGAATCCAGCTGGCTTCTTGATCTAGAACCTGCATCCGAGAGTGTCTTATTAAGTATGTGCATTTACAAACTTACAAACTGCCATCTCGGTATAGATAAGCGCTTCATCATTAGTGCTGAAGATACATTAATGTTTTATGATATAAACACATTTATCAAAAATATAAACTGCTACTTTGTTAAAGCAAATTCTTCATCATCAGTGCTAAAGATAATATATGTCAAAAAATCACAGTAAGTTTAATAACCTAAGAGCAGCCCTAATTACGCCGTTCGTGGTGTTACCTAGCCAGGGTACTACACACTCGTAAAAGTCAGACAAAATGAACAGTTAGAGTAGGCATAATGAGTACCTTCCGCTATTGTTGTGCTACATACATCCAGGGAAGAAATGCTTCCACAGACATTACGTCCAGGGAAGAAATGCTTCCACAGACATTCACTGACCAAAAATGAACTAGATAAATGCGTTGCACATTCCTAAGCAAAAGAATATCCCTAACTTGTATTATTGAAAACTATATATTACAAAGGCCATAAGGTGTCTTTTTTAAATCTCCATCGCAAGTCTACATTTACAAACCCAATCCATCTATTATCATTGAATACAGACAATTTTCGCGTCTATAATTAAGACCCATCATCATATGGCATAATGAAATTAATCAAACAAATATTCGATTTCCATTTCGATTCTGAAGAAGCTAAAATGAACTCACCGTCACTGCCATAATCGGAGTAGGTGAGCTCAACATCGCGTTCGTGCGGCTGCGGCTCCCCGTCAGAGGTCATGTCCCCGCTCTCGCTGTGAACCTTCCAGCGCGCACGTGAAGGACGGCGGCGGCGCCGCTGCAATCCGACGGTGAAGCTACGGCAGAGAGTCGACGAGAAGGTGCGAGAAACGCGCGGGAAACGTGTTATAGTAGAAGAGGAAGGAGAGGAAGAGACCAATTGGGCCGTCACGGCGTCTAATAAAATGGTTGTTGCCATAACGTGCAGCAGCGGCTCCAGTCGTATGTGGTTTTGAAGAGAGACTTTGTTGGACCTAAAAATTATCTATTTAATTAATTCCCTTTTATATGGATTCAGGAAGCTTTAAGATATTGTTACGTGTAGAAGTACAGAGAGAGCACCCCCAGGCGGTCGAACAAATAAAGGAAAACCAAAGGCATTTCAAATGCAGCTCAATTATAATAAACAACAATTTCATTATATATATATATATATGACTGTTGATTTGATCAAGATTGTCGATCTAACGGTACATAACTCATCTTACGGAATGATATTTTCAGATCGAGCTGAGATTAATCTATATATATTTTGTGAGCTTGACTCTAGTTGCTATTATATTCTGATCTAGTTTGTAAGCTCCTGAGGTATGTTATGCATATCTAATACAAACATGCGGGTTAAAAAGATTCACATTATAAGATAAATATAAAAGTGTGACTAAAATGTATGTAAAAGCTTCTTTTTTTTTTTTTTACTAATTTTACAACATATGTATAGAACACTCACCAGGAAGAGAACATGGGGCCTTGTGGGATGAAGCGTAATCTCGACTGAGGACGTGGATGGCGTTTTGCGCAAATGCGCCAACTGATCATCTCCTCCAGGTTAATAGGCTAATTCACGACTGTTAATCCAGCCCATTAGCCCATGTTCAAGTCCAACGTGATACCAAGAATCCTGATGCACTTATGGAGATGAATCAGTCTTGATGACACTGGTGCAGATCAGTCATTATAAATTTTAGAGAAAATTAGTTCTGCATATAAATTACCGATATTATTCATATAAATAATAATACTGAAAAATTTATTTCTTACATTTTTTATAATCATAATTTTATATAAATTTATAATTATTTATAAATTATTATACTTTATTCACTGCATGTTATTAGAGCAAAAATAAATACCGCTTGTCACATATATATATAATTATTTGAGAAATAACATAAAATGATGGTGATATATATATATATATATATATATATATATATATATATATATATATATAAACATTATATAGTATATAATATAATTATTTTTATCTTAATTTATGTTTATATAATAAAACTTTTTAATATATTTTAAATTTTTTGAGTAAGACCAAGATGGACAGGAGGAGTTTGTGTTTGCTTTCATTAGCAGCTGGAGCTCAACCATTGAACCATAACTACAATCTTAACAACAATTGCCGATTCTTGTTCAGGAGGTTTAAGACGGATGGTTGAAATTTTTATCTTATAAAATACAGATATCATGTTCGAATCATCCAAACGCCACCCGTAAAGGTGTGAATGATTTATCCCATGTGTACTCCGTGAGAGATAATACGGACATTCGGATCTATCCAGATCGAAAGATTAGGACTTCTCGATTGGTGAAATATGATCGGTGCCATCCGTATATTTATCTGTTACGACGTTCGCACAAAAATTAACCGATGAATAGAATTTTTCACAATAATTCAAAAAAAAAAAAAAAACAATGGACAATCCAACTAGCTAATTTTATAATAATATCTGGGAAATCATTATCCATGAAAATTGCAAAAGACACGTACTTCTTCATGGCGGACTCAAGATTGTTTCAATTTAACAGAAAATAAATAATTACTTAAAAATATTAGATGATGTGAAAGAAGCTATATAAGAATGCTATTCAACACGCCCATGCATAATTGCTTTTTTCTTGGTATGATTTCTCTGTTTTTTGTGAGTAATTTTTTTTTTTTTTTTTTGGGTGAGGAGACGAAATCTACATGATCTTAATATTGTACCACCTAAGCGCCATGACTATTTTTTAACCGATAGGGATTGAACTATTTTGGTCCGGTATACGGTCATGCCTGTTTTTTGTGAGTATTTGTTTGAATAAGGTTTTTTTTTTACTGTACTACTACAACCCTTTTTATTTAAAAGATTGACTTCAATAGTAGGTGAAATAATAATAAAGCAAATTATAGATAATTCCTTAATTTTATAAAAAAATTATTTTTCAAAATTATTTTTTAGACTTAATAATAATCTACTAATTTTGAAATTATTAATTTTTAGCAATTATATTGACGTTAATATATTTTTGTTAATTCTTATTATTTGTATTTAATTTAAGCAAGCAGAAGAACTAAAGAGACCACCGGGTGACGATGGTGGTGCACCCGCTGTTGTAGAGGCTGCTAAGCTGTGTCCTCGACGTGAGTTCAGTTTTAGGAAGAAATGATCATCTTGTTGAAGTGAATGAAATCGAAGCATATGAAGGTTCAAATTTGAAAAGAGAATTAAAATTAGAAAATTATAATTGAGTTTTACAAATGAGAGGATTAAAATAACTTTTCAGAAAAATATAAGATTGTTAATATTTTTATATTCAAAAACTGAAAAAGGATGTTAAAAATGATTTTTTAATGTCCAAACTCTAGAGTCAATTTAATACTCATTGATCGCATTGTAGGTCTAAAGAAAAAGATGTTAGTTTATCAAAAAGATAAAAAATAATAGTCGGATTTCGAGGGTTAATTTTTGTAAACTTTATTTACTATTTTAAAATTGAATGACCCATAAGCTCACGTTTTAACGAGCTTCCTAATCTATTAGTTAAAAATATTTTTAGAATAATTTAATATATAAATACAAAATAGTAAAATATTAATATTAATCTAACTATAATTCAAAATATGTAAATCTGTGCCGAAAAAATTATGCATGAAATACTTTGAAATTATTTTACATAATTTCGAACATTTTTTTAGAAAAAAGAAAAATTGAGCTTTCGGTGCAAAAGACGCTCATGTTATTAGATATTGAGGTAGATTACATTGCTTATAATAAACCTAGGGGCGTTTTATGCCAAGTGGCACAGAGACACAACTACCTGAGAAAAAAAAAAATTAATGGCGGTTTGAGGAGCAGTATAAGTAGAGTAGATTGAAGAAACCTCTCTCTCTCTCTCTCTCTCTCTCTCTGTGTGGTCATGGGATTCTTACACGCAGACTAGACCTGCTCTTTCTTTTTTACTTATCATAAACGTAGTTCATAGTTCATAGTTCATAATTCATATACGCCTCTCCTTTTCTATTTTCCACCTATGTAACTTAGGTTAGTAAGTTGTGGAGCTTTTTTCTTAATCCTTGCTCTGCTGCTCATATCGTCGATTTTTCAGCTGTTTTCTGTTTCTTTTGCCATTTTTGTGGTTGCTTAGGTGAGCTTCGTTCTATTGTGGAGAAGTGCACTCTCGGCCCGAAAAATTACATTGAATCAAAATGTATTTTTGGTATTTCTTCTTACTGCTCTGTTGAAAGACTGACTAAGATTTTGGTTTACTTATAAGATCAAAAAGTTTGTTTGCATCAGAGAAGACATGCAAATTGAGGAACCCAAGTAGAACAGTAGGGGAAGGTAGCTTTTGAGGGAAAGGAGTAATTTTTATGTGAATTTCTTTCTTTCTTTCTTTTTTTATTGTTAAAACAGTGTTGCAGTCTTTACTATGGATAATGATCCCTGAGGATTGAGGAGAATCCAATAATCTAGACGGGTGAAACCGTACTTAGCTTGCCTTTTGCCCTTTTGCCTCTCTCTCTCTCTCTCTCTCTCTCTCTCTCTCTCTCTCTCTCCCCCTTTGGCCTCTTTGTTTTTTCATTTTACTGGCATGTCTAAGTCTCTTTGATTAATCCCAAGTAACCTTTCTTAATTTTTTATGAGCGAAGGCAATGCAAGATATTATTACACTGAGGAAGAGATCTAGTAAAGAAAGTTTCATCTATGAACAGCCCCCTTTGCCTCAATCTCCCTTCTTTCCTTCTAATTATAGGACCTTTCTGAGTTTCTCACATAGAAAATCTTCAGATATTCAAAATTCCATGAGAGAAAATCATCCGTGGGATGGTGAAAACTCAAAAACAGTAGGACTAGGCCTTATTAATGCTCTTGATGATAATAGTATCAGCAAAACACCTTCAAAACAAAGCAGTAAAATGGTACTGCTTGGATCACAGCTGCGGATTCAAATCCCTTGTATACAATCTAGCAGTTGTCCTATCTCTCCTATAGAATTTGGCATTAAGAATTCACAACCATCCATGCTCTCTCCCATGGATAGATCTTCAGCAGGATCAGGCGATTTCAGTACTGAATTGGTGGCCTCTTCGCCTCGTATTATCACAGGCCAGCTCACAGATTCTGATATCGAGCTCTCACTTACTGAGGACTATACTTGTGTGATCACACACGGCTCGAACCCAAGAACAATGCACATTTTCGATTGCTGCTCAGCGGAAGATGGCTTGCGTAATGATCAATCTGGATGTCAAAAAATTCATCGAATTAGTTTCTGTGCAACTTGCAATAAGAAACTTCCACAGGAGGTTGTTACTTTATACAGGTAACTTTGATCTGTCTAGGAATTGTGCCTGATCTTTCATTATAGATTGTTGGAAGCATAATGACTTGGAACTATTAGATACATTTTTTGTTTCTTTTGGGCATTATTTAGCTACGCTTATAGATCTTTGTTGTATTCGTGGTCATGTTAAATATCAGTCGATTAGCGTCTATTAGAGTTTGCTTAAAAGCAGAATCATAGGACAATATACACCTGAAATTGCTCTTCATTATTATGATGAGGACTATATATGCTGTAATTTATAAGGGAATAAATGCATTTTCTTCTAAACCTATCCATTTGATCAGGTATCCCTGTTGTGAGGCTGGGCCATTGGTTTGAATGATTGTGCCCTGCCCCCTAAGCGTTTGTGGTGCTGATTTGATGTCCTGCCTTGATTAAAATTTATCTCCTTTATGGAAATGTGATAGGGTTAAGAGGCCTTAGCTTAAGGTCACTTTATTGATAAAAGCTCTGAAAGGGACTTACCATCTATCTTGTGTCTATCTGATAGTTTTTGCAGGGTTGATCCTATCAACTATAAGAGCTGATTTCCATGAAAATTAAAAAAAAAAAAAACTCCAGAAATATATATATATATATATATATATATATATATATAAAATTTATTTTATTAATATAAGACCAGATTAAAAATAGGGCTTTAACCTTATAATTTGTGATAGATCATACTTAAAACATTTTAACCTTCTATAATATGTGGGACTCACATGTCTCTCTTTTGTGCCTCAGTGGTGATAAGGTATTTTGCAGCAGTAAGTGCCAGTGGCAGGAGATGCTCTATGAAGGAGAGGAAAAGTACGTATAAGATTTTACGGAAAGTTGAATACTTGTTGCATTGGCATGCATGATTTTCAAAGTGATTCGACCAAATTGAATGCTTTTTGTGTTGCTTCTAGCAGAGAAAATGATGGTGAAAACTTTGTTCCTTTGTTTAAAGCAATGACCACATGGTGTCAAACATTGTAAGAGGTCATTGTTACTTTCTGATGTAGAGTGTTGGTTGTTTTCTTTAACCTACCTCCATGTGGTGGAGGTGATTTTGATAATTATTCATGCCAAAATAGTGTCGATATTTACTCGGGGCATTTGTGCGGCAAATTTGTCGAATCATAATCTCCTTTTCGACAAAACTGTTTCTCCTAGGACTTAGTAAACCAGACTAGATATTCATTGATCAGCATCTGCCCTTGTGGATTCTTGCATGTTAAGCGTATAATTAAGTCGAGATTGAACCTGTGTTACTATTATCAATGACTGATAATGTATCGTGATTCAGCAATCTATATAACATCTCTAGTATGCAAATTAAATAAGCTAAACTTGCTTACACCAGATAATTTGAGTTGATTGATTATGATATATCTGGCTTGTATAGCACTTTATCAATTTGGGTTGCTTACGATTCAAAACTAGCATATTTCTGCGTGCATATAAATATTTGCTAAAGCTGGTACTTCAAGAAATTTTAATGCCAAAGATTATATATATATATATTATATTCTATTTGTACCCACGGTGGTTCTATGCCTCTGATTGCGTCACGGCTTATGTATAGAAGGAAGGTCACATCGTTTTGCTTAACAAGAGAACGAAATAAACAGATTATAGTGGATATTTGATTTATGTTGTCGGTGACTGTTAAGAAAATATGCATAACTCACTAAATTTGACTGAAGATAGCCGAGGCCAGCAAATGTATTATATGTGGAAGATAAGCTATAATATTTGAAAGTAAGCTATATTATTGGCTATTGCACTCTCTCTGGGAACATGAATTATTTATCTCTTAAGACTAATCTAGTAGTTATTCAATACCGCGCCTCCTCTTCTTTGTTCTTTTCTGTTGGTTCCGAGGAGTATTCTTATCCCACAAGGGTGAGACTAATTTCACGTGGGATGTGAAGCAATTACAGTGCCTTCCCTCTAAACGTACATATTTGTGCAGATTCGAACTCCGAACATGTGGAAGTATCTTTTCTTAATACTTGTTTTATCAATTCCACTTTAATATTAGTCTCTTTCAGTACATATTTCTCTGCAATATGAGTTACATTCCTCTATGCCTTTATGAATCTCCAGCATGGACTGAATTCTGCAGGGGTTGCACAAAATGAAGTATAAGCAGTCTCTGCCCGCACGAATCCATCACCATATGAGTTTTGCAACCTTTTGCATATATAGTATTCATGCAATTGTTTGGAACGAACTTAAAGCCACTTGAGAATGAAGCGGCAAAGCTGCTAGCATATGAAAGTGTTTTATACTGTGCAGAGATTAGTAGATTCTACCCGGAAGATCCTGTTTTTATTTTTGGAAGTTTTTTATGAATCTACTACTGAACAGAAGCTAGCAAATTAACTGTATTGTATATAGCAGCATGTTTAATGTTTTAAAATTTGATAAATATACTGGAAATAGATGACCAAACACGATCTATAGATCAAAGTTCATTCAGAATCGACAACAGCATACATAAAGAGAGAGAAAACAGATCAATCAACGAGCGAATCAGTTCTAATGAAACTAAACATCACCATATCCTTTGCCTTCTCCCCCTTCAAGAATGCGAAGTTCCTCAACACACCTTCCCTCGTAAACCCAGCCTTCTCCAAAACCCTCTGCGACGCCGAGTTCTCGACGTCCGCCAGCGCTTCAACCCTCTCCACCCCCTCCAACTCGTCAAACACCGATCGCAGCGCCGCCTTCACCGCTGCCGTCACGATCCCGCGGCCCCAATACTGAGACGCCAGCACGTACCCTAACTCAGCGCGACACCGGTCTTTTCCGCCTTCCGGCGATATGGAGAGAGCACCGACCGGCCGACCGGCAAGACATATCGCTCGGAACCAAGGATGGGGGAGTACCGAGCTCTTGATGTGATTTAGTAGGTCATCCTTGTTGGTATAGGTGTCCCACGAGCAGAATCGGCTGACTTTGTCGTCAGAAGCCCAGACGAAGTAGTCGTCGACGTCGGAGATGTCGAAAGGGCGCAGCGTTATTGCTTCCTCCATTTTTTGTTGCAGGTGGAACTCTAGGGAGTGAGAATTGTTTGAGCTGAGCGGAGATATGTTTATTTATATACCGAATAGAAAGCTTGGACCTCGGTTCGTCATCAATTGAGGATGCCGGCAAGAAACCCGACGCGATCAGCCATCGCAGTTGACTTGATAGGAAGTTTCTTGTCTTCCAAGAAAATTGTCGTCTATTTTATTTTGAGCTTCGATGAGAGTGGGCTATTTGCTTGTAGCCCACCAGCGCCATTAACACTATCCTTTAAAATTTAAAAACTAGTCTTAATATGTATAAAACGTGTGTGGTGTTTTTTTTACACCTCAGATTTTCTTAAAAAAAAAATGTATAAATCGTGGAATTATAAATTTTAAAATAATTATATATTATATATTTTAAATTAAAATAATTTAATCAATCTCACATACAAATAAATTTATATAAAAATATATTATCATATAATTTAAAATGGTTGGATGCTCTAAAATGTTATAAACGTTTAGTTCAGTATTATCGATTTATGTCATAATATTTTAGCTAAAATGGTCCGAAGAACGAATAAACTATCCTAAGCTTGTTAAAAATGTTAGTTCAAAGCAATCCAATGCAAACTTAGTTCAAAGCAATGCTTTATTTGTCAAGTCGAACAGGGTGACCCACAATGGAAACTTAGTTCCCAACTCCCCGCATCACTCCCTACACCCAATTGAAATACATATCAACTTATATTTTTTTGAAATTTTTTAATATAATAGATTTTAATGTTATCTATAATTTTAATGTTGAAAGTTTTTTCAAAAAATATTTTAAAATAATATTTTAAGGCTCCAAAATTAACGAATTTTTTAAATAATTTTAAAAATCCGTTATGAAATCTGTTAATTTTGAAATTTTAAAATATTAAATTTTAAAAAAAATTTAAAAAAACTTTCAACATAAAAGTTATAAATTACATTAAAATCTATAACTTTAATTTTGAAAGTTTTCGAAAAAATTAAGTTGATATACATTTCGGATGTGACTGTAGGGAGTTGGGCGACCAGTGCATTCTCTTTCTTTTTCTTTTTTTTTTTTTTTTGAGCAGTCCGCTATGGAGATTTTGAGGATTTTAACCAAAGTTAAAGTTGGGTAATATACGACGTTGGTTTTCTGCTAGTAAAAGAAAATGAGAGTTACACTTGGTAATAATTTGTAATTGATGGAGCAGTAAGAGACATAGGAATAGGTTGCAGGAATCCGAACCTGTTTTTTAAACCAAATAAAATATTATGGGCTTATTTTTATATTCATAGCAGAAATCCATTATATTCCAAAAAAGAGTCTTATTATTCATATCAAGGTATTAAGTGATACAAAACAACTCAGGAGTCGAAAACAGAGCAACTGCTGCAAAGAATACAATAACCCGTGCACTTCAGTAGTAACATCTAATAAAGGTGAGGGGCCTTTACACCGAATCCTATACATCATTCCATACATTGATATTTTAAAAAAAATATCCAATATTTTTTTTAAAAAAATATAATATAAAAATTATAAATTTTGTAAAAATTATAACTTTTATATTAAAAATTATTTCAAAAATTACTCTAAATAGATATTTTGGAACTCGAAAGTCTTAACAGATTTAAAAGTAATTTTTAAAATCCGTTAAGACTTTAAGACTTTGAAGTATTATAATATCTATTTAGAATTAATTTTTGAAAAAAAATTTAATATAAAAATTATAAATTTTATCAAAATTTATATATTTAATTTTAAAAAATTTTCATATATGTATATATATATATTGATTTACGGAACCGTATATAGAATCCGATGGAAAGGATTCTCAGCCTATCAATAAGATTCGCTCATACACTAGCGAAAGAGATGGAAGAAATAAGGACTAGCGAGAGTAATAAAGAAATTGTTATCTTGTTTGGATTCGCATTCGACGATTCGCCGGTGCTGGTCGTCGGAACGTCCTTCGATCCTCCTGCATAACAAGATGTAATAAATTATAAAATTAACTAGACAAAGAGCTCAATAGCTTTAATACTGCAAAAAATGAAAAAATAACAAAAAATAAATGAAAGCTAAGTACCTGAAGGAACACTCGGAACTGAAGGTGTAGAAGGTGAAGGAGTACCCGGTGCTGTCTTTGGCGACGATGGCGCAGTAGCTACAAGAAAAAATTATCTATTGGTTTGATACTTATGATGTAGACAAAAGATGTAGGTTTTTTTTTTGGAGTCCAAATTATCTAAAAAAAAAAAAAAAATTGGAATATTTTTAATGTAAAAGTCCTATATCTTATCAAATGTATAAATTTTATATTAGAAACTTTTTAAAAAAATTACTTCAATTTTTTTATAAGAATTAATAGATTGGTGAATCTGTTGCTACCATTAGCAACGCTCGATATTTTGGGTAAGCTAACTTGATTATGCTAAGAATTCTGAGAGTGATAAAATAAGTCTTAAAGAGCATATTTCTATGTACCATCATACCCTGAAGAGCAGCCGCACAATTTTGGTCATTATATAATTCGAATTTATCAAAAAAAAAAAATTAAAATAATTTTTTATACCTTTTTAATCATATAAAATGAAATTTACTTTTTTTTTTAAAAGCAGTTAGTTTAAAAATAATACTTTTTATTATTGTATATAATTAAAGAAGTATAAAAAAATTATTTTAATTTATAAGATTCTTAGTATTTGCGAATTATGAAGATGCAAAGTCAAATATCCCTTGCAGAGTGCTGCAAAGGAGCCCACGCCGTTCCTTAACCATTGCAGGGTCAAAACGGCGTTAAGTTCACCATTTCTATTAACTAAATGATGTGCGGAGGTGCTCACCATTGCAGCGGCTAGCGGGAGGGGTCTCAACTTTGCAGGCGCTGGGAAGTTCAAGGGCACGCGTTGTGTTGATGGCGATTCCAATCGACGACGCGGTTCCGTTGAGCAGCAAGCATAGGCACTGTGGCTTCGACTGAACGATGCTCGCTAGCTGCGAACAGCAAGACGAAGACGGGGATGACGAGTTACCATTTATGTAGCTCAGGCACGGCATTAATCCCAGCAGAGCACTCGTGCAGCCGCTTGTTGACTGTGCGGTCGCGCGGCTGCCGAGTGCCGTCGCCGCCACAATCACCGCTAAGATCACCGCCGCCTGATTAACTGCACGGGCCATCTGTATGAGATGGTTGAGTCGGTGGTTATTTAAGCTAGATTTTGTTTTGTTTTGTTGCTGTGATGTGAAGAAGGTGTTGCTGGGGTTTATTTATACAGCAGTGAGGATCCGGTGCAAGTAAGATGAGGTTGGCCAACTCTTCCTACTAACTATAACAACTGGTTTTTTTTATTTAGATTTCCTATCACTGTCAATTACATACATGGTTAGTTATTATGGAGATGGAAGTAGGCAGGAGTATGAAAGACATTCCCACGAGTGCTGGCACATACCTCGTTCAAGCATTTCATATTAGACTTTCGCAAACATCATCTATATAGATACGGAGAATTTATCTTTTCTTTATTTGATGGAGTAGAACACAGACTTTCGGATCTATCATCGGATCATAAACAGCATCTACTAGACAATATTGTCACAGTATATAAAGCTAGTACTGATAGAGTCGCGGATCATTCAAACGCGAGGCATCATCCTGCTGTTTATGACGACTTTACACGTTGACTTGGTATTCCATATTGGGACTAATCAATTACCTAATTAAAAAGATAGCATTTAGGATTTAGGACGACGATTCACTAATGTATATACACTTAGAATTTAGCCCTAAAACGGCAGATCTTGTACTTGGCTATCTCCCGAGAAACCACAGTAACAAAGAGCGTTCTTCCTTCCCGTGACGTAGACATTTTCGCCGAACCACGTAAATTCTGTATTTTGTGATTGTTTTCCATCGGTTGTCGTCTGATTCCCAAATCTAATCAATCCCGACCCATCAAGTACAAAAGCTAATCTAAAATTTTTTTTGGAGGACCGAATTTTACTTTAGTAAACTGATTCCTTAAACACTTGATATCTAATTTTTGGTGGTCTTAAGACATTTTCAGTTCCGTATACCACTAAGTCGAACTTCAGGGAAAGCCTAGCTTTTAGGCCAACTTCATACACTTTTTTTTTTTTACTTTTTTGCCTAATCTTGGTGGCATCTAGGGACAGATGTGGTTGCTTGTTTGAATGAATCGAGTAACGTTAGACTTGCTTAAGAAACCGAAACTATAACAACTCCTCTGTTACCGTTGTTATGGTTTGATGAAGTTGGTGAGCTCCAGAACCACTTCAAATCTACTGCTACTTCGATTCACGCAACCATAACTATAAATTAATACATCGTCTCTACCAACTCATAACTCACCGCCTACACCCTAAGAAACCAAACCCGTAAAAAAAAATGAGAAACTACGTTAGCATTTTGTTGGCAGCCATGGCCGTGGCGGCGACGTTGGTGGCTCCGGCGAGGGGCCAACAAATTCCAATTCCGGCGAATTGTACGGCGTCGTTGATCAGCAGCTTCACTCCGTGCTTAAATTACTTGACGGGGAGCACCAACGGCAGCGCGTCGCCGACCAGCGACTGCTGCAGTTCACTAAGCGCGCTCATCAGCAGCAGCAAGGACTGTGCATGCCTCATCCTCACCGGCAATGCTCCCCTCAGCCTTCCGATAAATAGGACGATGGCTATAACGCTGCCACGTGTATGCAAGTCCACTAGAATACCGCTCAAGTGCAAAGGTTGGTTCTCATTAGGCTATCATTCGACCAAATCTAGCTAATGATTTTTTTTTTAAACTTCGATATTAATGTTTTTTTTTAAAAAAAATAACCATTTGTTGCAGATGCAAGCGCAGCTACGCCACTTCCAGGTTCAGGTACACATTAATTGCAAAACCAGGATGTTACTGCCACAAAACTGCCCAACCACGAAAATTCAATTCGGGATAAAAATATGAACTTGGAAATTGGTTTTGGAACTTTTTTTACTCTGCACGGGTGCACTGTGCTCAGGGTTATTACCGGCACTCAATTGCATCAAATTACTTTGCAAACTCCCGGAGCACTGTTAAATTACTCGCCAATATCCTCAAAAACATTTGCTATCATTTTCTCTTTTTTTATTTTATTTTTGTGTGTCTAATATGAACCTGTGTTCTTATGGTTTGGCAGGTCCAGGACCCTCTCTTCCACCACTGTGTAAGTTAATTACTTTATGGGAAAATTACTGTTCAGCCCCCCGTTTCCCATTTTTGACTTTTCAGCCCCCCGAAACGCGTTTCCCCGCCGACGTGGCGGCGCGCGCGTGCCGCCACGTGGCGTTTCGGGGGGCTGAATCGCGCGACCCCAAAATTAGGGGGGCTGAATAGCAATTTACCTTTACTTTATTAACTAATAATGTTATTAATACAACACCGGACACCCGGTGATTAAAACAGACGACAAATACCTGAATTCAATCCTTTTAGGACAAATTTATCTGCATCAAATAAAAATAATAATATCATCAAGGTCGGTTTTATTTAACTCATATCATCTGAGCTTTTCACATTGAAACAGCACCCTCGGCATACAGTCCAACACCAACTGTCTCCAGTGAAGCGCCATCGCCTTCAACAGGTAGCAGGCCACCAGCCGTCGCTGATGCCCCGAGCAACGTCGGCCAACGTCCCATTGAACTACTGCCAAGCTCTTCTGTAAAGCTATCGAGTGTCCATTTACCATTCTTTCTGCTGGGGATTGCAGCAATTCTCTAAGTGGCATTAGATGATCTTTGAACTTGTGTGTACATAGGAGACAGAAATATGTAGTTATTTGATTGATTGTTTGAGAGGTAGAGGATATGTAGTGTTTCTAAATCGTCAAATAATATTGTGATTTGTGAAATTGCCTCGAGTTTGAATCCCCGGGTCTACACAGGAAGTGTTCGGATTTATCCATCACTCATTACTAATTAAAAGGACCTGGATAAGGTGGGCAGCGACATGGCAAACTGATAAAAGGTAGCCGCTGATGGGTTTGAAAGTATGTCCACCTGGTGGCTGATAGATCATAAATGACATCGAGCAACGCATATTGTGAATAAAGTTCTGGAATAACATATTGTGTATTATGTATAGAAAAGCTGTACAATTAATACAACATACGATACAATCAGAACAACATATTATGTATAAGAATATGTACAACGCATATTCCGATGGATACTATGGGGTTCAAATTTTTTAATGGGCTTGATGATTACTGATGCTCTAGGTTTTATCCTATACATAGGTTTTCTCCTACCTGCTAGTCGGTCAAGCGCACGACGAAACAGTGTATTAAAATGTGAATAAAAAGTGATTTGCGAACAACAACAATAAAATAGCATCCATAAAGGCCATGCTAAAAAGTTCTGGAATAAAAGATAAACACATGATGGATCAATATTGTATAGCAAGAAACATAATTTAAGCGTTCGGCACCTCAGGATCTCTGATGGTTTCACGCCAGGCATGCTCCCTCGCCCCATCCTTGTCAACAATCTTGATCACGAAATTCGGAGGCGCAATCACCAACCTGGACCGGATTTCTGTAATGATTTTATCTACTAGATCGATCGCTTCTTCCAACTTCATCCCTTTGTGATAGTGTCTATCCATCATTGATAATGCGAAATATGATGCATAGCCAAACGCACCCTTGTCAACCTTGTGGCAAGTAGCAATATAGTCGATATAGTAAAGAGATGGACCAACATCCTTGTCATAGCCCGCCAACAGAATGTTCACCATGTAAGGGTTCTGGGGAAAAAAAAGCTTGTTAGAAAGACCAGTAAAGCAAATACAGACCCAAATTCTCTAAGCTATATTATTACATACAGAAAAGGCCAAAAAGATAAATGCCTCTACATTTACGGTGCTTTTTTTTGGTTTCCACGAGTATCCCCACCCCAAAGGGGATGAGAGTAATCTCGTTCACAGAGTCAAGCAATTGTAATACCTCACCTCCCAACAGGCGTGTTTGCGTGAATTCGAATACCCAACCATAAAGAGGCCCAATAAATGTTTAACCCAGCCTTGCACCGACTGAGCCACATCATGTTGGTACATTAAAGTGCTTAAACCTGGCCAAAACTAGGTTGACCTCTTATATGAGGATAATAAAATAGCTGTCTAACACAGTAAGTGCACACCCTGCATACATCTACTGCGTAATATAAGCAAAATATGCTGCTTAGTTGATTTTCAAGCCCATCTGTTGTTCTTCAACTCTAATATTCTAAACAAATTTTTGTTCCTAGAAATATTGATAAAACTTTTAGAGGAACAAAAAACTATACGTTCCATTGTCATAGCACTATTCCTTTTTTTGGGGACATAGCAAGTCGCCTCCTTTGCATTTCACCGGACGCAATTTTTTAACCACAATCCTTGGACTATGATAAAGGAGTAAAATTCCAGACTACGCCATTGAGTACTGGCATATACCTGCCGCAACATTCAAAATATTTTCCTAAAAACTCGAAGAAATTCCTATCAACATTGCAGCGGGGGGGGGGGGGGACTCTAACATGTGATTGATCGTTCATGAGCCACCCACCCCACCAGTTGAGCAAATCCGCAGAAGCCATAGCACTATTCTTACAAAATCAATTCTAGTCATAATGCTTTTTGTACAATGTAATACTCATTTATCAAACAACCTGATGTTAACATGAACATTCACACTTCTGAAGTTGTAGATTTTAAGATGAGCAGATACAGAAAACAAAATAATACTAGTCATAATGCTTTTTGTACAATGTAATACTCATTTATCAAACAACCTGATGTTAACATGAACATTCACACTTCTGAAGTTGTAGATTTTAAGATGAGCAGATACAGAAAACAAAATAACTAATAGGATTAACATTGAATTTTATATTCAAATCCATATGGTAACATCAAAGCAGTTCAGCCACATAACTCAAGATTAACGAAAATACACACTTCAAGTTCACATAAAATGAGCAATATCTATTATACATACCAACAAAGGGATATATACTCAAAGCACAACACAATTAAGACTGCAAAGAGAGTTGATCATAAAATGTTGAATTGGAACAAATAAGTAAGAACTAATGGGAAAAAAGTCGAAATACACTTGAATATTGGTCCTAAAGAAGTTCACCATGAAACAAGCTATGTGTACATCAAACCAACATAACATTAAAGAGCACATCTAGTTACGTCAAACAAAATAATGGTCAATCCCGAGACAGCAAACGTGCCAGCCTGCATCTTCTCCTGAACAGGACTTTATCATTACCACACTGATAAACCAAATAAATCATAAAGTCCTTACAGAGAAAGACTAACATCATACGGCTTGTCATAAATGAAAGCAGATCTTAGGGTATAGATTTAGGGTACCACTCCTAGAATCAAATTGCAACCCATCATACTAGCCAATGAAGCAAATATATGGAAAGAAATTGGCATTTAAAATTTTAACTATGTCTATGCATGCAAGTAAGACGATACTCAAGTTTCATAAATTTCGAACATTATTTGTTTCCCACAAACTCCTAAAAGAGCAAAGGACTTTGTTCGAGCATGGTTTGAAGCAAAATAAACAAATAAGGCATTTTTGGCGAATCGGGCCCCCCCCTTAATTGGTTATGGGCGAACAGCGCCCCCCTAATTAATTTTGGCCAAATCGCGTCCCTTTACGCTGGAAAATGACAAAAATACCCTTATCTTAGTTTTTCGATCATAACTTTTTGTATAATACTCCAAATGAGCTGAAATCGGTCCCGTTGGAAAGATGATTCAATTATCTTTCCAATGGGACCAATTTCACTACATTTAGAGCTCTGTACGAGAAATTATGTCAAAAATACCGAATCAGCATCAAGCTGCTACGGTATTTGACAGCGTTTCGGTATTTTTGGTATAACTTTTAGTAGAGAGCTCCAAATGAGATGAAACTAGTCCCATTTGAAAGAGGACTCAAATAGCTTTCTAACAAGTTTAAAATTAATACTATGACATATCAGCGAACACCCGCGAACACCTACGAACACTTGCGAACGCTTTTCTACATAACTTTCTGTATAGTATTCCAAATGAGCTGAAATCAGTCCCGTTGGAAAGATATTTGAATTATCTTTCCAACGGAACTAGTTTCACAGCATTTGGAGATAAGTACGAAAAGTTATGTCAACAACACCGAACTAATGTCAAGCTGCTACGGTATTGGACAGCATCTCGGTATTTTTGGTATAACGTTTAGTAGAGAGCTCCAAATGAGAGAAACTAGTTCAATTTGAAAGAGGACTCAAATAGCTTTCCAACAAGTATAAAATTAACACTAGTACATATCAGGGAACACCTGCGAACACCCGCGAACACATGCGAACGCTTTTCTACATAACGTTTTGTATCGTACTCCAAATGAGCTGAAATCGGTCCCGTTGGAAAGATAATTCAAATATCTGTCCAACGGGACCGATTTCAGCTCATTTGGAGATACATACGAAAAGTTATGTAGAAAAGCGTTCGCAAGTGTTCGCAAGTGTTCGCAGGTGTTCGCGGTGTTCGCAGGTGTTCGCTGATATGTTCTAGTGTTAATTTTATACTTGTTGGAAAGCTATTTGAGTCATCTTTCAAATGGGACTAGTTTCATCTCATTTGGAGCTCTCTACTAAAAGTTATACAAAAAATACCGAGATGTTGTCCAATACAGTAGCAGCTTGACATTAGTTTGGTCTTTTTGACATAACTTTTCGTATGTATCTCCAAATGAGATGAAACTAGTCCCATTTGAAAGAGGACTCAAATAGCTTTCCAACAAGTATAAAATTAATACTAGGACATATCAGCGAACACCGCGAACACCTGCGAACACTTGCGAACGCTTTTCTACATAACTTTATGTATAGTACTCCAAATGAGCTGAAATCGGTCACGTTGGAAAGATATTTGAATTATCTTTCCAACGGAACTAGATTCACAGCATTTGGAGATAAGTACGAAAAGTTATGGCAAAAAGACCGAACTAATGTCAAACTGCTACGATATTGGACAGCATCTCGGTATTTTTGGTATAACGTTTAGTAGAGAGCTCCAAATGAGATGAAACTAGTCCCATTTGAAAGAGAACTCAAATAGCTTTCCAACAAGTATAAAATTAACACTAGTACATATCAGGGAACACCTGCGAACACCCGCGAACACCTGCGAACGCTTTTCTACATAACTTTTTGTATAGTACTCCAAATGAGCTGAAATCGGTCCCGTTGGAAAGATAATTCAGATATCTGTCCAACGAGACCGATTTCAGCTCATTTGGAGATAAATACGAAAAGTTATGTAGCAAAGCGTTCGTAAGTGTTCGCAGGTGTTCGCGGGTGTTCGCGGTGTTCGTAGGTGTTCGCTGATATGTTCTAGTGTTAATTGTATACTTGTTGGAAAGCTATTTTAGTTCTCTTTCAAATGGAACTAGTTTCATCTCATTTGGAGCTCTCTACTAAAAGTTATACCAAAAATACTGAGATGCTGTCCAATACCGTAGCAGCTTGACATTAGTTCGGTCTTTTTGACATAACTTTTCGTACGTATCTCCAAATGCTGTGAAACTAGTTCCATTGGAAAGATAATTCAAATATATTTCGAACGGGAACAATTTCAGCTCATTTGAAGTACTATACAAAAAGTTATGTAGAAAAGCGTTCGCAAGTGTTCGCGGGTGTTCGCAGGTGTTCGCGGGTGTTCGCAGGCGTTCGCCGGCATGTCCTAGTATTCATTTTATATTGTTGGAAAGCTCTTTGAGTCCTCTTGTAAATAGGACCAGTTTCATCTCATTTGGAGCTATATACGAAAAGTTATACTAAAAATACCGAAATGCTGTCAAATACCGTAGCAGCTTAATGCTGATTCGGTATTTTTGACATAACTTCTCGTACAGACCTCTAAATGTAGTGAAATTGGTCCCATTGGAAAGATAATTGAATTATCTTTCCAACGAGACCGATTTCAGCTCATTTGGAGTACTATACAAAAAGTTATGATAAAAAAACTAAGATAAGGGTATTTTTGTCATTTTCCAGCGTAAAGGGGCGCGATTTGGCCAAAATTAATTAGGAGGGCGCTGTTCGCCAATAACCAATTAAGGGGGGGCCCGATTCGCCAAAAATGCCAACAAATAATTATGGGAGTTACACAGGTTGCTAATTATTTGCTATCAGCAACTATAGAGATACTTCAACTTTAATGTTTATAAAGAAATCTATATAAATAAATTGCTCCAACAGGTCACCATGTTATCACATCATCCCCTAAAATTTCATAAGCACAAAGAAAGACACAAGAAAGGAAAACATTAAAGAAATCTCTACTCCCGCAATTATGCAGAAAGATCTAAAGGGACAGAAACCAAGAATCAATAACAAACTTTGAAACTTTGAACCCTAAGCAAGGGACATCTTATGCAGATGGATTACCAAGTCATAAGCTTCTCTATGCCATATAAATTATAAACAAAGCAACGATTTTTAATCAAATGGGTAAGACCCACAAAATAATGCATCAGCCAATATGAAATTTAATCCATCGGACTAGAATAGAAAGCTGAATTCACAGCTGAAATGCAACTAATCAATAAACATAAAGCCTACAACTACATGTAAAAACTACTCTGGAGTCTGGAAACAATAACCCTCCCTCTTTCCTTCCACTTTCCCCTCCACCAATCTCAACATCCATCTCCTTGCATGTATCCCCACCCTGGAGTTGCACTCTGTCCCCACCATACGAAGTGGGATGGAGTGGAGAGGAGCAAAACGAGGAGGGGGTATGTTTTTGAGATGATGAGGATAAACCCCACCGCTAAGCCGACCATTTGATGCCTTGGGAACGGTTAAAGTTAAGATGAGTAATTATAGTGGTTAACTATAAATTAACCAAACCAACATTGGATCTCCTATCTAGCTCACTTCGTCCTATCAACCAAATGGGAGACCCAACAGAATTTACACCCATTAAAAAACTACAACATTCCAATCTAGTGGTTCAAGTTAAGAGCCCTGTTTGCATAAACAAAATCGCGAATCACTAAACCTACAGTGGATCCAATTTAGAGATGAAGTACAAAAATTAATGCAAACCTTACGGAGAGCGGTCGCAAGCTCGCCACGGGTGAAATTTGCGGTGGCGGCCGTGGAGAGCGGGATGCCGTTGCGAAACTCGTACAGATGAACGTTCTTCTGGACAAACTCGGTGAACTGAACCCTGCAAGCATTCAATTTTCGATCAACAGCAAACACTTAGAAAAGATAGTAGGAAGCTAATTAGGGGTTTTAAATTTTACCGATCGCCGGTTTCGCCGGAGGCGCCGAGGAGTTTGTGGGAGTCCAGGATCATGACCTTGTCTTCGTTGGACTTGTGAAGGAGGATGCTCTGCACCGCAGACGTGTCGGCGGCGATCACCGTGAAGCCGTCTCCGACCAGCCCGAAAACGCACTCCATGATCGATTCGTGGGTCGTCGGGGAGAAAGCTGGAGGGGAGTATGAGTTGGGGTACAAGGTGAAAAGATGTTCCCACTTTATAGTTTGGATCTAGTCCTGCTTGCGAAACAAGAAAATGGCATAAGTTGTCCGGCAGGGAGGTCCGTTTGGATAGCCCAGGGGTGGACATTTTATATCCTAATATATGGGCGTTTTCAATTATATATATATATATATATATATATATATATGGTAGAATGCAAGGAACTATTACTTAATTTTTTATTATTCTAGTAGAGCCAAATCTACTTTCATCAAAATCTAAAAGTCTTCGTAAAAAACTGTTCTAAAAAATAAAAGTCAAAGAAAATGGACAAAGTTCGACTTAGACTATCTTCATGATAAACATGCTAAATTTGCAATATATATATATATATATATATATATATATATATATATATATATATATGGTAGAATGCAAGGAGCTATTACTTAATTTTTTATTATTCTAGTAAAGCCAAATCTACTTTTATCAAAATCTAAAAGTCTCCGTAAAAAACTATTCTAAAAAATAAAAGCCAAAGGAAATGGACAAAGTTCGACTTGACTAGCTTCATGATAAACATGCTAAATTTGCAATTCACCCATGCTTTATCAAAATACTCCTTACATTTAGAACAAGATTCATGTATTGATTTTTTGTTTGAGTAACAGCGGTAAAATATTTAACTTGCTCCAACGAGTCAGTTTCCAATTGTACATTCTACATCCTAAGCTTATATATCTGCAATCCGGAGCTAGATCAAACACAGATTAGCTTGTTTTGCCACTCAAATTAGCACAGGTTGTCATAAAACTTAACAAGCTTGACATGGGCTTGAGCTTGCTCCTGAGCTTAGACTTTGATTTGCTAGTTTATTAACATCATACTTTATTTATTATATATTATTAGATAAAGAAAAAACGATACATGCCATATGTAAAAATTATTTGAGAAATGACGTAAAATGATAGTGATATAAATTTTTATATGATCAAATATTTATATATAAATAAAATTTTATTTATAAAAATAAAAATTACATAATATATAATATAATTGTTTTATATTAATATTTATTTATATATCTATTTAGATTTTTTAAATTATTATTTTTATTAAGTATTTATTTTAATATTAGACTTTTCATATTTTTTAAATAAGTTACATAACTTTATAAATTAATATCAATTAATACAAATGCCACGTGACTTTTTTAAAATAAGAACAAATATCAAATATCACATCAAAAATTATTTAGAATGCTACGTGGCGGCACGACTTTGATAGGACAGTTTTATACATGTATATATAGATTATAATAAAACTCTACATTGCATCAAAATAATTCTTACACTGATAAAAAAGATGTGGGCAGGTTCATGATAAACATATTGGATAACTGAGTAATGCTCACTTTAATTTAGGATTGATATATAGCAAAAAATGAGTGTGATGTATGAGATTACAAATTAGGATGTATTTTAATAACAATCTAGTTATATAGAGCGCTATTGGAAGTATTCTTTAGTACTTATTTTGGATAATCCATTGTTCGCTCGGGATGAAATAGCACAATCTCAATCCAATTTTGAGTTTCAAACCGAGGTATAAATTTGATTGAAGTTCATTTATTTGGCTTTCCAAGCTTTAAGAAAAAGCTTGCAAGCAATTCAACTTAGCCTGAAAAGACCGAGTCACAAGTAACCAACTTGTCAAACAAGATTTATAATATAAAATTTGGTTTATTAGAAACCATTATAATAAAACACTAGTGGCCTCCCGCCCGCAGGTCACTCGGCCGGAGCGCTCGCCTCAGGAAGCGAGCGTCCGGGTTCGAGTCCTGCGGGTGCCTGTAATGTGTGCCCGCGGTCGCATGTTTGCGGCGGCTGCGGAGAAGCTGGTGGCTGGATAACTCCCAGTACTCCATGTCTGGTCCGGGGCGGATGTCAGGCCGGGGTTTTACTCTCATGCGGGCATCTGGGTCCAAAATGGTCTTATAGATGTTCGGAGAAAATCGTGGTCCGCGAGTTAGCGGAGATCCGGAGAGATGTTTCGCCTCGTTATCTCAAAAAAATAAAACACTAGTGGCATCAAGATGATCAAATTTTAGATACCAGAACAAAGTGGATTTGTTTGAATAGAATGAAGCCTGACTTGAGAATTCTACCTATTTAATAACCCATGTATGATGGAAATCAGCCCATTAGAGACGCTTGACAGGCTTGGACAATTGGACTTCAGATGTATATAATACCAGATAACCTATAAAAAGCCCATTAAAGACACTTTGCAGCTTGCTGGGATTTAACCCACATATATGCCATATTCAGGACTCAGGAGCCTTGATGACAACCGCCTACGGTATACGAAATATGTACTATACATATCCCGATACAGCCGATCATTCTTCGGTGATGCTTGGATGGGCCCTTACATATCATTGATATCAACAGTGATTCCACCAACCTTCTCATCTTATAGATATAACTTCTTTGAACTTCTTTTGAAAAATATTTATAGATATTAAGTTATGTATAATTTTCTAAATAAGTTTATAGTTTAAATTTTTTTCAAAATATACCACTAATTATTTGTTTTAGTGAATTTGGTAAAAATAATAAAATTTATATATGAAGCACATGACAATTTCTCTTTTCCAGTGGGCATTCACTCCACAATCATGTACTGCTAATCATGAGGCAACAAGCTTAAATTGCATTAGGCATTTGTAAATTGCACGTTAACATACCAGTGAGGAAAATGTGTTCATATTGTTCAATCGGACACATTTTTGTATCATGTGCAACGTTTTAGACTTTGTTTGGAATAAGAGAAAGAGAGGGAAAAGAGCAGGGGAGATAATTTGAGGGAAATTTAGTCATTTTCCTCTATTTGGTTAAGAGAGAGGAATATGTTGGAAAATAGTACAAAATAACAATAATAATTTCGATCTTCACTGAAATGGTTACAAGATATGTTATAATACCAATGTCCTTAAAGCTTAATTTATTTCCATCAAATACTGCAACAGAAGTTGATCGGTAGTTTTTAAGATGTAATAAATTTGTTCAACGGCGCCTCTCATTAATAACACCTAACCATTGAGGGAGAGTCATCCAGGCAGCACAAAGGTCCTTGATAAATACCAGCAGCTGGAGGTAGTGCGATTAACGGATGAGAAGAGAGATCACAATAGCGATGAAAATGGGGACATAAATACTTGCCAAAGACGTAGGCATCGCCATTAACGGATGAAAAGAGGAGGGGGGGGGGGGTAGGGGTGGTTGAGAGGGAGAGAGAGAGAAAGAGAGAGAGAGAGAGAGAGAGAACCTTATGTCCAGGTGCCTAGTACAGTGGGCTATTACTACCTATTACCCATAAGTCCACGGTTACTCCGCGTTACTCGCATTTTACGTATACGGATTGATAGTATCCGCTTTAAAATAATTCGACAAAATTGGATTTGTATCCGCCTTCGACGTGCTGATACCCATATACCTACGGATATGGATCCAAGTTTGCTAGTTCTGCTCTCTTTTGCTTTGCTATTTGTATAGTGGAAGTATAATAGTAACTTGACATATATCTTATTTTGTTTTTATTTATTATTAATTTTCTATTTACTTTTTTTTTTCCTTCTTACACAAACATGACGATAAAAATTAAATATTTCACCCCCTATTTTTCTTTCCCTTCAAATTAAATTTCATTCCATTTCCTCTTATTTTTCTCAATAACTAAACACAGTGTTAAAAGTTCAAAAGTCATACAACAGAACAAACAAAGTTCTAGTTCAACATTTAAAATAAAATTAAAAAATTTGAAATATTTTGGGCTTAACCTAAGCCGGCAATTGTTGTGTTACTTGTTAGCAAGCGAATTTATTCATGTCTATGGCCTTTAGCCGTTGGATTTGCTGTTTTTGTGAACGTGATCATTTGTAGATAAGTTATAATACATAAGAGATAAAATACGGTTGCACATATTATTTTGTACCACTAGATAGTTCAGTTAGTTAATACGGATGGATGCTAGAAAACTACCATAATCTACTTCTAATAATGGTGTTAGAATGTTCTAATCTAAATAATATCTGATTAAAAAATTTAATTTAACGTATATCATTTTTTAAACAAGATAAAAGATAATATTATTTTGTGCAAGTTGCAATAAAATTGACGGTCCGAAATAAATCCCTGAAAATTAATGAAGAAAAATATCATTTAAGGGTAGCTGAAGCTAGCTGGTGGGAAGTATCCGCTCTGAGGGTCCCAAATCATACCAAGAACAGGGAGATTTAATATTTTACTTTATCTACGAATATGATTGTGAAAGAAATTATAATAAAAATTATCGCATTATCCATGCACCTATGAATAAATAACAAATGTACGGCGTTCTATATACCTGAATAAATAATACAGTGCTCAATGTTGACAAAAACAAAAAATAATACAGTGCTCAATGATAATGCCTTACAGTTTTCCAGCAACCTTCTCGATCCTCTGGGAGCTGTTAAATATGCGGCTGATGTATATAAGTCAGTCATAGGAAAACTACTGCATGCATGGTATTTATCAAGTCATTCTATAAACTATTTTTGAAGAAATTTTAATATACAAAATTATATATTATAGTGAGATATATAATTTTTTTTTAACATACTTCTAAATAGATATTTTGATACTTTAAAATTCTCAAATTTAAAAATATTTTGACATTAAAAATTGTAGCTCGTAGTACCTATTTAAATTTTTTTTTTAAATTCTACATAAAAATTTATATCATTTATATTAGAAATTTTTAAAAAAGAATTTATAAGTGCATTCGGTGTACGGATGACGTGGTAGCATGGCAAGCTCTAGTTAAGCGTTGAAAGTCAAAATTTAAATTAGAAGGGGATAATTTGTACACAATGAAAAATTAAGAAATGATATGCAATTATCTCTTAAACATATGGCAAAATTATATATAATTCTAAAATTATTTATAAATTAAAAAATGTTACAAATCACCTCGTCTCTCAAAATTTATGTCATGAGTATTTTACATATTATGCAAGTAATTTTTTTAAAGATATTTGAATATTAAAAATAGATTCAATGTGATACATGATTTTTATATTCAAACTTTTTCAAAAAAAATATATTTTAAATTGGTATTTAAAGATTTTAGCGGCTTTAAAGTTTTTAGTATCAAAATATCTATTTTATGATATTTTAAAAATACTTTTAAAGTAAACAAAATAGATATGGATATGTTCAATAATTTTATATTCAAAAAATATTTTGATATATACTTTTTGTGACATAAAATAAGGGATCAAAAAATGAAGGCGTGTTTATAATACCCGTAATGAAGGGGCTGATAAGTAAATTTCGCTTAAATATGCATACAATCTCGCTATATTATTATACAATATCCCCTCATAACCTGACGTCCTCATTCGAATAAAATCTCCTATATATATAATGAGCTAGACTTTAACTCAAAATATCGCATTGTAGTAGCCATAGTTACAGAATGACTAAGTATAATATTCTTATCTTCTTCCTTCTAAATCTGTTCCTTCTGTACACAACAACGTGTGCTCAGTACAATTCCAAGGAGCAGCAAGACCCGGAGGTGGAGATCTGCCGGCGGCAGTGCGCACGGCAACCACATTTCAGCGAGGAGGAGAAGCAGGTGTGCAAGCTTATATGCGACGAGTATGGGAAAGAGAAGGCTGACCGGCAGCGGAAGGACGGCGGGCCTTCCAGGGAAGATATAGAGAGGCAGAGAAAAGACTGCAAGCACCAGTGCAGCGTCGCACGGCTCAGCCGCGCCGAGGAAAGCTGTGCGAGGATCGGTGTGAGGAGCAGTACTGGGAGGAGAGAGCGAAGCTGGAGGAGGAAGAACGAAAAGGGATACGTGGCATGTTGAGGACGGTGGCACGTGCGATGAGTTTGAGGGCAAAGTGAAAATGAAACCATGCTTTTATATATATCTACTTGTATCACGTTACTGGCATGGAGTTTTGAAGTAGGACGTGTGTACTCTTTTTACAAGCTTTATGATGTACATATATATAGAAGTTTGTATGTGCTTGTATTAAGTTTACTGTTGTTTTCATTTGTTAGCTAGATGCAGCGCATGTTACTATGGCAAAATTCTACAATAAAATATTTACGCAACGTCAATATATATCACATCGTGTTTAAATAAAACAAATAAAATTTACGATCATTTATTGAAAAAAAATTTCTAAATAAAATTTGTAGATTTTGATGAGTTCTACAACTTTCATATTCAAAATTTTTTCAAAAAAATATTTCAAAATAAAAGTTCTAAAGCTCCAAAAATTAACGGATTTAAAATATTTTAAAACTATTTTAAAACCCGCTTCAAACCAGTTAAATTTTGGAGTCCAAAATATATTTTTAAAAGTATTTTTTAGAAAAAAAATTTGAAAACGAAAGTTGTAGAACTCGTCAAAATCTACAATTTGAAGTTGAAAACTTTTTCAAAAAATATTTATATATAGATTTTTTTTAACCCGTTATACGGAATGATGTGGTGTAACCGTTAGACACAATAATCTCTCATTAATATGTTAGATCTCTCCAACTTTGTCCCAAGATTTTTTATATAACACCATATATGACTTATCACATGGCGAGTCGCGAGAAACTGATTGTTGTGTAATACACAGACACAATGTCGGAGACCTCAGTGCGGTTCCTGATCTTAAGGGTATCCGAGGTCGTTGAACGGTCAGCTGATCATGGAGGAAAGCTAGTCTGAGAATAACCATAAGATGATATGCGTAAAGCAGTGGCCACTGATATGGGCATTCAGATCTCCATTAGATCCGATTTTAACTATTTTTCTTGACAGGGTGAACAAATTAACTCTATAAATGATCTATACTGTCGTTTGCGCAAAGAACTTCACTTTGACTATTTCGAGGGAAGGAAAAAAAAACTAGTTTGAGGCTTCATATTATCTCAGATCTTAACCTGATGAGAGAACGTGAAGGAGAACTGTACTTCGGTCTTTTTTTTTAGTAAATTTTTTTTTGTTAATTGTACAAATCAAAACATTTTACCTAAAAATACTATACGATCTGTATAATTATTTGTGTATTTTTTTTAGCCGCTTCACTTAATGTTAGCACCGTCCAATATATATTAAATATTAATTTATATACTCAATTGTAAATCATATATATATATATATATATAATATATTCTATTTTTTATATTATAATTTTTATTTTATTTTATAAATATTATACTTTATTTATAATATATTATTAAAATAAGAAAAAATGTCAAATATCATATATAATATCATTAGAGGTGTATGTACATAACTAAAAATTTGTACATAGTAAAGTTTATTTTTTTTATAAAATAAATATTAATATAATATAATTACTTATATATTGATTTTATGTATGTATTTAGATTATTGTGATAATTATAATTTTAATTAAGTAATTATTTATAATATTAGATATTTTATATTTTTTAAATAAGTTAAATGACGTTATAAATTTCTATTAATTAATATAAATGCCATATATTTTTTTTAGAATAAGAGTAAATATCACATTATACTTCAAAATTATTCAAAATACCATGGGACATAACGACTTTTATCATGCAAATATATATATTACTAAATACTTAAATAATATTTTAGTGATTAGATTTAATATTTAATATTATGCACTAAAAATAGTAAATTTTTACAAATTAATATGTGAAGGCGATTTTTTCTTTTAACATTTTGAAATACAAGATATTTTTTATTACTATGTACAAAATATGTAGATTTTTGAAAGGCAAACTGGGGCCTTTTCTCGTTTCTTCTGTTACAATTTTTTTTTTATTTATAATAAGTTATTTTCACATACCGGAATATCTATTTAAAATTTTTTTTTTTAAAAATAAATAAGAAAATTATAGAATATATCAACATTTATTTTTCTAAATTCAAAATTTTTTTACAAAAATAATTTTGAATATATATTTTTTAAAGTTTCAAAATCTTAGCCGACTAATATATGATTTTAGAATTTACTAAGATTTTAGAACATGAAGACATATATTTAGAAGTTTTTTTAAAAAAATTAAATTATAAATACATCAAAATTTATTTTTTATTATATTCTCATATTCTTCAAAAATATTTATGTAATAAAAAATATTTCTAACATAGTTTTTTAGACATAAACAATTTGTAAAGATTTTAAAAATTCACGTACTATTTGTAAATTATTTTTAAAATCAATAGTTGATATGTAATTTCTTTCTTTTAAAAGGCACTTTAAGTGAATTCAACAGTGCTTATTAGGAGATCAAATTTACTAGAAAAAGTAGCTTACACTTCAAATGATGGCTACACTATATTAGTAGTCCAAAACAACAAACTAGTCTTACGTAGTAATTTTGAGTTTCTGACTATAGAGATTGAAAATACATGCTGATTTGAAGAAATTTTTAAAAAAAGGACGTTTTAATATTATTATTCCTAATATATTAGCTACAAAAATAATAACATTTGATTGATCTTACAGTTTATACTTGACCATTTCCCAATTAATATATTTGGGAGTTTTTCTTGAAGATTGAAATGGTTCAATACGATTATGTAAATGATTTTTAAAACAAATTTCTAAAAATTCCAATTTTGAAATGTCAAGGTTGATTTTTTTCATTAAGTAACAAAAGTAAAAGCTAACTACGCAATAAGTTTTGCAATAGTAGGAAAAGAGAGGCGAATCTTACAACGAAATGAAAAACAATAATATAAAAGAAAATTTTAAAAATCACGGTTACTGTACACAAAGAAAACGAGTATACGGAGCCGACTAAGTGGTTGAAAAATTCAGTGGCGGATCCAGGATTTCATTGCAGTGGTGTCAAAATACAAAGTATTAATCGACTTTAGCTACTAAAAAAACACTACGATATAAAATAATTTGACAAATTAAAAAAATTGGACAGAACAAAAATTTATAGCATGTTAAAACAACTAGTACAATATGCTGCAAATAACTATTACAACAAGATCCATAAATCTTAAGGTTTGAGGTAAATACCTGATTGATTTCGAGAATCAAGAGAGACGACTCAGACGAGAGAGGGATTTAAGATGCTGGTCCAGGTGGTGTAAGCAGTTGCGGATCCACTGTATTAGCAGTGGTGTCAAGCGACACCACTGCTTCGGCGTAGAATCCTGAGTATACATATGTATGTATATGTATATATATACATATATAGCATAAATAAATTAAAGCTTCCAAATATTGTTTTGGAAGCACAGCCCAGTGGTTGGGCCGGGTAAAGGTGCGGGTCGCGGCGCGAGTTCGAATCCCAACCGTGCTTCTTTTTTTTTTTTTCTTTTTTTTTCTCTTTTTTAAGTCTAACCTAACCTAGATCTCTATTCCCTAAGCGCCGAAAATTTTTCCCAAATCACGGCTCACCGCGATCGCCACCCCGCGCCGCCCCGCTCCCGCGGCCGCCCGACTCGGCGCCCGCGGCCGCCCCCGCACTCGCGCCCCCGCCGCAGCCTGCCCACAGCCCTCCTCGACCTATCCTGCATCACCCGGGCGCCCCCGCGCGCCGCCGCCCCCGCGCCCGGGCACCCCGGCGCTCGCTGCTCGCAGTCACCCCGCGGCCCGCAGCGGCGCCGGCCTCACCGCAGCCCGCGCAGCCGGCCCCCGCTCTTGCCACGCTGCCCGCCGGCCGCCTTCTCCTCCGGCTCCGACCTTCGCCTCCGCCACGGCTCCAATAGACCACGACCAGCCTCTTAAATCCCTCTCTGTCCTAGTCGTCTCTCTTGATTCTCGAAATCAATCAGGTATTTACCTCAAACCTTAAGATTTATGGATCTTGTTGTAATAGTTATTTGCAGCTGTAGTAGTTGTTTTAGCATGCTATAAATTTTTGTTCTGTCCAATTTTTTTAATTTGTCAAATTATCTTATATCGTAGTGTTTTTTTAGTAGCTAAAGTCGATTAATACTTTGTATTTTACACCACTGCAATGAAATCCTGGATCCGCCACTGCGTGTAAGGAATTCAAACTCACTAAAACTTCTCACGTCTAGTTCCGACCGACGCTCTGAAATTATTTTTTTTTTTTTTAATGAACGGAAGCCTGTAAAAAATTTTTTTAAAAGAAATTTGTAAAAAAAATTTATTCCATAGGAATTCGAATTCAAATGATAATATTTTTAAAATGCGCTCCAACTAGACGAGCTAACTGTGCACCACAGCGCCATCTAATGATATTTTTCCAACAGAAATCATCACAAGTTTCTGTGATGTCTTAAGAATCATGCTTTAGCTTTTTGTCTGGATGCATTTGTTATGGGACTGCATTGAAGTCAGGATCATTACTAAAGCTCATTAAAGTAAATGTTATACCTTAGCTTTAAGACTAAGACAGCTGTCGTACAGTGCTGCCTCCTAGCATATATATGTATAGTCTGATCTAAGACTGATTTGTAAGTAAAAATTCTTCTTTAAAAGTAAATTCATCTTAAATGTTTTATTTCAAACTCTTTGCCGTCTATGTAGATTATGCTGGTAATTCGGGTCAACTCAACCTAACCTGAAATTTAGTTAGTTCTGCTTGGAACTTTGAAACAAATTTAGGTCAATTTGGGCTATAGTTGTTCGTTTCATGTCGGGCGGTTGAGGTTGACCTGAATGCTCAGCCCTAGCAATATGAACTCTTATGACAACATTAACAAAGTTAACGCATAGGATTAATCTCATTATTATAGAATAAAATAAGCGCTCAACACTATTAAGTGCAAAATAATAATTATGCCAAACTTGGTCAAAATCTTCCCCTATCATTTTAATTACTTTTACTTATGCAAATTTGCACTTTCCAATTATCGTCCTGCCACAAATAAATTTATAAACAGTGCTATACAAAAAAATTTGTAATTTGTGTCTAAGTTATCTATAAATTCATATTATTATCTGTCAATTCACCACCTTGCCTGGGCGGGACTGTACATGGTTGTTGCTGTTGTTGTACGTATCAATTTCATCATCTATGAAATCATTATGCTATCTATTAAATTATTCTACTATCTAAATATATTTCGAGATAACTTTTGAAAAAATAAAAGATATGTGTCATTTTTATAATTTTATATGTCACCGAAAATAAGTAGTTAATATGTTGTATGCTGGATATATTATAAAATCTTATGTTAACATTTCCAGGAATTAATCGAGAAGATCAAGCACATCAAACCAACACTAGAACCCTACTACCACTGCCTTCGCCGCTTGTCGCTGGTGTTGAAGAGAGATGGCAACTGAAACTGAGAAGAAGAAGAAGCAAACCAAGCTATCTGCGGAAGATCTCGAGTCCATAAAATCTGACATCAAATCTTTTGCCTCCTCCCTCGGTTTCACTCCTGTCGCCGCCTCTGGATTCGACGACTCCGACTTCCGCAAGTCCGGCTGCATAAAGCCAAACCAACGTACTAGAACTTCCGATGATGATGACGATGTGGATCACATCCCCAACACCACCGATCCCGATGCAAAGACTCGTCAAAAGCCCAAGTTGAAATCACACCCACTAAGCATCGACCTTTTTACAAACCCTAGCAACAAATCTTCTTGTAGACAGGAGAGTATGAAATTGCCCCTAATGAAGCCAAGTTCATTGTTGGCACGGTGGTACACCGATGCGGAGGAGCTGGAGAAGAAGGTGGTGGGAGCTGGCGGCGGAGGAAAGGCCACAACTTTGGAGGAACTGAAGAAGATAGCTGAGGAAAAGAGATGTCTTGCTGAGCAGTTGATGCAGCAGTATGTTAATGAGTATGAGTTGACGAGGAGGAAGAACAGCGATATGCGGCTGTTGGAGGCGACCGCCCGTGCCGGTACATCGGCTGATAAAGTATCTGCTTTCACTTGCCTCGTAGAGGATAATCCGATTGCTAACATGCGGTCGTTGGATGCTCTTGTCTGTGAGTATTTCTTTTCGTTCTAATTTATTAAGTAATTTGGTAGTTTTAACATAGATGCTTGAAGTAAAATGGTTGAATTTAGTGGCATATGCTTTGTTGTTGTAGGTTTGTTGTGTAGAGTTTTCTTTCTCGAGCTAGTGTCATTGTGGTCCTATTGCTAACACTAGATTTATGGACATGCTCTTATGTTAATCTTTTCTCATTTAATTTGATTAAGGAATTAGATATCTCCATATCTTTGTGGTATAGTCTTTGTGAGTTTTCTTT
Source organism: Xerophyta viscosa (assembly GCA_002076135.1). NCBI lineage: Eukaryota > Viridiplantae > Streptophyta > Magnoliopsida > Pandanales > Velloziaceae > Xerophyta > Xerophyta viscosa. The sequence goes on along the minus strand of MJHO01000106.1, from coordinate 110,009 downwards.
TTTGATTGTCTCTATAATTCATCATAGACTTGTGTCTAAAGTGTTGTTCATAATCGAATTGCTAGAATTAGGTTATTGGATGCGCCGTAGGTGGCTGCTTCTTTTAATTTGATTAAGTAAAAATGAAATTTTGATAATGTTATTGCCTTTTTAGAAGAAAAATGTTTTGAGTTTATTGGTTTGATTTGTTGTCATTGAGATTTCTTTTTTGATTAAAGGTCCATTTGATCCGTTTTGGTTTAGTATCTGATCCTTTTATACTAGAATTTAGTATGTGATCCTTTGATTGGACACATCACACGCCTAATTATAGAAGTCTTATTACTCTTCTTTGTCATGAAAATGTTGGATAGTTAGAAGATGTGGGAAGGAAAATGTTTATCAGCTTTGTGGCCTTTTGTCTATGAGTTTGCTTCTTGAGTGAGGGTCCCTTTGATGCATTAGAGCATTGTGTGATAAACCGAAAGTCATCAAGTGTTTAATTGGAAATAAAAGTGCTTCCAATCAGCGAAGTTTAGGGCACGGAAGGGCTCTTATCAGCAAAATAAATTATGCTTTTAGAGAGATTTTTGTGGCGATGAACCTACTGCAGTAGTCAACTTCATGTTTCCTGCTAAACTTATTAGAACTAATTTTCATCTGGAACTACCTTAGAAAATTTTGTGAAATGATTGTTTTGTCAATCAATGATAACATCATTCAACAGAACATTGTACGAGTGTACTCCATGATCTCATGTCATTTAGACAAAAAGAGTTGTGCCTTCTATTGTCTAGCTGATACCAAATCTTAAAGACAAAGCTATGAAGGTTACCAGAAGTTTTTTTTTTTTTTTTTTTAATTTTAACTCGTTCTTCATTACTTCATATACTAAAACAAACCGGGATGACTACAGTAGTTGCTGTTGAATCAACAATAACTTCTTTTTTCCTCATCTCATCATGCATTCTCTCTCTCTCTCTCTCTCTCTCTCTTTCTGGAACACTCTCCCCGTCTCTCCTCTCTACTCTATCTATCCTCGATCGTCGGCGCCTTCTTAATCCCCACCTACTCTATTCTTGCCAGCCATCGCTGTGTGTTCTCCATCGACGATCTCTAATAGCATGCCTTTCTCTTTCAGCTACCTTCTCTATCCTTGCCAGCCATACGTCAGTCTATCGATGGTCCGGCCATCGACTGACTGATGTGTAAATAGAACTCAATGGTAACTTCATATGTCAAAATGATTATGGTCAATTTACCATATTGTAAATGCTGCCTCTGACGATCTTTAATAGCATGCCTCTCTCTTTCAGCCACCTTCTCTATCCTTGCCAGCCATAAGTCAGTCTGTCGATGCTCCGGCCATCGACTGACTGATGTATAATAGAACTTTATGGTAACTTCATGTCTCAAAATGATTCTGGTTAATTTTCCACATTATAAATGCTGCCGCCACAATGCGCGGCATTGCCTCCTTGTTCTTCACTATCGTTATCTTCCCTCTTTTAGTTTGATTCATCTTCATTTTCTTTGTAGTCTTTTCAATTCTTTCACGATTGTGACAACTTTTAGGTAGTTAGAAAAAATATTTTGTGCTTGTTATGGATCTACCTAATCAAATTTCTAAATATTCAGAGCAATTTTGCAAGTGCTATAGGGTAATATGTCATCACACATGGTTTTATTTTATTGATATATTTATTGAGATGAAAATCTCACTCATTGATTTCTGCTTCTAAAAGCCATCTTTGTCTTTGGTAGCTTCAACTATTAAAATCAATTTAATGAATTCCTCCCCTCAGGTTTCATGAGCTCCAACTCCAAACAACTGTGAGCTTGAATACATTTTGGTTACTTTAGTTGTAGTACCCTTTGTATTTTTGCTTTGCCATCGTCGTTGATGTTTCAGCACGTTCTGTCTGCTGTATGCCACAGAAAAGCACTTCTTTTCATCAATTATTCTGATGTTGGTTATATTAATGCTTTCGATTGTCTTTGATATCTTTGCAGACAGTTTGCGCTTTGTTGAAGGCAAAGCCAGAACAAGAACGAAGGTTACTTACTGCTCTTGTTAATAAAGTAAGCGTATGAGTTTTTTTTTTTAAATACATAGATTGGGATTAACAGTTTGTTACTACTGTTATTTTTACTAGGTTTTTTATATTGTTTAATTATAAAGTGAATACTAGAAGTATTAGGTTAATTAAGAATTTACTGGCTGATTATAGAAGTTAGAGTTTACTTACAGAATTTTACTGGCTAACGCAGCTAGGAGATCCGGAGAGAAAAGCTGCATCAAATGCTGGGTACAACTTGTCGTGCCTTCTGTCTGCTCATCCTAATATGAAGGTATAACTTTTGTATGATGATGTTTTGCTTATGCATTCAACAACCAGAGTAAAGGCTCGCCTAGGCCCGCCTTGCCTACTACCTAGACCCGCCAACGAACTTTTTGCCCGCAATGGTTTGTTGCACGTTCAAAAGTTGCACGCCCCTGCGCACTTGGCGTCTTGCGCACGAGCTTACCTAGGCGTGCCTTTTCAACTTTAAGTTAGTGCAACCCCAATAAAAGAAAAGAAAGAGAAAATAGGTTCGCTGGAATCCCTAACTGCGGCACCAATGTTACCTTCAGCTTGTCGTAATCCAGCTCGTCGTAATCTAGATCGGGGAGAAAGACACGCATACCTGCCTGCGAATGAGAAAGTGAGAGAAGAGAGAGTGCAAGAGCTTTTTGTTCCATACTTCTGCCACTCCTTTAAATTCCTTCCAAAACTAAATAATAGTATTTACTAGACCAAGAAACTATGTTCTTTTTTGTAATCACAAACTTACATGTATCACAAGCTAACAATCTGGAGACTTTCATTTTAGTCCAGAAACACTAATATAATCCACATTAAACTACCATATTTTGTGCCATCAACAACCATAATGTCATCCTCAAAAAGTATTCATTTGGAGATATAATCTTGGATTTGCCTTGTCAAAACATACATAATTAAGGCAATTTTTTTTTAAAAGTTCTCAGTGCTGAACCTTGGCGGAGGCCACTGGTTATAGGGAAAATGTTTGCATTTCCTTAAACCTCAATAAGATGAAAACTTCATCATGATGATAAGCTGGATCTTCCTTAAGCTTGGTGATAAGGTTTTTTGTCTATGTTGTGGATCTATTTATTATCATTTTAACTCTTTTTTAACTATTAGTTTGTTTTCCAAGTTTTGATACATTTCACCTAGATCACATTGTCGATGAGTTACAAAGATATGAGTGGGTTATAAATGGTAGGCAATCAAACAAAGTTCTATAATTATCTTATTGCATTCTCTTAGATGAGCCAATTGATGGTACATCAGTGCAGTGTCCAATGCGCTATATTTTGTACTGTCCATAATTTCTTGTTTTCATTTTCTTCCTGATTTTACAGGTTTTTTTGAAATTAAGTCCTCATGCTAAGGCTTCTAATGTTTAATGCTTTTCCTTGTCACTGGTATGAACGACTTGTGTCTTTTGTATGCTTATTCTTGACAGGCCGTGGTAATAGATGAAGTGGACTCCTTTATCTTCCGACCTCATGTAGGATTAAGAGCAAAATACCAAGCTGTAAGTTCATTAACACCATTCACTCAATCCATATGAATGTCAAAACATCAAAATTCTAGCCTGTAGATGCATAAAATTCTTCCTTGATTCATTTATATTCCTTTGTTGTCCTTTATATATTAAATAGTTTGAGCTACAGATTCAGCAATGACATGAATATAGTACTTGAGGCAGATGGTTATGTATATGTATAGTAACCTCCTAAGCAATAGCATCTAGGATGTTTTTGACTCTCGAATTATTCTGGTTTGTAAATATAAAAGTTTTTTATTTTTTTCTTTATTAGCTTCTATTGCTAGAAATTTGTGAAATAGCAGAAGGATATCATATATACGGGCCAACTACTCAATGAGAGTGTTATGCAGATTAATTTTCTTAGTCAGACTCTTTTAAGCAAGAAAGGCGATGGTCCTAGAATAGCAAAGCGGCTAGTGGAAGTGTACTTTGCTCTTTTTAAGGTAACGCATTTGTGTAAGCACTGTGGCATGTGCCACATGCTTATTATGATTATACTATGTATTTGGAATTATTTATTTTGTACAATATGTTTAATTGATCAATCCGGCACTTATGATGATATTTGAAATTCCATTGACATAGGTACTAATAATGGGAACTAATGATGGTAAAAAAGTACAACAACCAAGCACAAATTACAGAAAAGGTAGTGACAAGAGCAAGATTAAAGGGACAAAAAACAAGAAAAAGAGTTCGCTTCAGAATGCTGAAGATTTAGAGTCTAATGTTGAAATGGATTCCCGCCTTCTATCTACTTTGTTGACTGTAAGTATTTTCCCAGTTAATTTGTTTATTTAGAGTTGTTTCTTTGTAGTATTCCTTTGTAAAGCTGATCTCATAATTTTTTCCCTAACAGTAAATATAGCTTCATTATAAAAGGTTTGTTTCTTTTTGTTGGATCCTGATATTCTGCGATTGTGTCCTTATGCTGCAAAATGCATTCTAGACAACCTTTGTTACACAAAACAAGAAATTCAACTTGGATACTCATTTTGTAGGCGAAAGAGGAAATTATCACGCCTTTTTTTTTGTTGATATCAGTGTGCACCTTGTTTTTTTTATTCATTTGATTATATGCTAACATGCAACTTCATTTGGCTTTTAACTTTATGAATCTCTCTTTTCCACTTTACTTACAGGGAGTAAATAGAGCATTTCCTTTTGTTGCAAGTGATGAAGCTGATGACATTCTCGATGTCCAAACTCCAATACTTTACAAATTAGTAAGTTTGTTGGGCTCAAACTTATTATTTTTTTCAATAAAATCATATGTGCTAGTGGTTCGTTATGACAATGCTGGTTGTCTGAAACATGCAGTGGTTTATGTCCTATTTTTCACTTGCAGGTCCATTCCGAGAACTTCAATGTATGTGTACAAGCGCTGATGCTTTTGTACCAGATTTCTTCAAAGAACCAAATTGCAAGTGACCGCTTCTATAGAGCTCTGTATTCAAAATTTCTTACTCCTGCTGCTGTGAACTCCTCCAAGGTATTTTACCTTCTAGTGATCTCTTGTTGCTTTTGGACATCCAAGAAAGAGAAATGCACACCCTAATAATGAGTTAGCTCTTGTGCACCATTATACCAGTTGAGCTTCTTGTTGGCTCTTTATATTGGATCGACATTGTTCATGCCCTCCTCCTTGTCTTTTTTTTACCACTTTCTAGTTAAGCATCTTTTGATATGCTGTTTCTAGTTGTGCATCTTTTGTTGTGCTGTTGGTGTATGTTGACATATCCCTCTTTGTTATTTAGCCAGAGATGTTTCTTGGGCTGCTGGCTAAAGCTATGAAGAATGATATAAATTTAAAGCGGGTTTCTGCTTTCGCGAAGCGACTCCTTCAGGTTTGTGGTTTCAAATATACTATTGAGGATAGATTCATTTAGGAATGGTTTGATGACACTGTAAAATTGGATAGAAAAACACTCTTAATGAGCACTGCTACAATACACAAAGTTAATCTTGAAATTGTGCCCTAAGTTCCATTTTTGTCGTCGATAGTTCAAGTTCTTTCTAGGCTGAAGTTCATTGTTTTAAATTAGAATTCGATTTTTTTGCAGAGAACATTTCTGAATCTTAATTCAACGTCTGTACTTCGCAAGCATGTGTTACAGTTCATAGAATTTTCTCAGCTTCCCTTTTTTTATGTTATTGATGTTTTATTCATCTTTAGGCAGTAATGCATCAAACTTGAAACTTTTCCTCCCATGTGTTGCAGGTTGCACTTCAGCGACCTGCACAGTATGCCTGCGGTTGCCTCTTCCTACTGTCTGAGATTCTTAAAGCCAAACCTCCTTTATGGTATGTAAGCATCTGCGAATCAATCATTCAAGGTCAATTGGCTATTAAGTATTAACTATACATTAAAAAATAATTTTGGTTTGGCAGGACGATGGTACTACTGAACGAGTCTGTCGATGATGAACTAGAGCATTTTGAAGACATTACAGAGGAACCCGACGTGTTAGCCAATTCCACATTCAAAATGTCTTCAAATGGTTGTGATATGGAGGTTGAAGATGATTTTGACGAAGGAACACAATCCTTAGAAGTGGGAAAAGAGCGGCCAGAACATGATCAAACGGTGCAGAATGACTCTCCACTGCCTGGAGGATACAATCCTCGTCATAGAGAACCATCTTATTGGTATGCCATTTCCTTAACATTACCCTATGATATCGACAACTACTTTTCTTCGTTTGTGCAAAATATGTTAACTTGCTATAAATTGTCTGGACGTATAGCTATACTTGAATGTTATTTTGCCTGCTTGCCAGTTATCTTTTGTAGTTTGTAAACTTTGTATATGCTACTATCTCCATCCAGGAAACCCTGTTGGTTGATCTCAGTCACAGCCTTTGCTATTAGAACTTTTCTCCTCAAAATTGGCACCCAGGACTTCTCTTAGGCGGTTAATTTTACTTTGGAAGCTCATATCTCCTGCTATGTTGACCTGAACTACTGTGGTAATGCGACAGTAGTAATTTGTACTATTCGTATTGTACTCCGCTCTGTTACTCGTCAATGCTCTTCTTTGCAATTCTCTCCTTGTGACTCTCCTATGCACTTGAGCAGGGGAGAGTGAGTCGTACAGATTAGAGACCTGAGCAGAGCATAGCGCGAAAAGTATTGCAGTACATATATATTTATTGAGTTTAATAAATATATACCGTTTCTCTGTTCACTCGAAAGTGTTGCCTTTTCTCCCTCATGCTGGATTTTAGCTCTCACAAAAGGCTGTAAATATGAAACTTGGTCTAAACCTTTTATTTTTGATTAACAGCAATGCTGATCGCACGGCGTGGTGGGAGTTGTCAATCTTAGCAGCACATGTACACCCATCTGTTGCAACTATGGCTCAGACTCTTCTATCCGGTGCGAATATCGTCTACAATGGTGATCCGTTGAATGATCTATCGTTGAATGCTTTCCTGGACAAGTTTATGGAGAAGAAGCCAAAAGCTAATAGGAAGGTAGATGGTAAATGGCATGGAGGGTCACTGATTGCGCCTGCAAAGAAGGTTTTTTCCCCCCCTCTAATTCCTTCTAATTGCTTCACTCATAAAGTCTCTGTTTTATTTTTATAAGTTGCATTAGTATGGTTGTTATTCATTGGTTGAATCGGGCCCCATGTTCAAGTAAAGAACATCTGCAATGCATGAGGTCCTTCAAACTATTCGGGTTAAAATTTGAATCTGAATTATCTGGGGTTTATTTTGCAGCTTGATATGAACCATCATTTGATCGGGGAAGAGATATTGCAACTGGCAGAAGATGAAGTGCGTCCGGAGGACGTTGTTTTCCACAGATTCTACATGAACAAAACAAGCTCATCTAAGAAGCCGAAAGCAAAGAAGAAATTGGCGACAGAGGATGAAGAGGACGCGGAAGATCTATTGGCAGACGCAAATGATGAGAGCGAGGAAGAGGAAATAGATAACATGCTGGGTTCAGTATCCATTACTTCGGAAGAAACAAAAGGAGATTATGACTACGACGATCTTGATGGAGTTATCGACGATGACGATGATGATGATTTGATTGGCAATGGTAGCGATGCAGATGCTGAACCTTCTATTGGATTTTATGAAAACAACCATGGTGGAGAGAGTTCAAGTGATGCCGGAGAAGATGATAGCACAGACATTTGGGATTATGATATCAGCGTAAGTGGCGGCGATGATGATGATGATGATGATGATGGTGTGGAAGTAGAGGAAGCTGTTAAATCTAAAAGAAGCAAGAAGAGGAAGTTGAAGGGACGGGGACGTTCTTCATTCGCCAGCCTTGAAGAATACGAGCATCTAATAAACGGAGATAACAATGAGCCAAAGAAGTCTAGATCACAAAGAAAACCAAAGAAGAGAAGATCAGATCGAGTGAATGTATCGTAGAATTTGTTCTCTGTATCATATATAATTTCTAGAATCAATATGTTTTCTGCCCTTTGTATTGGTTATTTTTAAGTTATACTTTTGTAATAGGAAAAATTTTGCAATTCCTTTTTTTTTTTCCTTCAAGATTTATCATTATATCTCTATGAGACAGTTGATGAACATTCGCTTTAAAAAAATGTAGCTTATTTCACAAAACTGCTAGCTCACACAGATTTTCTCCCAGTTGAAGCTTGTGCTGTTAGAAGTGAACCGTGTTCAAAAATAAATCAACCAATACTTAGGAGAAATTTGCGTAGTTATGCGTGGAAATTGTCAAAATGAATATTCAAATAGCCTAATAAAGTAATTAAAAATATTAAACTCATTAAAACTTCTCACGTCTAGTTCCGACCGACGCTCTGAAATTAAATTTTTTTTTTTAATGAACGGAAGCCTGTAAAAAAATTTTTTTTAAAGAAATTTTGTAAAAAAAATTTATTCCATAGGAATTCGAATTCAAATGATAATATTTTTAAAATGCGCTCCAACTAGACGAGCTAACTGTGCACGACAGCGCCATCTAATGATATTATTCCAACAGAAATCATCACAAGTTTCTGTGATGTCTTAAGAATCATGCTTTAGCTTTTTGTCTGGATGCATTTGTTATGGGACTGCATTGAAGTCAGGATCATTACTAAAGCTCATTAAAGTAAATGTTATACCTTAGCTTTAAGACTAAGACAGCTGACGTACAGTGCTGCCTCCTAGCATATATATGTATAGTCTGATCTAAAGACTGATTTGTAAGTAAAAAATTGATCTGCAAAAGCCCTTCAGTAATTCATGCGCATAATAAATTATTTTTTTTCTTTTATTTTTTTTATTTTGTGAAATCTCATTCTATGTAAGGACCAAGATACTATCACAACATTGAATATTATACATAATAATGCTACAGCTCATGAACGCTAAATCTGTCCAAATATATTTTTTCTCTGCCTCAGAATATGTAATTTGTAATTTATCAATTTCGAAGTGGAAAAAATACGTTATAGTAGATTTTTAGATGAGCGCTTTAGTATTTTTTTTATTCTATATGCGTGCATTAATTACCTAAGGCTTTGTGCATCGACAGTTATTTTTTTATACTTGTATTCTCATTTTTCTCTCTCTATTTTTCTTTTAACTTTTAAGATAAATATAAATACTTATCTCGTAGCATTCTTTCTTTATTTTTTCCAGACCACGTTTGGGCATATTTTATGTTGGGTTATTATTGTACTCCAAAGACTGGACAAACTTTTTGTTTCTAAACAGAGTACAACTATTTTCTTTAATTTTATAATCCCAAGTGCACTCATATGAGAAACACGAATTCGGAAGTAGATCTATATTTTGATTCATGTAATGATCCTCTTTCTCCCAGTTGATCTCAAATTTGCAAATTCAGGAAGGTTTTTTTTTTTTTTTTTTTTTTGACCGAAGAATGTTAATGTTTAATTCCTGTATATTTTGGATTTCTTAAGTGTCGGAAATAGAAGTAGCTGCTCTCCTCTTAGTGCTTCTGCGCGAAGATGATGAATGCCACCAACAACATGGAATGCAAGAACGGCAAGTCATAACTGATAAAATCAACAATAATTCTACACTACAGCGCATGTCAGCGCGTTTTTCATTTTCATGAACTAATTTGTACAGTTTCTGAAGCAGAAGGGTTGATATTGCATTTATCCATAAAACAAAGTATATCAGTAACATAACCAAATATATTATCAAAAAAAATAAAAAAAATGAAAAAACATAACCAAATACAAGCATCATAAAGGCATCTTCAAGAATCGGTGACTTCGTCAACTCATCACCAACTAGATGTATACTCTCAATTGGCATACTAGGATACCCTTGTAGCAACTCTAAATCCTTCTTAAGAACATCTCTCTCTTGGTAATCTTCTATACTCATTGTAGACACAGCATTATTTTTCAGTTTATTCTCTGTGTAGGAATCACTATCTGTTGGCAGATCTTCCATTTGCTTCTCACTACTTGTAGTAGCTGGAGTTGAGATCTCGCTTGCGATATTTATCCCTGTTTCTACAAAGCAAACTAATGCAAACATAACATGCTTATCAGTGATCCCATTTAGTACTTATGCGATGGCTAGATAATTAGCACAGCTAAAGTAGCTACTGTGCTGTTCTAAACTATTCTTTAACTAGACATGCGGACTAAGCAATAAAAGAAGAATTTAAAAATTGATGAATTGATATTTGCTTGCAAAATCTGAATTAGATTTCTGTATTACAAGTCTAGATAATCTTGGTAGATCACTATGCATGTCAATCTTCTAATGTTTTCCCCTAGATGTGATGCCAGTTGTTCGAGACTGTACGCAATAAACTGAAGGCCAAGGTTTTCTGTGCCGAGCAGAGCCGAGTTTCGGTAAACTCAGATCTCGGCACGTGCCGACCGTGCGGATGGTGCCATGCCGATATATATTTATTTGTTGTTTTTAAAAATAAAATAAAAAATTAATTTTAAAATTCAAATATAAGATTTTTTGACACGTGCCGTGCCGACAACTGCCGGAACAGGCACGAGCTGTGCCGACCAGCACCGAAAACCATGCTGAAGGCTTCTAAGGTAAATCCTTAAATCTATTTGCTGGAATGCTCAGATTCTTACTTTCAATATCACTTTCATCTCTCACGCCCTCTGCATATACATCTTTCGCCTCATCTTGAGTTTCTTGTGGTTCTGGAGCAAGAAGAACAGGTAAGGGCAATAGATATGCAAGATTGAAACGAATCACTCTACCTTGGGAAAAGGGTTTGCAGATCAACCTGCACCATTTGGACTTTCAGCATAGTTAGGTTCTAAGGAAGTTTTCATGAAGTGAGTTTCTTTATGCTTCATTTCATGAACCTGTTCTTTCATGTCTTCATCATGAAAATTAGAAACGATAAGCTTAATCTCGAAGGTATCATTCTCAATGTAGTCAGTCTTTGTTGCATCTGGCAACTTTTCCTCATCCATTCTTTGATTGTTCTCAGATATACTTTTAACTTTCAAGGGTTTTGGAACGATAAACTGTACTATAGCTGTAGAAATTGTAGGAACCCGCTGTAGTGATCCTGTTCCTGTTTCCAGCATTTTTTCCATATTCTTCTCGTGTTCTAAGGTGGGACTTAGAACTTTACCTGTAATTTGTTTCTCTTTCTTCGCCTCTTCCGAGTGAGCTTCTTGTTCAGTAGAACCTCTAATGATAAGCTGATTAATAGTGTCTTCCATACAGGAGACTTGATCTATAGCTCTGGCATGTTTATGTTCGTTATTGTGTTGAGTGGCTAGTTTGGGAGTCTTTATCTCATAATCCTCTGTAGAACCAAATGAAACAGATAAATCATAATTTATATATTTTTTATAGAAAGATGCTCGCGAAGCTTCCAATTTTCTAACTTCTTTTAGCAGATCTATAATACTCTGTATTTAGTGAATTGCTTGCTCTAGGATATAAATAATCAAAATGCATGGATCTGTTCTTTATTTCTCACCTTCCATAGATCCTGTTCCATCTGATTCATCCATATGAACACTGCTAGCTGTATCACATCCATCTTTAGCTGCGTCTACACAGCCATTGTGTTGCTAAGCATTCAGTTTCTGATTCGCATCAGTCTCCAGAACGATATCTTGCTCGGAAACTGCAACTATCAAAGAATTAGAAACCATGGAAAATGAACAGTATGCGTAAAATTTAGAACATCTACCTGCATTTGCATTTCCCATTTCATCATACCCCGAAAAGCCGAACTCACACTGAACTTTGAAATATATGGATGGAAATACTCATTAGATTTGACAAATTTAAGGTCATCAAATTGATTTGCAAATATGATAATGTGATTTTTACCTTCACAGATAAGCCTTTGAGGCTCCACCACTTCCGGTGCTTTGCTTGCTGGACAAGTCAGGTGGGTCATCAACTGAAAGGCACACAGGTAACACCACTGTATTTATAGTTGCATGAAGCAAGAGCTCTAATGAACTACTGATTGTAATTCTTTTTATACTATTCCAATGAGTCCAAGACATCGACATTACGCCGGCAGCAGTCGAGGTTTTTTATTTTTTCGGTTCTCCTTTCCTAGGCAGCATGTTTTATGGAGTTAAAGAAATATATAGTTCATTATGTAGCTAGGCGACATATATATTAGGATTCATATAGCCGATCTCATATCATGGGACAACCTAAGAACAGACACGTCCACGGACATCGGACACGACAATTATCAAAAAATGAGAAACGGGTACGATAATAAAAAATATAATAATTAAAAAATTAACTTAATACATTGGAGATCAATTTAACACCTCGGCGGCGCAAAGGGGGACATACATTACGTACTGACCGGAAAATCCTATAACCAGGTAGCTTACCTAGCTGCAAAATCACCAAAGCAACTAAAATTAAAATCACTTTAAGAAACACAAGATTGCTCATTTTCTCTAGTGGACCTAATAAACTGCAATCCATTTGACCATGGGCGGATCCATCATATAGCCAGTGGCGTCAATTGAACCCATTCAAATACTGTGAAACTAAGACACAAAGGCGGTGATAAATACCTCGCTTGGCGGCGGGATTAGAAGCCGGAGGCAGAGCGAGCAATCAAGGAAGGAGGAACTTCAGTCGGCTGGAGAAAGAGGTCGGGGGTAGGATCGCTGAAGCAGTGAAGCGGGCATATATATTGCTAAGGCTGAGCATTCAGGTCAACCTCAACCGCCCGACATTAAAACGAACAACTATAGCCCAAATTGACCCAAATTTGTTTCAAAGTTCCAAGCAGAACTATCTAAATTTCAGGTTAGGTTGAGTTGACACGAATTACCAGCATAATCTACATAGACGGCAAAGAGTTTGAAATAAAACATTTAAGATGAATTTACTTTTAAAGAATAATTTGAAACAATAATAATCCAAGCAATTCTCTCAGTGGCGGATCCACTATTTAGCCACTGGGTAAATTGAACCCACTCGATAAGAAGAATTTCAAATAATACATTGGAGATCAATTTAACACCTAGGCGGCGCAAAGGGGGACATACATTACGTACTGACCGAAAAATCCTATAACCAGGTAGCTTACCTAGCTGCAAAATCACCAAAGCAACTAAAATTAAAATCACTTTAAGAAACACAAGATTGCTCATTTTCTCTAGTGTAACTAATAAACTGCAATCCATTTGACCATGGGCGGATCCATTATATAGCCAGTGGCGTCAATTGAACCCATTTAAATACTGTGAAACTAAGACGCAAAGGCGGTGATAAAAACCTCGCTTGACGGCGGGATCAGAAGCCGGAGACAGAGCGAGCAATCAAGGAAGGAGGAACTTCAGTCGGCTGGAGAAAGAGGTCAGGGGTAGGGTCGCAGAAGCAGTGAAGCGGGCATATATATTGCTAGGGCTGAGCATTCAGGTCAACCTCAACTGCACGACATGAAACGAACAACTATAGCCCAAATTGACCAAAATTTGTTTCAAAGTTCCAAGCACAACAAACTAAATTTCAGGTTAGGTTGAGTTGACCCGAATTACCAGCATAATCTACATAGACGGCAAAGAGTTTGAAATAAAACATTTAAGATGAATTTACTTTTAAAGAAAAATTTGAAACAATAATAATCCAAGCAATTCTCTCAGTGGCGGATCCACTATTTAGCCACTGGGTAAATTGAACCCACTCGATAAGAAGAATTTCAAATAATACATTGGAGATCAATTTAACACCACGGCGGCGCAAAGGGGGACATACATTACGTACTGACCGGAAAATCCTATAACTAGGTATCTTACCTAGCTGCAAAATCACCAAAGCAACTAAAATTAAAATCACTTTAAGAAACACAAGATTGCTCATTTTTTCTAGTGGAACTAATAAACTGCAATCCATTTGACCATAGGCGGATCCATCATATAGCCAGTGGCGTCAATTGAACCCATTCATATACTGTGAAACTAAGACGCAAAGGCGGTGATAAATACCTCGCTTAGCGGCGGGATCAGAAGCCGGAGGCAGAGCGAGCAATCAAGGAAGGAGGAACTTCAGTCGGCTGGAGAAAGAGGTCGGGGGTAGGGTCGCTGAAGCAGTGAAGCGGACATATATATTGCTAGGGCTGAGCATTCAGGTCAACCTCAACCGCCCGACATGGAACGAACAAATATAGCCCAAATTGACCCAAATTTGTTTCAAAGTTCCAAGCAGAACTAACTAAATTTTAGGTTAGGTTGAGTTGACCCGAATTACCAGCATAATCTACATAGACGGCAAAGAGTTTGAAATAAAACATTTAAGATGAATTTACTTTTAAAGAAGAATTTGAAACAACAATAATCCAAGCAATTCTCTCAGTAGCGGATTTACTATTTAGCCACTGGGTAAATTTAACCCACTCGATAAGAAGAATTTCAAATAATACATTGGAGATCAATTTAACACCTCGGCGGCGCAAAGGGGGACATACATTACGTACTGACCAGAAAATCCTATAACCAGGTAGCTTACCTAGCTGCAAAATCACCAAAGCAACTAAAATTAAAATCATTTTAAGAAACACAAGATTGCTCCTTTTCTCTAGTGGAACTAATAAACTGCAATCCATTTGACCATGGGCGGATCCATCATATAGCCAGTGGCGTCAATTGAACCCTTTCAAATACTTTGAAACTAAGACGCAAAGGCGGTGATAAATACCTCGCTTAGCGGCGGGATCAGAAGCCGGAGGCAGAGCGAGCAATCAAGGAAGGAGGAACTTCAGTCGGCTGGAGAAAGAGGTCGGGGGTAGGGTCGCTGAAGCAGTGAAGCGGGCATATATATTGCTAGGGCTGAGCATTCAGGTCAACCTCAACCACCCGACATGGAACGAAGAAATATAGCCCAAATTGACCCAAATTTGTTTCAAAGTTCCAAGCAGAACTAACTAAATTTTAGGTTAGGTTGAGTTGACCCGAATTACCAGCATAATCTACATAGACGGCAAAGAGTTTGAAATAAAACATTTAAGATGAATTTACTTTTAAAGAAGAATTTGAAACAACAATAATCCAAGCAATTCTCTCAGTGGCGGATTTACTATTTAGCCACTGGGTAAATTGAACCCACTCGATAAGAAGAATTTCAAATAATACATTGGAGATCAATTTAACACCTCGGCGGCGCAAAGGGGGACATACATTACGTACTGACCGGGAAATCCTATAACCAGGTAGCTTACCTAGCTGCAAAATCACCAAAGCAACTAAAATTAAAAATCACTTTAAGAAACACAAGATTGCTCCTTTTCTCTAGTGGAACTAATAAACTGCAATCCATTTGACCATGGGCGGATCCATTATATAGCCAGTGGCGTCAATTGAACCCATTCAAATACTGTTAAATTAAGGTGCAAAGGCGGTGATAAATACCTCGCTTGGCGGCGGGATCAGAAGCCGAAGGCAGCGCGAGCAATCAAGGAAGGAGGAACTTCAGTCGGCTGGAGAAAGAGGTCGGGGGTAAGGTCGCTAAAGAAGTGAAGCGGGCATATATATTGCTAGGGCCGAGCATTCAGGTCAACCTCAACCGCCCAAAATGGAACGAACAACTATAGCCCAAATTGATCCAAATTTGTTTCAAAGTTCCAAGCACAACTAACTAAATTTCAGGTTAGGCTTAGTTGACCCGAATTACCAGCATAATCTACATAGACGGCAAAGAGTTTGAAATAAAACATTTAAGATGAATTTACTTTTAACCAAGAATTTGAAACAATAATAATCCAAGCAATTCTCTCAGTGGCGGATCTCTCAAATAATACATTGGAGATCAATTCAACACCTCGGCGGCGCAAAGGGGGACATACATTACGTACTGACCGGAAAATCCTATAACCAGGTAGCTTACCTAGCTGCAAAATCACCAAAGCAACTAAAATTAAAATCACATTAAGAAACACAAGATTGCTCCTTTTCTCTAGTGGAACTAATAAACTGCAATCCATTTGACCATGGGCGGATCCATCATATAGCCAGTGGCGTCAATTGAACCCATTCAAATACTTTGAAACTAAGACGCAAAGGCGGTGATAAATACCTCGCTTAGCGGCGGGATCAGAAGCCGGAGGCAGAGCGAGCAATCAAGGAAGGAGGAACTTCAGTCGGCTGGAGAAAGAGGTCGGTGGTAGGGTCGCTGAAGCAGTGAAGCGGGCATATATATTGCTCGGGCTGAGCATTCAGGTCAACCTCAACCGCCCGACATGAAACGAACAAATATAGCCCAAATTGACCCAAATTTGTTTCAAAGTTCCAAGCACAACTAACTAAATTTCAGATTAGGCTGAGTTGACCCGAATTACCAGCATAATCTACATAGACGGCAAAGAGTTTGAAATAAAACATTTAAAATGAATTTACTTTTAAATAAGAATTTAAAACAATAATAATCCAAGCAATTCTCTCAGTGGCGGATCCACTATTTAGCCACTGGGAAAATTGAACCCACTCGATAAGAAGAATTTCAAATAATACATTGGAGATCAATTTAACACCTCGGCGGAGCAAAGGGGGACATACATTACGTACTGACTGGAAAATCCTATAACCAGGTAGCTTACCCAGCTGCAAAATCACCAAAACAACTAAAATTAAAATCACTATAAGAAACACAAGATTGCTCCTTTTCTCTAGTGGAACTAATAAACTGCAAACCATTTGACCATAGGCGGATCCATCATATAGCCAGTGGCGTCAATTGAACCCATCATATACTGTGAAACTAAGACGCAAAGGCGGTGATAAATACCTCGCTGAGCGGCGGGATCAGAAGCCGGAGGCAGAGCGAGCAATCAAGGAAGGAGGAACTTCAGTCGGCTGGAGAAAGAGGTCGGGGGTAGGGTCGCTGAAGCAGTGAAGCGGGCATATATATTGCTCGGGCTGAGCATTCAGGTCAACCTCAACCGCCCGACATGAAACGAAAAACTATAGCCCAAATTGACCCAAATTTGTTTCAAAGTTCCAAGCAGAACTAACTAAATTTCAGGTTAGGTTGAGTTGACCCGAATTACCAGCATAATCTACATAGACGGCAAAGAGTTTGAAATAAAACATTTAAGATGAATTTACTTTTAAAGAAGAATTTGAAACAATAATAATCCAAGCAATTCTCTCAGTGGCGGATCCACTATTTAGCCATGGGTAAATTGAACCCACTCGATAAGAAGAATTTCAAATAATACATTGGAGATCAATTTAACACCTCGGCGGCGCAGAGGGAGACATACATTACGTACTGACCGGAAAATCCTATAACCAGGTAGCTTACCTTGCTGCAAAATCACCAAAGCAACTAAAATTAAAATCACTTATTGCTCCTTTTCTCTAGTGGAACTAATAAACTGCAATCCATTTGACCATGGGCGGATCCATCATATAGCCAGTGGCGTCAATTGAACCCATTCAAATACTGTGAAACTAAGACGCAAAGGCGGTGATAAATACCTCGCTTGCGGCGGGATCAGAAGCCGGAGGCAGAGCGAGCAATCAAGGAAGGAGGAACTTCAGTCGGCTGGAGAAAGAGGTCGGGGTAGGGTCGCTGAAGCAGTGAAGCGGGCATATATATTGCTCGGGCTGAGCATTCAGGTCAACCTCAACCGCCGACATGAAACGAACAAATATAGCCGAAATTGACCCAAATTTGTTTTCAAAGTTCCAAGCAACTAACTAAAATTTCAGATTAGGTTGAGTTGACCCGAATTACCAGTATAATCTACATAGACGACAAAGAGTTTGAAATAAAACATTTAAAATGAATTTACTTTTAAATAAAAATTTAAAACAATAATAATTCAAGCAATTCTCTCAGTGGCGGATCCACTATATAGCCACTGGGTAAATTGAACCCACTCGATAAGAAGAATTTCAAATAATACATTGGAGATCAATTTAACACCTCGGCGGCGCAAAGGGGGACATACATTACGTACTGACCGGAAAATCCTATAACCAGGTAGCTTACCCAGCTGCAAAATCACCAAAGCAACTAAAATTAAAATCACTTTGAGAAACACAAGATTGCTCCTTTTCTCTAGTGGAACTAATAAACTGCAAACCATTTGACCATATGCGGATCCATCATATAGCCAGTGGCGTCAATTGAACCCATCATATGCTGTGAAACTAAGACGCAAAGGCGGTGATAAATACCTCGCTGAGCGGCGGGATCAGAAGCCAGAGGCAGAGCGAGCAATCAAGGAAGGAGGAACTTCAGTCGGCTGGAAAGAGGTCGGGGGTAGGGTCGCTGAAGTAGTGTGAAGCGGGCAATATATTGCTCAGTGAGCATTGAATTTGGTCAACCTCAAACCGTTCGAATGAACGAACAACTATAAACCAAATTGACCCAAATTTGTTTCAAAGTTCCAAGCAGAACTAACTAAATTTCATGTTAGGTTGAGTTGACCCGAATTACCAGCATAATGTACATAGACGGCAAAGAGTTTGAAATAAAACATTTAAGATGAATTTACTTTTAAAGAAGAATTTGAAACAATAATAATCCAAGCAATTCTCTCAGTGGCGGATCCACTATTTAGCCACTGGGTAAATTGAACCCACTCGATAAGAAGAATTTCAAATAATACATTGGAGATCAATTTAACACCTCGGCGGCGCAAAGGGGGACATACATTACGTACTGACCGGAAAATCCTATAACCAGGTAATTACCTAGCTGCAAAATCACCAAAGCAACTAAAATTAAAATCACTTTAAGAAACACAAGATTTCTCCTTTTCTCTAGTGGAACTAATAAACTTCAATCCATTTGACCATGGGCGGATCCATCATATAGCCAGTGGCGTCAATTGAAACCATTCAAATACTGTGAAACTAAGACGCAAAGGCGGTGATAAATACCTCGCTTGGCGGCGGGATCAGAAGCCGGAGGCAGAGCGAGCAATCAAGGAAGGAGGAACTTCAGTCGGCTGGAGAAAGAGGTCGGGGGTAGGGTCGCTGAAGAAGTGAAGCGGGCATATATATTGCTAGGGCTGAGCATTCAGGTCAACCTCAACCGCCCGACATGAAACGAATAACTATAGCCCAAATTGACCCAAATTTGTTTCAAAGTTCCAAGCAGAACTAACTAAATTTCAGGTTATGTTGAGTTGACCCGAATTACCAGCATAATCTACATAGCATATATATTAACGCGCGAACTTCGAGATTCCTATATAAATTTTCGTTTATTGATTTGACCTTTTTTTAAGCACTTTTAGAAAAAAAAAATAAACGAAAATTTATATAGGAATCTCGAAGTTCGCGCGTTAATATATATATAAACCTCTGGCGGAAGAATTTTTTTTTAGAGGAAGAGCGTCTTTTCTAAAGACGCTCTTCCTCTTATATTCGTTTTTTTTACGTATCCGAAATTTTTTAAGTGAGGGAAGAGCGTTTTTTCAAAAAACGTACTTCCGAGGGATGACTCAGCACGAAGAGCGTTTTTTGAAAAAACGCTCTTCGTACGTGGCGCTGACCTGGCACGCGCGACCTTAGTTTGACAAATAATTTTTTTTAAGCGTTAGTTTAATAATTTTTTATTAAAATAATAATATTTAAAAAAAAAATCGGGATCTCATTCTGGAAACTGGTCTTGAATAATCAGAAATTAGAATTCCAAAATTGTTTATAAATTATTAAAAGAATAAACAATTTAGAAAAGAGTGAGAGAGAGAGGACACCTTAAGACAGCCTTGCCTGGGTGGTGCTTGATTGTACAGAAGGACGTGCAAAAAATATTACAGAACTTTATGAAAAGTGTATTTTTTTCTATATGAAATACGTTTCACTAATCGAGAAATACGTTTTTACGGAATTCCGTAATATCTTTCGCACGTCCGTCCGTATACTGTAGTTTTTTTTAATTATGATTACTAGTACCCTGTGTGATCTATTATTGGGGTTTGCAAACTAATCACCAAGCTTAAGAAACCTAATCTTTGGTTGGAATAATTTCAAATTAGTCCTTGCTTTTAAAACTTTTTCAAATTAGTCCCTAATCGAAAATTCATAAGTATTCTATATAGTCAATATAGCGCTACTATTGATATGTAATAGAGTTGTTAACAATATATCGTAGTATTTATACTGGAGGACGGGAGACTGCACCTGTTGGTTTGTTATGTCAAGTGTCAACAAACAATAATTTGGCTTTTCCTTAGTTTTTCTTTTTTTTTTTGTTTTTTGGTTAGCGTTACATTTTAGTCCGTACGTAATATTATAATAAATGTTTTGTTATGATCTATTATTTTTATCTTTTTAAAAATATTTTTTGTTAAAAAAAATAAATATAAAAGTTATAGACTATATTAAATTTATTTTAGATATATTTTTAGGCATTAATTCTTAGCGAATTAATTTTTATACCTACTTAAATTTTGAAATCTCAAAAAATTTATTTAAAAACTTCAAAAATTCATATTGTTTAATATATAATTCAATTATTTTTTATATTAATACATATACACACACACACACACACACATATATATATACACACACAAATAAGTTGTTAATTTCATTAAAATATTATATTTTATATTTTTTTATATTCTTTAAACTTATTGTATAACTTTTTTTAAAAAATTTAGTTAATTAATATAAATGCTGTATTTTTTTAAACAATAAAAACCAATACCATATGTCTAAAGGTTTTTTGAAATAACACGTGACCCAACGACTTGATGGCGGAATTTTATATATTTATTTATATATAATAGCTAAGGTGTTAACCTAAATATTAAGTTTAATAGTTAGTTTTCATATTTTTTACTATAGTTTAATTTTTGTTTTTAAGTTCAGTTAAAAATTGAATTTCCGGTATATCACAGCCCAGCAAAGAGACCATGTGGTGAGGCTTGGGCCTAACCGTTTTGCACCGATGGTTGGCGCTTTCACCAATTACACCAAGAGTTGTCCATGTTATGCCATTGTTGGCTGGGAGAAGCAACATACTGTGCTAAAGTGATGACTTACCAAGCAAATGGGGTCATACATGATCCGTAGAGAGAGCTTTTGATGTCATTATTTTCGACGAGAAATATTGTTCATCATAATTTCTAATGATTATGACATTATATGACACTTTATTATGTATCAAAATATATATCATATATATTTCAATATACCGTATATAATTTTGTATGTATCAGAATTTTTGATAATTTTAATAAATAGCAGTCATTTTTTTAACTAATCACCGGTAGTATAACTGATGAAAAAGTGAAGTGATAGCTATCATAAAAATGATATAGTGCAATGGCTTTATTACTAGATATATACCTACCTTGAAGAGGGAGACCTTTGTTTATCGGCACTTTGCTAACATGTAGGGTAATAAACATTTTTTAATGTCATAATAATAGACTACCATATGAAGTGATGTCTACTTGGCGGTTCTTATTAATGAAATGCTTTTTCCCTAGAAAACGTGTTTTTATTGACGTAAGTAGTGAACCAAATCTAAATATCTTTTAACATCACGACGTCAAATATATATGGTAGTGATGGAAAATTTAAAAAATCAATATGTTACACGTTTAGGCTAGTTATAGAACGTCGGGGTTTTATATAATTTGTGCACCACGCGGACAATCTTAAAAGATCGTCCATGTGTTTGATCATAGTCCTACTTTTCGGCTTTAATAGCACTATAAAATAAAATCACTTTGTTTAGTTATATAATATGCCAAATGTTTGCTTGCACTTAATTAGTTGGTTTTCATTCATTTTTTATATAAGTATAACAAAACCCTGTATGATACTGATTTGTAGAAGAATCTAATAATAAATTTTGAAGATGACAAATATAAGATAACATATTCTTGAAAAGAAAAGCATGCAAAAACTAAAAGTACCCATAAATAAACTATATAAAGTTCGATAATTTATGAAATATGTACCATCATCGGAAAGCACTTTTGAAATAAGAATTTTGAGTTCTATCATAGTAAGCATCCACGTACCCTTATGTTTTCGTAAGCTAAGATCTCAAAAATTAAACCAAAATCTCATATTGGAAACACTTGGAAGCAAATTACAAGGGTTCACTGCAAAGACTATCATGAATATACTCCAAAATCCAAATTATAATAGAAAAAGGGGTGTAGTCGGTAAATGAAAATTTTTTGCGGTTTATTTTTTGAGAACTTTTTAGAATCCAAAACATAAGATTTTTGAAAAATCTTAAACACAAATATATAAAATAGATTTTGATATACTTTATAACTCTGTATTTAAAAATCTTTTAAAAAATATTTCAAAATATTGAGAGGCCAAAATTTTTTGTAACCAATAAAAACAATGAAGCCCTACAATACTTTTTTTTTCTTTTTTTTTTTGAAAATATATTTAATAATCAAGTTGTAAATCATATTAAACTTTATTTTTTAATATTAAAATTTTTCATACTTATATACGCACGTGTTTTGACTTAATTTAGT
Source organism: Xerophyta viscosa (assembly GCA_002076135.1). NCBI lineage: Eukaryota > Viridiplantae > Streptophyta > Magnoliopsida > Pandanales > Velloziaceae > Xerophyta > Xerophyta viscosa. The sequence continues at coordinate 87,500 of MJHO01000106.1, read as the reverse complement.
AACTAGCAGAAAAAAATCATTTGTAAAGACAGCACAAAAATGTGCGGACATATGAAATAGTTGAACATGTGCCTTGGTATAATACATTTATCAATTAAAATGTAATTCATGGCTTATTTTTTGCATAGGAAGCAAATCAAAGTAGATTATGTTGGGATTATCGCAACATATCAAGCTTACGTATAGCCAAACTTTGGATTATACGACTAGCTAATTATATATTCGATATTTATACACATCACAAGATTTATTTAGTTCTAGTAGTAGAAACTGAGTTGGATTGAGTCTCAGTGCAAATCTTCCACATTTGCTAAGTAAATCTTGAGTTAGTCTAACGAATACTCCAAATTATCAAAAAGATTTGGGACTTTATGCAAGTGTCCTTCCAAGTAAGCTCACAAATCACTCTAAATCAATCCGAACCGATGATTAATGTGGTCCTAACATATTGATCCATCAAGTAGATATTTTATAGATAACTATATTATATTACTCAGTGCTAGTTACTGCTATTATATATAGTATCCACTTATCTAACAAAATTTTTTTTTAAAAATAATATAAATATAAACATATATGCCGGACACTCCTATCTGACATGTCCAACATGCGTGTTTGATTTTTTTTTTTAACATTTTTCTAATGTATCCGACACGTATGTGCCAGGTCCACGATATATTTGTATTAGACACCGCACGAATACTGTATGTGGTGAAATTTCAATATTTCGTGCTTCCTAACAAAAATTTGCTTCTTTATCAAATAGGCAAATGCGTCACAACAATATGGCAAAATATATTCGTAAATTTCGTGTAATATTTATAATAAATCTAATAAAAGTAGTAATAACTTATTGTTAAACCTAAATTGTATGATAATCTAATTTTTTAATATATTGAGTTTAACTAATGCATGAAAGTCGCTTTAACAAAATATTTATAATAGGAACATTATAAAATAACTCTTGAAATGTAATAAAGTTAATATATACGTTCCTAACATGAATCAAAAGGGTGCCATATAAAAGTGTACGAAAGTTAATATATACTTATCGAACGTGCATCCGAAGAGTGTCATACAGAAGTATCCGTTAGGTGAGTTCATTTATATTCGTCCAACACGCATCCAAAGAGTGTTATGTAAAAAATATTGATTACGCGTCCGCACCGACATAATACCCTATGAAAAGGTATTCGTGATTCGCACTAAGTACTAAAGGAAGCAGCTCAAAATCATATATTCTTCTAATAATATTCAATGGTGGCTATATAAGAAAGAAGATTTTTATTTTATTTTTTTTATTTTTTATTTTTTTTATTATTATTTTTTTATGGTCATCAAGTAGAAGAGAATAAGGTAGGGACCGGGCAGTCAAAAGACGATATCTTTGGTCCGTACTTTGAGCAAAGTATAAAATATCATCGGATCAGATTTCTCTCTCTTTTGCTTTTCGAGCAAACCAATCTCTAATTTGATTAACAGCATTCTCCAAACTTAGATCCCTATACCTTTAATTTCCACATGTCATTTTCTCATTGGAAGATATCTAGCTTCCAAAAGCAATTTTAACTTTTACTACAGCCCCATCTATATGTGATCTATATGTGTAGGAGCAATGCTAGTGACCCTCACAATTTGCAAAAAAAATCACCAAAATACGTTTTTCAATAAGAAAAAACGCGTTTCCAAAATGGAGTGGTGCGATTCGGAGGGTAGGGTCGGGTGTAGCACGATTTCCCAAAAAAAAAAAATTTCCTTGGGTGAAATCTTGGATGGATTTATGGGGGTGACAAACTTTATTCATATGTGTAGTATTATAGCGTGTATGTCATGAAGTACACGTCGCAAATTTGAATCACATAGATGAATCTAAATAGATAATAGACAATTTCAGTGAGTTTTCAGCTGGAGTTGATAATATGATGACTGGAAAAAATGCTAGTACTCCATATCTTTTGATTAATGCGAAAAATATTATGTCCATAACCATCACACTTTTGTGTGACGATCTAACTTACAAATTGCACGAATTTATCTTTCACTGACCAAAAAGTTTTAACCTTTTCGTCAGTATAGGGCTAATGGTCTGTATTACCGTCCATAAAATATAAATGGAATAAATTTTTTTATATTCTTATGGATGCGCTTGCGGGATTGGAATATTATACATCTATTTTATGAGACGAAAAATTTCAATCATCCGTCCTATTCGTTCTGGATGAAAGTTGGTGGATATTGCACGGTTATAATGATTGACAATGCGCTACCATATATGATGCTAAATTTGATAATTTGAGCAACGCTAATGAGCTTTTGCACTATTAATGATCATGAAAAAGAATACGATCGAATTGAGTGCATCATTTGCTAAGGTTGTGAGTGGCAAAAAATTATCATTGTAATTATATGTATTATATTCAGCTATTGTAATAGAATTGGTCATACTCTTCATAATTATGTATATAAGAAAATAAATAAAATTTTTATTGGTATCATAATTTATAATTGCTAACATTATTCGCCACTAAATAAAAAGATGAGTATTTGATGTAGATATCTTGGAGTGCAGCAAAATGAAAATTCTGTAGACTCAGTAAAGAGTATATATGATCATTTTCTATTTGTTTGATATCATATCTTTATGAAATTGTTTTACATGTCTTTATAAAAATTTTGCAATGTATGTTCTTTATATGTTTATTAGCCCTCATTTATGCTAAAGATATTCATCAATGGTGAAAAAAGTATGTATAAATTGCACTCTATAGGGGACTACATGCATATAACTTAATTGAAGTGGTCCCAATGCTCAATGAGTGATTCTCATTGATATTGGATCCTATTATGTTATTATTTTTTGACAAATATTAACTACAGTTAATTATTTAAAATTATCCATATTTTATAAAAGAAATGGGGGGTTAGACTTATTTTAGCATGATAAAAAAGTTTTCTTCTGTTTTTTACACTTTATTGGATTTTTTATATACCGTTCTTGAGTTTTTCTGTTGATCAAAAAATATTTGGTTTCCCCAAATATTGCAAAAAGACTATTCTGCTTCATAATGTAAGTTTTTTGTGTTGATCACTTAAAAAAAAAAAAAAAAATCTTGTATCCGAGATAAGTTATAGATGTTTCAAACACATTATTTAACTTATTTATCTTATGTTGTTGACTCAAAAAGCATGGACTTTTGAGCTATTGACTTGAAATATTTTCTCATACAATGACAAATATTTTAAATTCATTGGATCGAACTTCATATCATTCTTGTCGATGCACAAAATGCATGCATATCATGGATTTGAAGGGCAAAGTTTTTTCTTTTTTTCTTTTATAGGACAAAAAGGAGAAGAAAGTGTCCAATTTGTAAATATATGTATGTTTAAATATTTTTATTTCAACTTGCATCTGATTTTGCTTTAATGAAGCTACGATTTTGCGGGAGATTATCGACCTTAGTATGCTTTTGATAATAATAAAATATTGGTAAAAAATGTTGCTAATAAATTTGTTTAAATTTCTGAGTTATAGGCATTTTGCTTCACATCCTTAAAGCGGCTTTGAAGAGCAAAATGGTGCGAACTAGCGATACTATACAAGGATCAAAATTGGAAATGATCTTAGCGGCATCGGGCCAACAATCGCACTTTAGCCCGAGCCTGCATTAAATAATGGCCCAACATGGGTCACATATGAAAGCCCATCAATCAATTATTTCATACAATCATTGGGCCCTAGTATACAATCTGGACTATGTTTGAGCATTACCCCTAATAACCCGAAAAGCGGACCCCAAACGATTCTCGAGCCGAGCTCGAGTTTTCACAGTGCAATCATGGCCAATCTATAACACCCTAATCTGCACGGTAGCAAAGGCAAGAAAGATGAGAAATATATCAGATTGAAGACGAAAACAGAACAAGAAAGACACATGAAGACTTATCTAGAAGGCAAAGGTTAGTGGAGTCCACGTGGAAGCAATACCAAATTCTGATCTTTTCATATTTATCTCCTATTCCACTTATCATCTTCTTCCCCACCGGAGGCCCCTGATCACTAGATCGGAGATGTTACACAATCTTCTCGGAGATACAACTGCAAATCCCTCGCCGCCGTCGTCTCCTCTAAACTCACATTTGCAAAAGCCGATCACCGGCAAGATTGAAGTTTTGAATTGTGGTCGGATTTAATAGACGATATGGCGCAAGTCCACAGGAGAACGAGCGGTGGAAGAAAGCGTGATCGAGGAGGGTTGATATAATTGTAGGATTTTTTGGGACGAGATATGTATTTTGGGACGAGATATGGACAAAACGGGCTGGGCTACTTAAATGGAAACATGATGTTTAAGTAATAGGGATGGGCAGGCTTGGCCCATTTTTTGTTTTGCAAAGTTCGTATAAGCTCACAAGCCTCAAGAGCCGAGTATCGCAGTACTCAAACTCGGGTCATTTAGGTCCCATTTGGATTGGGGGTAAAAGGATGGTAATCGTTATCCGGATAACGATTACCATCCTTTTACCCTCGTCTGTCACTATCGAGCTGCTAGTGTCGGCTCTCGGCCGTCCGCCAATGATATATATATATATATATATATATATATATATATATATATATATATATATATATATATATATATATATATATATATATATATATATATATATATTTTAAAAGTTTGAGTTTTTTTTATAAGTAATTACATAAAAATGTATATAATTTGTTGAGTATATTGTATGTATTTTGTATTTAATTTGTTTAGTATGTTGTATGTATTTTTTTAAGTATTTTATATGTAATTTGTTGAGTATGTTGAGTATTTTGTTAAGTATTTTTGTATGTAATTTGTTGAGTATGTGCTGATATTTTGTATGTTATTTGTTGAGTATGTGCTGATATTTACCCTCACACCAAATACGTGTAATAGTTATCCATATAATATTTTACCGGTGTACCAAATATGGGCAGAGCTTACCGGCCTGTTATCCATATAATGCTTTTACCCATATAAAGTGTACACTTACTCTAATTTCAAACATGGCTTTAGTTAACTTAGCTTAAATTTGAGCTCGAGCTTAATTCCAACTCGATATTAATCGTGTTCGAGTCAAATTTAAATGAGTTCGAGCCCGAGCTTTTCATTAACAGTTCGGCTCGCTTTCAGCTCTACCCAAACCAACCCATAAAAGGGTCGAGTCAGTCAGGTTCGGGATTTGCTATTCAGCTATTCTGATTATAAAAGTTTCAGATCAGTTGCAATGTGAAAGTTCGGATCTGTTCGGATTCTATCTAGAATCAGTGAAAACTTCAATTAAAAGAGATTTGTTGGACATCTATGGAGGCCTAATAGACAATAACAATCCACGTTTACAATTCCTAGCTTAAATGATGTTTCTCTATCCCTCTCAACCAGCAGCGATCTTCACCTCTCTCTCTCTCTCTCTCTCTCTCTCTCTCTCTCTCTCCCCTACCTTTCTCTCCTCAACCATTAATCACACTGCGTCCGGCTTGGCCAATTTATCCCCGCTGTTCGTCCAACCGCGTTGATCTCCCCCTTCATCCGTTAGTCAGTAAGTATTCATCCTGCCCTTTGCGCTGCTGCTGTGATAAATTCATCTCCAATATATTAGTTCATATTATTTTTCATGTCTAATAGGGTGAATCCGAATCGACTCGAACTGACCAAAATTTTAGCCGGTTAGGATTGGTTTTTATTTTCGAACTAAATTCAAGTTGGTTCGGATATTCAGTTATTTAGTTTGGGCAAGTCTTTTGAATTTCGGATTGGATGGAGTCCTAGGAAGTACTAATCGACTACGGTAACATGATAATTTTTAAAAATATAGGATATTGGTATAGTTCGGACACGATAATAAAAAATATATATAATTAATAATAATTTTATTAAATATTTGAAATGTATAAAAATATAATAATATTTAAGAACAAAATCCATACATAATTAAATATTTTACGTGCTTGAGATAAATATAAATAATAAAAATATAATTTAATCAATAAAAATATAAAAAAACTAAATATTCACTATATTACATTACGTACTAATATTATAATATTTCACTTTTTTTTAAAAACAAAATTTAAAAAAGTAAAAGAAAAAATAAATATAAATATGGACACGCTATTAGCCTATTAGACATTTCTGTCTATGTGTCTGATACGAATGCTCGAAAAAAATTTTGAATTTGTTGTAGGAGTGTCCGTGTTCGGACGTATATTGTTAATATTGAATACTATATGAATACTGTAGACTAAATTTTGGTATGTCCATATTTTTTAGATCGAGTCAGTTTGAGTTGACCGAATGCTCAAGCCAAAAATTCTGAACTATGTGAAAAATACTAGAAACGGTGTTGAATGACATTTTTCCAAAACTCTCTTTCCCCTTTTCTTCTCCACCTTCTCAATTAACGATCCCTCCTTCTCTTCTATCAGTTCTTCTGCAAAAGTAGTAATCCAGAACATTCGCTCTTTCTCAAATCGAAAGACTAAATCGAAATCGAATTTCTTATTTCTCGATCCCAAATCGATTCCGCATTGGTCTAACAAAACCCTAGAATTCAACAGGAAGGGAGCGGAGAAACCCGAAGTCAGCGAAGATGGTGCTCCAGCAGCTGGGAAGCAGCATATCACGCGCGTTGCAGCAGATGAGCAACGCGACGATCATAGATGAGAAAGTCCTTAACGATTGCTTGAACGAAATCTCAAGGGCGCTTTTGCAAGCAGATGTTCAGTTTAAGATGGTCCGCGATATGCAGACCAACATCAAACGCATCGTCAATCTTGAAGACCTTGCTGCCGGTCATAACAAACGCCGAATCATACAGCAGGTAATTTTTTTTTTTTTAATTTTGTTATGTTGATGTCTCAGAATTCTGCTGTACAGTAGAAATTTGCATGTTGGTGCGGTAATTATCTATGTTATGAAGATATTGAGGAGAAATAGTAGCTGGTAAGAATGCGCTTGGATCGAGGAATTGTGTGGGCAATAGGATATCTTCAAGTGGTATCCACAAGTATTAATATTCAATTTTACTGACTGGTCTATGCATTGGATGTTGGATTGGAAAAATGAAGTAGTTACAGAGAAAGCTAATATAGCACGAATAGCGAATAATGATAGGACATGTAAAACGAAGACCCTTCAATGCGCAGGTTGGGAGATGTGAGGTGATGGAGATGAGCCCTATCAAGAGGGATTTCCCAAACCAAAATGAATGGGGCAGAAACATAAATATAGTCTTACTTTCTAGACCCAAAGGAAGATATGATTCAAAATAGAGTACACTAGCGTACAAGGGTACATGTTCCTGACCCAACTTATTGTGTCAAACGCTTTGTTGTTGTTGAACTGCCTGGCTTTGAAGATTTTGTAGTGAGAGACTCGGGAAAAATAGCCTTGGATATAGAATCATGCACTGGATAGTTAAGATATTTATTGGACTCCAATAAATTAAAATATGTGAATTGGTACTGAATCCTGGCCGCATAGCAAGAAAAATAAGAAACATCTCAATTTTGGCTTTTAGTTTATATTGGAGAAGAAGTTTTAGTGGGATTGAATATTTAACATCAAAGTGGCAGTTAGCAACTGAATAAGAGCTTATGTAAGTTATGGTTGTAGCAAAGGCTGCTATCTGAAATTAATTTAGGACAATTCTTTATGTTTGCCTCACTTGGATAAATATGTTTGAGCATGTTGAGCGTAGGTTGGAAAGTACTGTCCAATCATAAATTGCTATGTTAACTATGCGAAAAAGTTGTTAACAGAATCTGCTTACCTGTTCTCTTGGACAAGTGAACGATCGTTCGTCGAAAAATTGAACTGCTTCATGATCAAGATTCAAGGATAAATGGTCACGCCATGACCTTGTGATACTAGAAGCAAATTGTTTTTCCAAAAAGTTTTATTTAGTTTTATTGTGTTCATGCACTTGTGCACATCCTTTTTTGTTACGTTTGATTCCTGTTGACTTGGTAATTATTTGTTCATACATACTTCTGTTAAAGTACTTCATTTTGTCCATTCTTCAGGCTGTTTTCAATGAATTGTGTAAGATGTTGGATCCGGGAAAACCTTCTTTCACGCCTAAAAAGGGAAAACCATGTGTAGTCATGTTTGTTGGGCTGCAAGGTACTACATGAACATCCAACATGTATTCTAAGAATCCTTTAATTGCTAGTTTCAATGCATTTTAATATTTTTAAGCATTTCCTATAAACGAAATTCTCAAATTGGCATGATTACTTTATTTTGATTTCTGTATGCAGGTTCTGGTAAAACAACTACCTGCACAAAATATGCATATTATCATCAAAAGAAGGGTTTCAAACCAGCGTTGGTTTGTGCGGATACTTTCAGAGCTGGTGCCTTTGATCAGTTGAAGCAGAATGCAACTAAGGCTAAAATACCCTTCTATGGAAGGTATTGTTTCTAAATGCCGTATGGGATTGAAATGGCGGTCTTGCATCACTGATGTTACTTTTGAAAATACTGCCTTCGCTCTGAATTAAAATTTTAAGCACCCCAAAATGCTGTTATTACATTTATGTCCTTGCTTCTGCAGCTATATGGAATCTGATCCCGTAAAAATAGCTGTTGATGGTGTCGAAAGGTTCAAGAAAGAGAACTGTGATCTTATTATAGTGGACACAAGTGGGCGCCACAAGCAAGAAGCTGCTCTTTTTGAAGAAATGCGTCAAGTGTCAGAAGCAACTGTATGTCGTTACTTCTACCAATTATCACTTCCTAGCCACTATGGTTTACTTTATCATTTTTGTTCTTCGTTTCAGAAACCCGATCTTGTAATATTCGTCATGGATAGCAGTATCGGTCAAGCAGCGTATGACCAAGCCCAAGCTTTTAAACAAAGTGTGGCTGTAGGTGCTGTTATTGTAACCAAAATGGATGGCCATGCAAAAGGAGGTGGTGCACTTAGTGCGTAAGTATACTCCATTGATGAATTTAAACATCGTTTCTCTTCATTTTCCTTCTGTACAAGCATTGCATGCAACTAATTGGCTCCTGATATTACTTCTGTACAAGCATTTCCATTCTACAGATATTTGAATTGAACTTACACATTTCTTTTGGTCTTCAATCTGTGTTTTTTTTTAACATCTAACTGTGGTTGTTTGTCTTTTTAGTGTAAAAGTCATTTGTAATTTAAGGCCATGCGTGTTTTTATAAATATTTTATTAATCTTTTAATTCTTCTTGACAGTGTTGCAGCAACAAAAAGCCCAGTTATTTTTATAGGAGTTGGGGAACATATAGACGAATTTGAAGTGTTTGATGTCAAACCGTTTGTGAGTCGCCTTCTGGGTAAGCGATTTCATTCTAGCCATATGGGGTTCATCTCTGTCATTAATGAGTAACATGAGAAATACCTCCCAAATTTAAGGTATGGGCGACTGGTCTGGGTTTATGGACAAGATTCAAGAAGTTGTGCCTACAGACCAACAGCCTGAGTTAATGCAGAAGCTTACTGAAGGAAGCTTTACTCTGAGACTGATGTATGAGCAGTTCCAAAACATAATAAAAATGGGACCTATTGGTCAGGTTCGCGTATCTACAATACCCTGTTGTACCTCTTGTTATAACATGTCATTATCTGTCAAACATTTATCTATAAACTTCTCCGAAAATGTGAAATCATGTTAGAATTGTGTTATTATCTGTGATTGGCTCCAAGCATCTTGATGCTAATGATTGGCATACTACTCTTTGTTTCGATGCTAAAAAGACAACAAAACACAGCCGTCATGTTCTTACTTAGCTATCACGATTGCAGGTATTCTCAATGTTGCCTGGATTTAGTGCAGAGATGATGCCTAGGGGTCATGAAAAAGAAAGTCAGGCTAAGATTAAGCGATACATGACCATGATGGATTCAATGACTAATGCAGGTAATATAATATTTGCCCATATTTTTTTTCCTTTTTTTTTTGGGTAAGGAGAACTTATTTTAGCTATATTGTAACATTAGGCGAACATCCGTGATTTTAAACAGCAAATCCTTTCAGTGCCTCTTTTTGTTATATGTGAATTTCATGACATCATAGTATTCAATGATACACGGATCATATCTCTCATTATCTCTCACTTGTGGAACTGCTATTTGTCGGTATCTCCTCTCACTGCTCATTTGTACGAGTGCAGAACTGGATAGCACAAACCTCAAGCTTATGAACGAATCACGGATAATGCGAATAGCCAGAGGTTCAGGACGACCTGTCAGGGATGTTGTTGACATGCTAGAAGAGTATAAGCGCTTGGCCAAGATCTGGGGCAAGATGAAGGGGCTCAAGATTCCAAAGAAGGGAGATATGAGTGCTCTATCGAGGAACGTGAATGCACAGCACATGAGCAAGGTCCTGCCCCCCCAGATGCTCAAGACAATTGGGGGTATGGGTGGTTTACAGAATCTCATGAAGCAGATGGGCTCGTCCAAGGATATGATGGGTATGTTCGGGGGAGGAGACAAGTAATGACATCCAACATAACTAATGCCGATGTCGAAGGATTGCGAAGTGTTTTTCTTCACAATTCCGTGAGCCCGCTTCACCATGGCTGACGTCTTGAAGGTGTAGCAGATCATCCACCTGAACTTTTTGCTAAGAGAAGGTGGTCTTTGGTTTCACGTCTGTTAATACATTATGATAATTACTTATTCAACTTATAACTAGTGTATTACAAATTGAGAGGCCCGTAGCGTTTAGTTTGTGTTTTTGTTTTGCCGAAAAGGTGAAAGTTTGAAACTCAATACCCGAAGTACTTATTAAATTATTAGAAAATGCTGTTGACAGAAGCACTTTTAAATAATACAGTTGCATATTTTCGTGGGTTCAGCTTTATTTTTGTCGGACAAACTTTATTCTGTTGTATCAGTTGCTGTTGTAATTGTATATGGCAATATGGCATGGATCACCTGAAATTTCCCTTATAATCTTTTACTAGGCATATAGTGTATATATAATGATTGTCATGATGTAATCAGGAAGATGAAAGTTCAAAGCAGCATGTTCTCTACTTATGGATCTAGCGGTGTGGTGTGTGCCTTGTAAAGTATACGTCACGAGTTTGAATTTTACGGATGGTTCTGAAATTTAAAAATAGGCAATTCTAACGAGTTTTTAGTTGGGATTGTCAATATGGTGGTTGAACATGTCGCTAATACTCAATGATTCGGAGTGCACAACATGTCAGAATTTTAGAATTTTATTTTTTGATCGTAATTCAATTCAATACGGATTGATATATCATGTATAAAAATGGTACTCTAGTATTATCGGAGATTGGCACATCGGAAAGATTACGTCTTGTTATCCCAAAAAAAGGAAAGTTCGAAGTACCATGCATTGCTCTATCTCAAAAGAAGATATAATACTAGTATTGTTGGCTATTTTTTCTTGAATCTACGGATGGAATTGATGTGGTAAGGATCTGCGTTAGGAGATAAGAGTGTGAAGATGGAGGATGGAGGAGGGGAATGAAAAAAAAAAAAAAAAAAAAAAAAAAAAGGTACAAGCTATTATTGAGAGAATACTATCGGAAATTTCGACAAGCTATTTGGAGAAGGCATTCTGAGTTCCCCCAAGTTATCTCTTATCTCTTATATTTAAGCGGGGGGGGGGGGCTGCTACAGTGCACGCCCCCCCTTGCGCTATATATATATATATTAATTAATAATAAATAGCTGTATATATATCTTATTTTATTTTTTAAATATTATATTTTCAAAATAATTAAATATTTTAAATATATTTTTTAATTTTAAAAAAAAGTTAAATATTTTTTTTTTTTTCACACGCATTGCGGGTGATGTTTCCGCTAGTTCACTATTTAAGTACAAAATGTTGACTGCATATCATGATATATTATCTCCGCTATACATTTGTGAATTTGGAATGAGGATACATGTGAATACGTAATTTGATATATTCTAAAAATAAATACATCTACTTAGGTAATGTTATTAGAAACTGAAGGCGTTTTTCAAAATATGTAAACTAAATATTTTGTCACAAATTTTGTGAATGATTAATATTCTTTTAGTTTAAACAAGCACTTGCGCCCCGCGCGTTGCCGCGGTCATTGAATTTTTATTTTTTATTTTTGTATTTATATAGTTAAAAATAATTGTAAGTCAAAAATTATATTAACTTTGTAGAAAATAATTGTAAGTCCAAAATATCTGAAATATTTTGGAGAAAATAATAAATTAAACATAATATTAATTCTTATTATGTATTTAGAGGTAAAATAAGTCACTGTTCTATACTACTCATAGCAAAAGTTATTAATTTTTGTAAAGAAATAGTATAATACTAAAATACGATATGTTATATTTATCTAATTATAAATATTTCTGAAAAAAAAAAGAGTTCAACATACCATCCATATTATACTTGTAGATAATTACTTCCCATTGCTCAGGCCTCAGATAGGAATGACAATTTCAGATCCGACCGCTACTCCAACTCGATTCAGACTCGAAAATGTAGTTTCGGGCTAACAAAATTTGGAGTTCGAACCAATATATTCTCCGAAAAGTTTCAGAACATGTTCGGTTAACGGGTTAAGTCAGAGCAGGATCGGGTTGATCCAATTAGTCAAATTTAAGTTACATCTATCAAATTTATTTTATCATCCATATCTAACTGGCTCGGGCTCAAATTATTACGGTTCAGATTCTGATTAGCAAGGTCGGGAGGGATCGTTATCTTTATTTACTGGATTATCTGTAGCAGCCCCCCTTGCGCTATATATATATATGTATATATATATATATATATGTATATATATATATATATATGTATATATTATATATATATATATATATATATATTAATTAATTAAAATAATAAAAGCTGTATATATATTATTATTTTTTTTTTAAAAATATTTTATTTTCAAAATATTAAATATTTTAAATATATTTTTTAATTTTAAAAAAAAAAAAGTTAAATATTTTTTTTTCACACGCATTGCGGGTGATGTTTCCGCTAATTATCAATTAATGTCCAGGTAGTATATATATGGGTGGTGAATCAAAAGTACAGATATCAGTTACAGAATATTTTTGAAAAATTTACATATAAAAAATAAAATTTAATATAAATTACATATAATATTTTTTTAAAGTAAATATTCTTGAAGCTCTTTAAAAATAAATTTTAAACTCACTAAAATTTTATGATATCAAAATATTAAAATTATGGTTCTCATACACTGCTTTTTGTTATTAATCTTTTTAATATAAATTTGAAATGACGCACCAAATTCTATGGAGTCTAGTATAGGAAGCAAATGCATAAACATGGGGATGGAAATATGACACAACATAGATATTACAATGTTTAAAAAAGTTGAACACATGTACGGTTCGAATATAACAATAAAAAATATAAATAATTTAAAAAATTATAGAAATTATATAATATTTATATAATTATATTATATTACTAACTGCTACCTACTACTGGAATTATACAGGATTTTATTCTAAAAAATCTAAGTTTTCTAAAAAGTAAAAATAATAATATACGTGTCGAATATTTCTGTCTGGTATGTTTGACAAGAATGTCTGAAATTTTTATATTTTTATTTTTTGGATAGTTTTTGACGTATTTGATATGTATCCAGCTATATCCGCGGCGTGTTCATAGCAGATACTCTATGGGATAGAATTTTTATATGTACGTGCTTCCCGAGCCTAGTACAGGTTGCAACGGCTGGGAAGGCAAGCTCTAATGTAAATAAGGGAAATTATTCTAAGAAAAGTGCTAAGTACCCCAAAAAATCTATCAAAAAATTTCCCCATTCTCACATTCTCCAAAACTTTGATCCCAATACCTTTCCTTGTATTGCACCAAATATCAAAATTGATCACTCATTTTGTGCCATATCATATTTTGGTAAAAAATTTGGTGAACTTTTAGGTGGATGTAGCATTACTCTTATTCTAAATCTTTACCTGTCACATGAAGCACTTACTGCTATTATTTACAAAGATAATGGCTTAAGATTATAATTACTAGCTCCACATCAATAGTAAATGCGAAATATCACCTCTTATTGCTGCTGAAGTGGAATTCTTCAACATCGTAAATATAAAAGTTATGCGATAGTATAATGTTCACGTCAAATTTTGTAAGAAAATTAGAGTTGTATTTAGAGATGCCTAAAGTTGTTTATATTTTAATCTACCAAAATTCTAGAACTTAGAGCTAATCCATCATACACAAAATTTCCTTTTTTCATAATATGATTGTTGCTTATGTAATATTGTCACTAATTCATGGTATAAATCATCCATTTCTACCAAGTACCCTTCCTAATCAAAAAAAAGTTAGCGCACATTTTATCTTTTTCTTTTGAAATAACGATAAGAACTTTTTTTCTATGCCAAAAACTACGTTATTTCATTAAGTATAACTTTCTAACTATATTTTAAAAACCCTGGTAAGAAAGTAAATTTCATGTATTATTTTCTAAATATGGCATTAAGTATCTTTTCATAGCTAACACAATTTTTAGAATTTTTTTTATAGAAAATTTGAAAAAAAAAAAAAAAAATCATATTTTGCCTTACAACAGACGAAGGGTAAAATGACATGATTGATCAGCTATGTATCATATCAATTGAGCTATCCCATAAGGGCACCACGGCACGATCTAATCAAAGATGTTGAAAATTTAGTTAATTTTCAAAATATTATTGTGGAGACCAAATTTATATAAGACGAAATTTATAAGGACAAAAACTCTTATAAGAGTTGCATTATTAGTTCATATTGATTAAAATAATGAAGAATCTTTGGTTTATATATAGTTATCCATATAGATTATAGCTCGGACAAAATATACTAGTTTGTTACTGTAATGTAGTCCACCTACGCATGTTTTATATATTTTAATTTTTGCAGCTTATTTATAGAATATTCTAAAAATTTCGTTTAATATTCAAATTTGAATTTTAAAAATAGATGGATAAGATTTTTACAACTGTAGCACAGTTAAAACTACAAACGGTTATAAAACTACCGCAACAGTTCGTTGGGTTGTGCCCTTCCGAACTATATTATCAGGTTATCAACTGTATAGAAAGTACATTAATAATATTATTTTCTCTTCTATTTTTTCAAAATAAAAGATTGTCCTGATAATGCTTGCCGCAGAAGGTATTATCAGAGTTAGATAATTATGCAAAATATCGTCAAACATATTTTATTGTATCATATAGACTATCAAGAATCCTTATTGTACTATCTGATGATGGATATGAATAAAGTATTAAAAACAATAATATTATAACGATGTTTTAGAGTTATTTTCGTGAAGATAAATATTGATATCAGTATTTGGGGTTTTTTTTTTTGAAATGATGAGGCAAAATCTATTTGGTCCCAAATCATGATCATTTTCTAATCGAGAGGCATCGAACCACTTTGGCCCGGCCTCCAGTTATGTAGTAAAATTTCAATGTGGCGTTCTCCTTCAGACCACACAGTGGAGTAGTCCTTCGGGCCCACCACCTTTGCACATACCGTCTAAAAACTCTGCAAATGCACTTATTTTACAGCCATTCGAAAATTCGGACGAGTGCGCTCCCGCCGGGGTTCGAAACTGGGCGCTCGCTTCCTGAGGCGAACGCCCAGACCTCCCTAGCTGGGACGGGGGCAGTATTTAAGTATTATTACTGATGAATTGATCTTTTATTAGAAAATAATACTCAAATACTTATTTTCTAATAAAAGATCAATTCATCAGTAATTTTGTACGAAAGAAAAAGTTACCGCTAAAGTAAAAGCCTTAAAGCCCATGTCTATGACAGGACCTAATTTTGAAGTACTCTTAATTGATTAAAGCCACTGGTTGTCTGGTAGTATTGTTTGATCTCCCGCGCGTCACGTGATTCGGACTGCGCATGGCTCGGCGACATAATTGGGCGTTGAGGGCGCGCAGGGACCAAAAGGACCCGACACCATCATAAACGTGGCGTGGGTCCGATGTGTCTGCTTCGGACTGTCGAGTCATGATCGGATTAGTCCGTCCCTTAAAATGGATCCGGCTCAATCTCTGATCCAGTCTTCTAGAATCTGCGGACACCAACCTATTTGTATGTGTACAATACCTTGCACTTTATTCTTCACTTAAATTCAGTATAAAATAAATGTATAGCGGTAAAATATTTAATCAGGGTGGCTGAAAGTGGCTTCTTTGTAATATGATTGTATATATTATTATTATTTTTAATATTATTTGGCAATACTTATTACTAAATTATTATTATTGTTGGCAGAAACGGTGGCCGCACAACTTAACTACTTGAATAGTCGTCTGTAAGAGGAGATTTGGAGAGCAGTTTGATTATACTTAATGCCTTTGCCTAATCTGGCCGATTTATCGTAATATCGGATGGCCTCCGAAGTCTAAATTATTGAAACAATGAAAACCGGTAGACCCCAACCAATGCTAAGTCGTCATGACCAATCTAATGATAACATGTATATAACTTGACCGAGAAAAGGTGGAAGCACGATATATGGTAGCTGACCCACGCCACGTCCATTTCAAGGGCTAGTATAAGCCTATTCACATGCAGAGACGTGTGCCCACACGTGCTCTTTAGAAGACCGCACCTCTGTATCCTGACCAACTAGCAACAGGCACGAAAATGAGAATTCCTGACCGACCAGGAGTTGGATTGAGAGGCAAATGTGGAGCTCAACGATTAGACGACGACCCTTGACCTCCTACTATTCCATCACGTCGTTGAGGGGAGGTCATATGATGCTATAAACATAATAGAAGACCATGCTGAAGAAAAGAAGCAAGAAACAAGAAATATTCCACCAACTAATAAGAGATCATAAGACATAAAAAGAAAGTTCTTTGTGAAAAATGAGAATATTTTTGGTAATATTTGTTTGGCCAATCCGAAAAATTCACCGTTATCTTCCTCATAACTATCTTTACCCACCTATGTAACTATCAGAAATAAAGTTCTTATTTATTCCAATGTTGTAGGCCGCGTAGACAACTAAATCAAGTAATTATTTATCATGCTAATTATACTGCACTGGCACGAATTGCGGGACCTACATAAGCTAATAAAGACCGTCTTGTATATTTTTTTCAAAAGAAAAAAAATGCTTGAAAGTTCAGAAGTGTTTAGACGTCTAAATTAGTATTCTAGACAACTAGTATAGTATTGTAAATATTTGTATCGTAATGTTTGGAACAGAAATGTTCTGAGCGAGCCATTTTAGTGTTCATAATAGTTAAAAAAGTGTTTCGAACAAGCTAAAAAAAATAGTCGATGAAGCTAACTTAATATTTTTATATTAGAAGTGGATTTGTTTCAGTTTTGCAAAACAAAGTTTTTTTTTTTATTTTTATAACAAACCCTTTTTTTAAAATTTGTGAGATTGCTTACCATAATTAAAAGGCAATCAATTTCATTATTATAAGCTCATCCAGTGCAATCTGGATATGTCCCAAATTATAATCCCAATCATTTCCATATCCCTATTTTCCTCTTATATTCTTCATTAACATCCAATAATTTCTCATTAACACTGCCTCCTCCGTAACGCATCCCAGCGCAGTCAAGAAGTCGCACAAAAGAAAAGAAATAGCAATTAATAATACTCCTGGTCCAGCCTTAAAGCTGTAATTATTTCAGGAGTTTTTTGCACAATCAGTCTTCTAAGAATTCTCTTCTGCTGACTTCCGGTCCAGGCTTAAAGCTGTAATTATTTCAGGAGTTTTTTGCACAATCAGTCTTCTAAGAACTCTCATTTTATGCATGTTAAGCCTTTTGTTTTTTGATCTATCACCACTGAGTTCAATAAGATTGAGATAGGAAAAACCTATTGTACTATTTTATTTCCCGTTAAAAAAATAAATAGGAATCGAAGTCTGTGGTTATAAACTAGAAAAAAAAAAAATCCTTAACTGGTTAAAACAATAATGAAGGGCCTGTTTCTGTAAAGTCTTCCATCAGCAGACATTATTAAACGAGGGTGGTTATCCTGTGGCGTCTACCAAACAGCCGGTGAACATACCGCGCCATTGGCGCGGCACGACAGCAACGGTCCTTCTGGAAGACGGTGACCGTACTTTCCTCCGTTACAGGAAAAATCGTCTGGTGTATTTGATATAACGCAAGAAACATGTACGGCAGGGATAACGAGATTCAGCGTCTCGAGTTGGTTTGCGGATATTAACGGGTGAGATTTACCAGCGCGAGATGCAGCGTGTTATGATGCCCTATTTTTTGTTTTAGAAGGGAAAGGTATGCATTCAGCTGTTTATTTGGGTATAAATTAGATTTTGTTTATTTCAAAAAACCCAAACATTATGCATGACAATACGTAAAAAAATCTAGAAATAATAATTAATAAAATAATTTTTAAATACATAATATGTGAATCATGTTTATATAAATCGATCTAAAAAATATTGTAAGACTTTGGTCGAAATAGTCCGATTTAAATGGCAACGACATAAATTTTAGAATATCCTGAACAATATTTGGTGTAACATAAATTTATTAATTGCATAATTTCTGAATTGCTATAATATAAGTTGACCCACAAGACAAGTCGATAACACTCCGTCATCGTTATCGTAAAAAGCGGGGCGGGGGGCCCCTGTGTGCGTGCTTCCGCGACGTGGAGCGGTGGTGGAGATAAAATAGTGAAAATAAATCTGAGATGCAAGCGACACATCACACATGGGTGAAGCGCACGATAAAAAAAATAATATCATTTTCCCGCTCTCGACGCCCGCTTGAAATTTTAGTGTTCTTCGGAGTTGGTAAGAATAAAAGCAAGTGAAGAGTAGCGAAAAGTAAGCAGCGGAAAGAGAGAGAGAGAGAGAGAGAGAGGACGAGAGAAGAGTGAAGATGGGATCCGAGTGGTGGTGGTGATAGATGGTAGATTGCAGAAGATAATGTGGAGAGCTGGCAGAGCTCTCGGCAATGGATACGCCGGAGAGAAGCACCACCTCGTCCGCCGCCACTGTCCCACTTTCTAAGTTTGAGGTCTGTTTTGCGTGAATTGGTTTGAAATATCTTTTTCCTTCTCTTTCTAAGTTTTGATGGACCTATGGTTCGGAATTTTTTTTTAATTGGTAATTGTTAGTAGGGATGTGGGCTTGCTTGAGTGTTTTGGTTGAGATCTACACTAAGAATCATTAGTTGCCTTCTTCAATTGGTTAATAGTGACTAGTGAGTCAAATCATTTGGAGTTTGTTGAGATCTATGGAGATTGCTGTTGGATTTGCGTACTTCCATTGGTCGTTTTCTTCTTTATTTGTCTTTTCTATTCTTTTTTTTCTTGGATCTGTGTGTTGTTTAGAGTATGTTAAGGTAGATGGGGCGTCGCCTTTCATCACCACACATTTCCAATAATTAAATACACAATATTGGAGATTTTTGAGATTTTTGGTAATTAGGGATGGCAACTTTTTGTTTCGAAAATAAACTTTGTCTTTCATAACAAAGCTTTAATGTAATTTCTGTTCTTTTGTTTTTTTTTTTACAATGGTAACATAATGGTGTTCTGCGGCGGAGCTCTCTCTCTCTCTCTCTCTCTCTCTCTCTCTCTCTCTCTCCCTCTTTTCTTTTAATACTGTTAATTTTGTACATCTCCTGCATTTTATCCTGTCTGTTAGAACTTCTAATTTGAGAATTTAGTCTAAGTATTTTGTGTTCTTTAGAAAGGGAACAAAGGAAAGGGGTAAGAGGAAAGGAAATCAAATAAAATGTGACGACAATTGCTGGACATTTCACAGAATATATTTTTTTTCTTTCGTTTTTCCGCCTTGAAGTTGTTGAAGGTTTGTTATCCAATTCTGTCCGAAATAGCTCTATTCTAAGTTGTTGAAAGTTTGTTCCAAGTCTACTGAACAAAGCTTTACTGTAATTTCTGTTCTTTTATTGTTTTATAATGGTAGCATAATGATATTAGGCGGAGGAACTCTCTCTCTCTCTCTCTCTCTCTCTCTCTCTTAATACTGTTAATTTTGTTCATCTCCTGCATTTATTCCTGTCGGTTTTCTAATTTGAGAATTCAGTCTAAGTATTTTGTATTCTTTAGAAAAGGATTGACAAAGGAAAGTGGTTAGAGGAAAAGGGAAAAAATGTAACTAAAAGAATGTCACCACCATTTATGATATTTCACACTATTGATTCTTTTATTTTCTTTCGTGAAGTTGTTGAAATTTTGTTATCCAATTCTCTCCGAAATATCTCTTTTCTACAATATAAGGCTAGGTTCTATTGTTGGGAAATCATGACAAAATAGAACTAGTTAGTGACAAAACATAGAGAAACTAGGACATAAGTTTTAAGTGGAAAGCCCAAGACGGTAGAAAACCCACGGTAAGAGCACTAGTCCAATCTCTCTCAGGCAATCACCAATCAACAATACATCCTCTCGAGATTAGAAGGAAATACCCGACTCCCTCACTGTGAACTCAGGGGCTCTGACTGACGAAACACCTCGTGCATAAGTCATTGTTTCGGTCCTACTCTTAAAGCAATTGCTTGACTAGAAAGTGTCGATGAAAGTTACTAGTATATGAGATTTTGTTGCTGCTAGTAAGGTGATTTCCTCTGTTTTGTATGCTAATCACCATCAGAACTCAATGAATGGATAATTGAAATATTCTGACATTTCTATTTGTTGTGCTTGATTTTGTATTTTCTATCCTCATACATGAATCAGATAAGTAATCTAATTCAGTATTTACTAGGACAGTCAGCTTTTGTGCTGTTTGTTTGGTGACATTTGTCTGGCATTGCAGGATTCACCTGTATTCAACTTCATCAACAATTTGTCTCCTATACAGCCTGTCAAGTCAGTACATGGTGCACAAACATTCCACTCACTGACTTTTGCTTCCATAGCATCTATTTTTACCTCACCACATGCCAATTCACAAAAGGAGCCTGGATCTTCATTCAGGTAACCACTTAATTAATCCTGCATAAGAATCATCTAACTTTCAGTGACTATTTTTTAATATCATATTTTTCCTACCAGACCTCCTGTTTCAGATATTGGAAGGCCTGAGTCTTCTTCATGCTGCACCGAAGAAACTTCTCTACATACTTGTGATGTTGATAAAGCCACAAATACGTCTATCATTGCCAGCGAACCATGCAACATAACTTGCTCCCTCAATGAAGCTACAGTTGAGCCACCTGTCCAAAGCCCAAGTCGAACCAGTACTTCCCCTCAGCTGTCAGAGTTAGACTGTGGCAGTCCCAACCATAATATTTCACCTTGCTATGCTGTCAGGCCAGATATGAAGTTAGATATTGGTAGGAAACAACTTGATTTGATAGTCAATGATCGCCTGGACAAACGGAAAAATTTATTCAACAGTGGTATCGAGCTTCAGCAGATAACTGTGACTGAAGAAAGAAAAAATCACTCAGGATGTGAATGGGAATCCTTGATTTCTGATGAACCCAATGACTTGTTGATTTTTGATGATTCTACTGAGCTAGAGCCACATGAAGCAGATCAAAGACTGCGAGTTCACAGTGCTGTGTACTCTACGGTTCCAGCATACCACATTAAAGATTTCCATAATTCCAACACGATAGAAGCTGATGTTTCTGGTAGTTGTTGCATCACATATCTGGAGGATCCCCATGTTGAACACTGTAAGAAAGATCATGAGCCATCTGCAACGGATCATACTCCGCAAATTCTGTCAGAACTGTGCCATAATCACCCAGTTAAAATTGAAGAGAAACAGAAATCAGTACTTGAGGGCATGGATTCTAACCCCTTAGGCTGCAAGGTAAACAAAGATGTATTGATTATTGGAATTGTTATTAGTACTGCATTGCGTGGCTCATTCTTTCAAACGAACGATAATGTGTAAATGCTAATCTTAATCAACTATGTTTATTAGCAGGAACTAGGAATTAAGTTGTTTTAAACAAGCAGTTTACTTGATTTTATTGTATTTTTAGGACAGTTAATTGCCTCGTTGTTTACACATTCAGGTGCACTCTCGACACTCAACGTATATAAAGGATAATCTTGATTTTCATGTATTTATGCATTAATGTTTTTTTTATTTTAAATACAGTTTTCATATTTTATTTTTTTTTTATTTTTATTTTATTTTTTAATAATAAGATTATGTATTCAGCTTTGCTTATTGGACCTAATTTTTAGATTCTAATGTATAGGCCTATTCTCATCAACTACGTGGCGGACGAAGACGTTGTCTAGTTTTTGAAGTTTCTGGAGCTTCTAAAAGCACTTTTCGTAGGAACAAACGTCTTAACATCAAATTCATTGCCATGTGACAAGATGTTTGCTTCTAATGATACCAATCAGCCTTCTTCAAAGCCTGTAAGCGATGCATCGCCAAGTATGCTACCTGGTATTGGGTTGCATTTGAATGCTCTTGCAACAACCTCAAAGGATAGAATGGTCATACAAGATTCTCTGTCTTCTGGGAAAAGACTGGTCATGCAATGTTCTATTGCTCCTTTTCATCCGGATCCTTTAGAGCAGAAGACTCTGAGCAACTCCTTGGATGTTGAAACCGTCACGCCTGCTACAGATGGAGTGGGAGCTGAGGATCTTCAAATGGTCCTTTTTGATGATTCAAAGGCTGCCACATATAAAACCGGTGATGTAAAAAATTCGAGCAGTCCTAAGAAAAAAAAGTATGTCATTGGTAGTTAGCCTTGTTGAATATACTATATGCTTCTCATATAGAATATTGCATATATATGTTGTTCTAACACTGTTGTTTAAATAATTCAGGCGCAAGTCAGAAAATGACAGTGATGGTGATGGCTGCAAGCGTTGTAACTGCAAGAAGTCAAAATGTTTGAAGCTGTAAGTTTGATGGAAAATTTTATATTAAATTTCCCTATTTTCTTGTTTTCTTTAGTAAATGAAATGATAGGCACTGCCACGTCATTAGGTGAGGGTTGGCTCGGTAAGCAGTGTATTTGACCTTGAAGGTGTGTTTAACTAGACAACAATTTAAGTCCTGCCTGATCTGGATGCCTGGTGGCCGATTTTATGCATCTAAGTAGGCAGCATGAATAAAGCATTGCAAACGATACCTATTTTTGTCGTAACTTTTGGAATTGCCTTTGAATTATGGTTATGTAATTTATGCTTGTTTGTCTTTTTGTAGAAATAAACAATAATGTTTGTGTGTATACAATATGTGTATGTGTGTATATATATTATATTGTTACATATAAAATATTTTATATTATCTGTCATTACATGACTTGCTAAGGTATAATGTCTAAACCCACTCTCACTAAAGTACGGATATCACCCTTTTATGACTACTGACTCTCTTATTTTGTAGCTTTTACTAGTTTGTAGGTGAAACTTCCTATCCCAGACGTGCTCATTTGCTCTTCTATGCTTGGTTTGAACTAATAATGGTATAAGATGCCAATTCCTCTTCAACTTCTTTCTGTAGTCATTCTGGAGCCTAATTTGTTAGTTGGTCAAGATCCCTGCATTTCTTCTTCTAAAATTGCATATATAATAAAATCTGACCAGTGCCCTCAGCTTTTGCCTTACTGATGTACACATGCACCTTTGATATGCTTCACTCACTCCCCAATTCGATCGTGATAAAGCTCCTTCCTAGGTGGCCCATGAAAATTGATTTCATACAGGCTTTCGAGTGTTTTAAGGAAATGAAGGGTGCAAGTCGTAGAGGAACGAGAAGAGAAGGGGGAAGAGGAGCTGTAGTTACTAGTATAGTACTATTTGATACTCACATCCTTACACCAGGACTAGCATGTGGAGACAAAGAAGAATGAAATGACAGATCAAAATAGTGATACTTGGGTTGTAAGTAGGGTTTCCAAACATGTGTTTCCCCTGTATCGAGAGAGTTTGTGAGGCTGTCCCATGTGGAACACCGTAGAAGTTTTGAACTATAGTACATCCCAAATATATGCCCATGACTTTTCATACCATGCTGTTATCTATTTATGGCTATTCCATTTTTGTCATGCATCTATGCAGATATTGTGAATGTTTTCATGCTGGAGTGTATTGTGTGGAGCCATGTTCGTGTCAAGGTTGCTTTAACAAGCCCATACATGAAGAGATGGTGCTAACAACTCGCAAGCAAATAGAGTCACGATATCCACTTGCATTTGCTCCCACAGTGGTTCTTGACCATGTTTCTGAAATTGGGGTAAGAGCATTACTTATACCTGCATTTGGTACCCTTTTTGGTGATTGAAAAGATCTCTCTTCTTAACTGAAGGAAGATACAAACCACACTCCTTCTTCTGCTCGCCATAAAAAAGGATGCAATTGCAAGAAATCGAGTTGCTCAAAGAAATACTGCGAATGTTACCAGGTTTTTGCATTCATGCTTTTCCTGTGTACTTTTGGTTTATTTATCATCTGTCTGAGGTGCTGGTTTTCCTTTTGTAGGCTGGAGTTGGATGCTCAATCAGCTGTAGATGTGATGGGTGCAAGAATGCATTTGGAACGAAAAATGGTGAGGGTTGGATCATTTCCTTTTTTTTTGAAGTTCATGTATTAAATCCTTTTGTGAAATATTTCTGTTTATAAAATACTTCATGAAATCTATCTGCTTGTTCATTGATTTCTACTATTATAAGTTGTCTTAATTAGTGTTAACTTCTATATTTTACTATGTTGTTTGTGAGTTTCTGTACTACTATAACTAGGTGCTTTTTGTGATTCATTGGGAAATTCAACCCTGTACAGAGCCCACATATCGGACCTTTAGAGGTGGTAAACCGATGGGTGGCACTGTCATATGTTCCACCAACTAATGAGTCTCATGAATCCCCATGCCCTTCAAAATTTGGAGGAGATTTTTCTTTTTTTTTTTTTTTTTTTTTTTTTTTTTTTTTTTTTTTTGTTTGAGGGGAGGGGAGAGGGGGTTGAAGGAATTGAACCCGTAACCTTTGAATCATGTTGCTATTTTAAGACGTTGTTTGTAAAAAAACTGTTCTGTGTTTATTTTTTTCACCTCAATGACTATGCTGATTTTAGGCATGCTTGTTAAGCTCTTGCTGAATTTTTCATGGAAAGGATGTCACAAAATAGAAGTTGAAGTGAAAATTGATTTGATTAAAAAAAAAGAGAGAAAGAGCACTGCTATTTCATCTCTTCTAAGGGATACTTGAGCATTAACAATTGTCCAAACCAGCACTATTGACAAACTGGTTGTCGGAAAGCAAGTGTGATTGTATCTTAGTCTCAATGTAAGAAGCCATGCTATTTAATTGTCAATCGATATAGGGATTCCAATCGGTGTTACCATTTCTATGAAATAGCATAACACTATCGGATTATTATCTTAAAACAAAATTTATGCTTAATTTCCTCTTTCATTGGAGTTTGCTTATGCGCACAAGTTGTGCACAAGTTTGGTGAAGTTTAGTGGGGTTTTTTTAGTTTAATATACACATGTCATTATTTAATCGTTGTTCTAGCTGGCTGAACCAACGGCGCATTGGTAGGAGCCCGCTCCTGCCAGCGCACTGGTGTGGATTCGAATCTCGGTAAAGCCAAGGAGGAAAACATCCTCCGCGAGTTAGTGAGTATGGGAGCGCACATGTAAACCCCCTCCCCCGTTCCTCCAAAAGATCCTGAATTCGGGAGCGCTTGGATTCACCTTTTTTTTTCGTTCTAGTGGCATTATCTTCGATTTTATATTTGGTTGATTCTATGCTAAAGTCTTTGTTCATAGGTGCAGAATTTGAACATGAACAGGAAGACATCGTTGCTAGCATGAATGGAGGTGAAAGGCAGGATGAGGATCAAATGAATGTGGGCATCCAGACAAACATGGAAAAAATCCTGCCGATCACCCCTTCACAACTATGCGGGTGAGTCATTATAGCTTGTGCTTGCACGGATTCACCTTACTATATTAGTATAGAATAACAGAAGTATTTGTTTTGTATTTGCGTCAGGTCATCCATCAAACAGCGGCACGTTACTAGTGGCAAACCTCCACGTTCCTCTACGTTCCCCTTCGGATATTCTCATCACTTAAATATTCCACAAACTATCAGAAAATGTCGAACCCCACTTCCATGCAAATCCAATAAGCATGCAAAGACCAATCCAGAGGACGACACTCCTGAGAATTTAGAAGGATCATTCGGCAACTTTGTTATGACATCTTCACCTAACGGCAAGAGAGTAGTCTCACCACACAAGGGAAGCGGTTTATCTCCCAACCATAAAGGAAATCGAAAGTTGATACTTAAGTCCATCCCTTCGTTCCCATCTCTTGGTTCGGAAATGATCAGCGAGTCACCCATGTAAGTTCTTCTGGGTGAACCTCTTGCATGTCTATTATCTTTGCCTTTCAAGTAGGTAGATTGCCCCTTAGATGTATTATAAGAGCTTAAGTTCATGTAAGTTTGGGTGTTTAAGATGTATCCTTGTATGTGTATTTGGATTCTTTCATATTCTTATCTTATATTCAATGCATCTTATTTTGAGTTATTCTTATTTGTATCATTAAGTACTGCTAGACTAGTAGACTGATTTTTTTTTTTAAATATTAGAAAGTAGTTGACCTTAGAGTTGTAAGTTACATAGTGATCGAACTTGCACTTGACCGACATATTTAGTATTAAAAAAAAAAGTGGCTAAGAAAACACACAAAATACATAGAACACCTAATATTTTTACGTGGGAAGTCTTAGTTTGGGCTGAAGTAAAACTACAAGTCGTACGCAACTAGCGAGAGGAATTTCACTAAGATTAGAAAAAGGAATCGAAGTACAACTTTCTTTCGCATTTTCTCAATGACTAAGATCCGAGATAACAAAGAGCCTCGGACTAGTTTTCTTTCATTCCTTTAAACAGTCAAAGTGAAGTCTTTTGTACAGACAGCTATACATTTATTATTATTATTATTATTGTTATTGTTATTTGATAGTATCATGGAAAATTCTGTTCGTAACATGCCTATGTTTTTGCGACCGTCGTAACAAAAATCCATAGGTTCACCAACTTATGTTCCACCAACCAAGGAATTTCAACCTTTCGATCAGAGTAGGTCCGAAGACCTATGTTGTCCCCCCCCCACGGGATACAGAGAGGATAAATATTTCACATCCTTGTGGATAGTGCTTGCGGGATTCGAACCTGACACTTTCAGTTCATGAGGTGAAAGTCTCAACTGCCCGTCCTATGCGCCTTGGGCAATGTACATGGTATTTATAAGTGCTGCTTGCCATTAAGAAAGCAGAGAAAATCGGATCTGGTGAGATCTGGGTGATCCAGTCAACGTATCCATAGTTTGCATATGTCACCTTGTAGTTACTCTTGACTGGTTCTTTCTTTACGGCCAATCAAACGCTCAGCGACTTTGGCCACCTTTAGGACCTTGGAGTGCACCGAGGTTCCCGACCTCAGTCTCGATCCATTCCATAGTGAACGATGCGTATTTTGTTTGTTGTCATATAGCAAGCCGGATCTGGTGCTGTATCACATAGAATTATATTTCTTGGACTTATGAGAGTGATTACACGACGATAGTAGCACAAATTTTTGGGAAGACTTACAATTTCTTTTTTTTCTAACTTAAAAAAAAGCTAAAAATCTGTTTTGACAACCTGATCCAACACTTCAAATTCTAAACAGTCACTTTAAGAAATCAGCTCTACCAGAAACACAGTGTGTAAACGCTTTTCTCGGTGATCTACAAGGGAGTGTGGTAGGTCGTTTTCTCCCTTGATTATCAGACAGTAAGCTCCCACGTAACTGTGTTTGGTATGGTCGCTGATGACAAGGCGCCAACAGAACACCAATATAAACAAAAAGGGAATCTAATAATTTAAGATGTTAAAGATTGATTCAAGTTGATTCTCACCCGAAGATATAGGTACGGGTGTTCATATACCAGTCGGAAAGATAATCGGACTAAATTCGTACATTTGATTTGTCTGAAGCTTTCCCTGGTCCGTTCCGACCGATTAGGACGAGGATAGAACCAAAGAATGTTTTCTTTTTTTCTGTTATTAATAATTAGTTTATTATATAATTATACATTGGGAAAATTGCGTTTCAGCCCCCCCGTTTTTCATTTTTGACTTTTCAGTCCCCCGAAACGCGTTTTCCCGCCGACGTGGCGGCGCGCGCGTGCCGCCACGTGGCGTTTCAGGGGGCTGAATCGCGCGACCCCAAACTTAGGGGGGCTGAAACGCATTTTTCCTTTATACATTTAAATATAATTTTACTATTATTGTTTAAGTTATTAAATGCAATTAAAGTGGATTTGACCGTACTGGTTAGATTTGGGTCCAGTCTTCGGTTCGTGGTTCATCTCTTGTTCAGTCTATCGATTGAAAATCCCTAGCCTAAATTGAATGTTTAATTGTCATATGTAAATGTATAGAAAATTATCTCCATCCCATTTTTTGAAGGGTGATAGTTATTATCTATAATTTAATTTATTATGATAATTATAATAAAATAGGCCAATTATAAATTTAATTTTTATTTATAATAATTTTAATTAAAAAATTTTGATCGAAGGTGTGACAAACATCCAAAATGAGGATAAGAAACTAAGAAGATTGAGGGCGGTGCCTCCCTATTGCGAGTGATGATCATTACGTTGTTTCCGTTTGATTTTCTAGGTCAAACATTACGTGCACAGAAATTCATTATATGGATAATGACGTATCAGTCCTCTGTTTAAAAAATGGACAGATCAGCCCTCTGTTTAAAAAATAGACAGATCAGCCCCTCTGCTACTATTTCGGATTTTTTTCGGATAAAAATACTCTCGTTTCGCCGAGACCGAGACCACCTATTTATAAGCATTTTTTGAAAAAATTTGGAACATGAAAGTTGTAGATCTCGTCGAGATCTACAACTTTTATGTTCAAATTTTTTTCAAAAAATACTTTTAGATAGGTGTTTTCGGCGTCCAAACTATTTCAGTGATTTCGGGTCCAGCTGGTTACACTTCGGACCTAAAAAACACCTATTTCAAAGTATTTTTTGAAAAAAATATTCAACATGAAAGTTGTAGATCTCGACGAGCTCTACAACTTTCATGTTTAAACTTTTTTCCAAAAAATACTTCTAAATAGATATTTTTGATATCCAAACTATTAACAAGTATAGAAATATTTTTGTCCGAAAAAAATTCAAATAGTATTTGAGGGACTAATTTGGTAGGTTTTTAAAATGGGGGACTGATCTGGTATTTTTGAAATTTTGAGGGACTGATATGGTATAAGCCCTTGATTATAAGATGTTACAAATCTTATCCTGACGATTTGGTCGGCATATAAACCAGATTTATATTGAAACCACATCCACATTACTTATTCATATGCTGTTCTTAAAAGGCAGACTCCATATCAGCCCCTCTTTTCCAAACTTAACAAATAAGTCGATTATTTTTACCCGTTAATTTTGACACTATAAAATATTTATTTAAAAATATTATTTAAAAATTATTTAATATAAAAGTTATAAATTTTGATGAGATCTATAATTTTTATTTTAAAATTTTTTTCTAAAAATATTTCTAAATAAATATTTTGAGGTTTCAAAATTCAGCAGATTAATGGGTTAATTTTAAAACCCACAAAAACTTTAAAATCTCACTATATTATTATTTTTTGAAAAATATTAAACATAAAAAATATAAATTCATC
This sequence comes from Xerophyta viscosa, assembly GCA_002076135.1. Lineage (NCBI taxonomy): Eukaryota > Viridiplantae > Streptophyta > Magnoliopsida > Pandanales > Velloziaceae > Xerophyta > Xerophyta viscosa. Next base: position 57,771 of record MJHO01000106.1, on the reverse strand, counting down.
AAAATTTATAATTTAATGTTAATTTTTTTTTAAAAAATACTTATATTATATTTAAAATAACTTTAGCACGAATATTGAGAGAGAATTTTATTTTAAGTTTAAATAGTAAATAAATAATTTAGGAATTAATTTAAATGAATAGAAAGAATTTAGAGTCTGATATTTGCCCTTTCTTAAAATCAAGATGAAATGGTCGTGATTATAACGTAAATAGTTCATTATATGTGTCGGATAGCTAGGCGAATGAAAAGGGTGGCTATAAACTATGACTCATAAAGTAGAATTTTTTTCTTTTAAAAAAAATTGTCATAAAAAAGTTTTGCACACAACTTATCTAACTTGTACGACTATTATAACAAATAAATTTATAAAAAATATTAATTTAACATTTTATTTTTAAAAAAAATATTATCTTTCGATCTGAACATGTCAAAAAATTCGTATTATTCTTCGTGAGATAAATATAAAATAAATTTTTTATACTTTTGTGGGTGGTATTTTTATATTTGAATTTGAGTTTTTACTTTCTGAGATAAAATTCTTAATCATTCGTTCTTCGCTCTATACGTTTTGAATATAAAAATAAAGTTCAAATTTCATCCCAATAAAATAAAAAATAAAAAACTTTTTAATTTATAGAAAACGTCTACGACAATTATAACATGTATATGCATATACTAGATAGCATGTCGGAAGACAACCCACGTTCATAATTTTATTCATGATCACAATTCTGATCCAAAAATCGATTTGGAGCTGTGTAACCAATCTTTTACCATTTTTATCTTTAAAATAATACATGGGCGATGCGCATGTAATACTTCAAAAGTTGAAGAGATCTTAATTGTGAACTGTACATTACCTGATACTCAATATTGTAACAAATTATCTGCTAAAATCTTATCTATTATGTATTCACCACCATTCTTTGTTACTCTCCTTACTAATACTTGACTTCTTTCCTCTTTTTTATATTAATCGTCGAGTTAGATTTCTATTCTATATTTTAACTGAATATTAAATAATAAACGGTAGATCATTCCGATTAATTACTGCTCTGATAACCTTTTCCTCTTTATTAGTGGATAACTGCCTTTGAATCATGCAAGTACCTCCAAAATTGATATTACAGTCTCACCAGCTTTTTGAATAGAAAAATGTTATGCATCCTAAAATTTGTACCAAAAATTTACTCCCACGAATCTTATAATATCACACTATCTTTCTAATGCACAATACCAAGTACTAAAATTAATCATTTAAAATATTGTATATTATTATTTGGTGAAAATTTAAGTGGCAAATTAAATTTTTGAGAGACACAGGAGGAAGAATTACGAAACTACCATCTCAACGGTAGGTAGAGCCTTAGAGGCACGAAAATGGAACACAACATGATACGATATTGGGACACGATAATTTTAAAAGAAGTAGAAAAAGGATACGGTTCGGACACAGTAATAAAAAACATAAATAATTAAAAACTAATTTATATAAATATTTAAATATCAATAATACAATAATAAGTTCATCTATACTATAATATTTTATATCTTTAAAATAAATCTAAATACTAAAAATCTAATTAATCAATTAAAATTAAAAAAAAAAAAGAATTTGAGTGTCTAGTTATATTATATTACTTACACTATTATATATAGGATTTAACTCTTCTAAAATAAATTAAAAAAAAAATCTTCAAAAAATAAAAACTAATATAAATACCGACGCACGTGTCTATTTTTTTTATTTTAATTTTTTCGAATATGCCACGTGGCTTATCTGATTTATGTCTAAAAAATATTATATCTGATATATATACGGATATGAATATATTAATATTTTTGAAGTGTCTGTGCTACGAGGATGCTAATTTAGAGGGATGCCGCTAGGGGGATTAGGTCGGCAGTAGTCTGGCGTAGAAGCCACGCGCAGGCGCAGTTTGTTTCAGGTTAGGTGGCACTTCGTATTCAAATTCCCGTTTAACCCCTTTTAAGTTTTCTTTTCTTCCTTTTTTTTTTTTTTCATTTTTCTCTCCTTTGCTTTTTGGAAAACCTTACTTTAAAAACACGAAGACAAAGACACAAAATAAGACAAATATAGAATATAATATTTTTTTTAAAAAATAAGATATGAATATAATCGAACACAAAATTTAAAAATATAAATTATTATTATATTAAATATTTAAATATTAAAAAATATAAAAATATTTAATAATTAAATTTATGTATAATATAATATTTTATATCTTGAGATAAATTTAAACACGAAGAGTTTAATTACATCAACACAAATAAAAAAATATATAACTATATTTAATTAGTTACTAATATATATTACTTGTGTTATTAGTGCTGTAGTATTTTAATTCTATTAAAAAAATAAACAAAGTTTTCTTTATATATATATATATATAAGATATTTCTGTCTAGTGTATTATATATTTAGAATTTCTTATTTATTTTTATTGGAATATCTGAATGTGTTCAGCCTTATCCACGGTGTATCGTTGTCGAACACTACATATGATAACATTTTAGCCTGTTCATATTTCCTAGATTGTTGCTATGAATCTTTGTTTCTTCCTCCGCAAAACCTAAGATGACGTTAGAATATTTATATTGGTTATCATTAAAATTTATTTTCATTTATCAGTTTATTTTAGACCAAATAACAGAAAACATTATTAATACTACTATCTTATTGTTATCAACAACTATCGGTCTAGACAGATCCTTCTTTACTCTCCCGGAGAATGAACAAATGATGACAAATAATATATTTCCCACTTGAACCTCTCAGCATTTCTTTTTTTTTTTTTTATTTGGATTATGTAGTAACTTATATTAGTTCAAAAATAAGTAATTACAATAACCAGTTATCGAGATTAAGAATAATCCAGATCTTAGATACTGTACATATCTAAAACAGATAAAACTAAACACCACCTTATTATCTGTGAACAATCTACAAAACGGGTGATTCTGTCAAATCTAAGATTTTAACAAACAAATAGTGAACTAAGTTTCTAATATTTCTTTAATTGATTATGTAGTCTTCCGAACTAAGTTTCTATATATCCATATAAAAAATAATCCATGTATCCATATCAATATAATAATAAGATGAGGATTAGTAAAGATGGCCTCTATCTCTCAGCATTTTTCACACATAATTACTATTTGTAGTCTTTGTTCTCTATTGGGATTCTTTGTTTACACCATTTTGTCAGTTCTATTAATCATAAAATCATAAAATTGGTTAAGAATTAAGTGGAAATATATATGGTGATTACTAGAAGGTCATTTTCGTAAATATATATGGTGATTATTAGTATTTCTATTTATTATTTCAAAAAGGAGAGTAGCAATTCTAACTTTAAAAAAAATGGAAATTCCGATGAAACAAAAGCGTCAAAGATTGAAAACTAAGACGCTGACAGCGCAACGCGCACGCATATGTCCCATTTTAAGTTCCTACAAAGATAACTATTTTTGCATGATCGGATCCCAATTAACTCCATAAACCAAATCCTCCTACTTGATATTGTTTACAAAAAAAAAAAGGAAAACAATGGAACAGAAAAACCAATGATTCCCTAACAAAACAAGCTTTCTACGGCGGCTTCCCGCCATTTCTATGAGCGTCAATATGCGTGGTTGTTTATAACTTTCTACGAAGGGAAGTTGGTTTCATGCCGTGGGTCTTTTCATCCTGCACCGTAACAGTTTCATACGGTAGGTTTCAAAAAAAATTAAATGGGAGTGTTATCACATATCAGTCTCACAATTTTTAAAAACGTACAAATCAGAACTCAGAAAAAGAAAAACATACTAATGTGGCGATGCACGGGGCGCTATGTTTGTATTTTTTCTATTTTTCAGACGCTGATTTATACAGCTTCTGGAAATAGGAGAACTCATACGCAATTAACCCATATTAAATAGAAGGCAAAGGTTTATTTTTTATTTCTAAATGTTACCGGAATTAGCCATCATATTTCGGAACTTTCAAATATTACCGTGATAAGATAATCTTGCTATTAGGTACTTTGTTTTTATTGTTGAATTATTCATGTGGCTCTTGGAATGATCATCACTTATATTACGTAGCTCTTGATATGATTATTATTTATCATACGTAATTGTTAGCTTTGCCATAATTGATATGTTTATGATGTCAACAGCCATAATAAAAAATAATACCATTTTAATGGCTTAAATAAATGTGAAAATACTATTTTTGAGAATTAAAAATTTTAGTAAAAGTTTAGAATTAGAACAATTATTTTAGTAAAGTTTATGAGTCAAAAAATAAAATTTTGCCTAAATAAAATTGTACACCATGTTGGCCGAACATTTTAAGAGTATTTAATTTCTTATTATTTTTTTTTTTTTTTTTTGAGAAAAACTGAGGTGGAAGAGTATTTAATTGCATTAAAAGAAATTATTAGATACGATATTGAAATTCTCTGAGAAGATAACATGATCCTATCGATTATGATGTTGCATGATGATATCAAGATGTCACAGACGAAACTCAAATATTAAAAATAGAATAATTTGCTAAATAGTACATCTTTAAAATCACTTTTAGCTAAAACACTATTCATATTCTGATTTGGTTTTTCAATACTTTTTACATGTAAAATACTAAAAATATCTTCTTTTTTTTTAAAGTAACCTTTTAAAACTCATTTAAAATATCACTTTTTTTAATATTAAATAATAGAGTTATTCTAAAACTTTTATATTATTTTTTTAAAATACGACTATATAAGCGTTTTAAGCCGTCAAAACTTTTATTAGTTATAAAAATTTTGAAGCTCCACAATCTATTTTTAGAAATCTTTTTTTGAGATAATTTAAATATAAAATTTATATATCATACAAAAAGCTTTTTTTGTGTATTCATTATATATATATATATATATATATATATATATATATATATATATATATATATATATATATGTGTGTGTGTGTGTGTGTGTGTGTGTGCGCTATAGAGTGATTTTGTAAGTTGCTTGAATGATCCTAAATTTGCCATTTCAAGCAATTAGGAGGTATTAAAATATCGAAACCAATTTTGGAACATTTTGGCTAAATCCTATTTTATAGATCATTTTTATCAAATTGTCCTTAAAAATACAAAAATTTAAACTAATGTACTTCAAAGTTATTATAAAATTTAATATAAATAAAAAATAAAATTTAAGTTGTTATACACCATAAATGTAAGTATTGTACACTCCTAATGTATCTAGAAGCTTGAAGATTACAAGGAGTGTGAGCTAGAAAGCTGCCGCTTTCTTCGGCATCACTGCAGCACCAAATCAAAAGCCGTAACTTCGACAACAATATCCCACCATTATTTCACTCTTAAAAATGGCATCTTTTCTTATTATATATAATATATATAATATAGTAATATTAATCCTTCGAGAATCAATTTCCAGCTTCCGTCTCCTTTTATATTCTTTCTTTTCTAGCTTTTTTGGCCGACCATCATCTCCTTTCGGTGTTCTTATTGTGTAGTTGTTGTTCTCTCTCTACTCTTCCAGCTTTCCTCTTTATCACAATTAAAAAATAAAAGAGAATATAATTAATTCTACCGGAAAAGATTCAGGAAGAGATTCCATGATCATGGGGTGAGAGAAGATGGACGAGCAGCTGGATCTTTGACGGTGCAGCTGCTTGTAATTTTGATCGGTACAACATCATCTTCATCTTAGTATTCTCTCAACGAAAAACATTATTTTGGTGATCTTGTTTGTTTCCGTTATGATCCAAACCCAGTTCATATGATCAGCCGATTCTTTCTTCTTTTTTTTTCTATGAATTTGAGGAGTTTCTTGTGATCTGTGCCTTTTTGGTGAAGTTATTAGTTACGTCATTGATTCGCTCGTAATTAATTAATTAATCAGGAGAATTTGTTGTTACTTCAGAAGAACTGTGTTGTTGGAGTTATTGCAACTTTATTTTATGTATTAATTTCTTTCCTTCAACTGCAATTTTTCAGTTCGGTTTCTTCGTTCTTACAAATGTTAACGCAGAAGAGTCATTCCATTTTGTTGTTTTTTTTCTCCAGAACTCTAATTTTACCATGTTATACTGATTTATAATTGCTTGGCTTATAACAGATTTTACGATCTCTGTGAATTTAGACTATTCCGATCTCCTCTTCGTTCCTCTTGGTGAGTGCAAACTGATCTTCTGAACTATATAATTTACACTCGAAAATTTTGATATTATTGGGCTATTCTTTGTAATTGCAAATCAGTACATCTAATAAACAGCTTTTAGGACTACTAATCTTGATCGGCTTTTTACTTTATCTTTGTCAAGGAATATCTGTAGTTGCGGAACTTGTTGAAACATCTTTGGTTATTTAGGTACTGCTATTTATGTTTAAATCATAGATCAATGTTTTAATATTTTCCTTTTTTTTCGTTAAATGCAGTGAGTAGAGAAATTGACTTCTTTTAGCAATTTTCTTAATGGACCGCCACCTTTTTTTTTTCCTGGTGCAAGGTCTAGTTTTGCTCACATAACATCGAAATAAATCAAGAAAGCATATCAAGTTTGGTGCACTGCTTGGAGTTATGGGGACTTTGCTCCGTGCTGATTCTGGACGGATGTATTCTTGGTGGTGGGATAGCCATATTAGCCCAAAGAATTCTAAATGGCTTCAGGAGAACCTTTCGGGTACTCAACTCTTTTCCCTCCTTCTTTCGTTATCTTATCTAAAATTATTAAACTTTTTGCTCTGTTGGTAGACTTATTTTGTTCTAGGCAATACTTGCATGTCTATTGGAAATACTTGCATTTTCGGTTGGCGACTCTGAGTGATCAGACTATTGTAATACTTGTAAATCATCAAGGAACAATTAGTTTGCTTAAATGGCGATGTTCCAAGCAGGCATAATTTGAAAGATATTGACTTGTCTCTCGGTTAATGTTGAAAGAAATTGACTTGTCTTTTTCTTTTTTAGGCGAAGATCGTGTAATAAGCTAATTGATATCCCATTCTCCGAGAGAGTTTATTACATAGATTAATAACCATATCTTGCCATTTCTTCATTGTACTTTTAATATTATAGTAAACAATTATATGGGCGGTAGTAATATGGATGGGTGCATTAGGACAGGTATCTAGGAAGCTATACTTGGAATCAAAGCACCTTTTTTGTTTATACATTTATTTATTTATTTTAAAAAAGGAATGCCTTATATTGGTTTGGTCAGAATTGGGGGCGATAAGGCCAAATGCTATTGAACTGCTTGATTTTTCTTCAGCGGTTAAAGTCATACCTGAGTACAACATGGCATTTGCGTGTACAAACTTCGATACAAAATATTTTATCAATTTGTTACATTTCATAAGTTATTTTAAAAATTGCTGAGATTTGTCAAAGAAATAAGATACAGAGTTTTAGTCAGTCAAAAAATTACTCAAGGTTGCTATTATTGATTTTTGCAGATCATTATTGTCTGTTTTGCTATGTAATTATTATGTTTGACTGACCCCGTTTAATTTACTTTTTCAGATATGGACATGAAGGTAAAAGCGATGATCAAGCTCATTGAGGAAGATGCGGATTCCTTTGCTAAAAGAGCAGAAATGTACTACAGAAAACGACCTGAGCTGATGAAATTGGTTGAGGAGTTTTACAGAGCATACCGTGCTTTAGCAGAAAGATATGGTCATGCAACAGGAGCCCTTCGCCAAGCTCATCAAACAATGGCGGAAGCTTTTCCTGATCAAATTCCATCGCTATGTGATGAGCCTGAGCCGTGTACTCCTGAGACACCCCGGGGTGACAAAATGACGTATGATTCGAAGGATGGTAGTAAAAGGAATGTGAATATTTTTGAAGGCAGCTTAGAAGGTGTTAATGGCTTTGAAGATCGTGGCCATGAGAATAAATCGAAGTACGAACTGCAGGAGTATGATGGAAAGGGCGATGCTTTTAGATGTCTGCAAGAAGAAATTTCTCGTTTATCAGAGGAGAATGAGAATTTGAAGCAGCAGGTTAGCTTAGAATCAAATCGTGCAGACGGATTTGGAAATGAAGTCCTAAGACTGAAAGATAACCTCTCTAAAACTGATTTTATGAAGGAGCAAGGCTTACTTGAGTATCAGCAATCTCTGGAACGCATATCCAAACGTGAGGCTGAGATAAGTCGTACACAAGAAGAGCTGAAAAAGCAAAATGATGCTATGATGATGGCACTAGAGAAAGAACTGTGGATGCTTAAGGTGGAAAGTACTTCTAAGATAAAAGATCTTCAGAATGAAGTTGTATTCTTTGACCGAGAAAAGAAAGTTCTCCAAGAAAAGCTTTCATTTCTTCAAGAGCACAAGCTTGGCTTAGAAGACAAACACCTTGGCTTATCAAAGCAAATCGAAGCAGTAAACTCAAACGTGGTGTCTCTTCATGGCATGGTGAAGGAGCTGCAGGACGGAAATGTTGAGCTGAGAAAGCTATGCAAGAGGCACGAGGACGAAAAAGGTTCTCATTTAGAATATATGGAGAAGATGTCAGATAAAAACACAGTCTTGGAAAATTCCCTTACTGATGCGAATGTTGAGATAGGTGGTCTCAGGGAGAGGGTGGAGATTCTAGAACACTCATGCGAATCTCTACATAGTAAGATTTCTGTCCATGAGACTGAAAAGACGGCTCTTGTCTCTCAGGTAGAGGCTATTGCTAAGAATATGGATAAGCTTACTGAGAAAAACAACTTCTTGGAGAATTCCGTATCTGATGTCAATGCGGAACTCAAGGGCCTGAAAGGGGAACTGAAAGGATTACAAGTTTCATACCACTCTCTTTCTGATAACAAGTCCGAACTTCTAGCTGAAAAGAATGCTCTTATTACTCAGGTAAATGTTTTCAAGTATTTCTTCACCAATATGTACTCCTGTGTCCTTGATCTTGTTCTTTCAATCCTCGTGAGTCTCCTAGCCTTGTAGTTTCCTTTGTTTACCTTTATATTTTTAATCTGAGCCTATATGAGTAAACTAACCATTAATTTCTGTACTGAAATTAGGTACTACATGTTAGTCAGAGCCTTGGATATATGGAGAGGATGTGTGCTGAATTACAAGATAAACATGCAAAGTTAGAGAAGGAGAAAGACACAAGTTTGAATGACGTTGCGGAGCTGAAGAATTTATTGAAAAATGAAAGGCAACAGCATGAATATCTGGTGCAGTCAAATTGTGACCGGCTAGCTGCTTTAGAAAGCCAGATTGATGTCTTGCAAGAAGAATCCGGTGTTAAGGAAGGAATCATAGAATCAGAAGAAGAGGAAAACCTTAATCTTCATATTGAGAGCTTTGTCCTGCAACAATATCTATCTGATGTCAAATATAAGAATGTTGTTCTTTTGGAGGAATGTCGGAAGCTTCTGGAAAAAATAAAGGCTGCTGAACAACGGATTTCACATCTCGAGCAGGACCATCTCTTGCTGGAAGAAAATATAGCAATATTGTTGAAGCAGAACGAAAAGCTGAGGGAAGGCGTTCATCTAATACTAGATGCGCTTAATATCAAATTGGATGACCAGCTATCTGATACTAGCCTGGATGAATCACTTCTGCATCTTATTGTATGTGAAATTAGAGGTTTGATCGGTGCTATTTCACATACTCAGGATGAAAATGAGCATTTAAATCTGGAGAAATCTATTCTTTCCACCTTCCTTAAGCAGTTTGGTCTAGATATTGCCAGTTTAAAGTTGGAGAACGAAACTCTTAAGGGAGACTTTAAAATGAAAGCAGAGGAACTAGAATTGGTGCAAAGAAACCATCAGGAGCTCCAAATTATGAACGAACAGATGAAACTGGATTTATTCTCTGGCAATGAAAAAGTGGAAGAACTAAAATCTGAAAAGGATGCCCTTGGTCTCCATCTGTCAGATTTACAGGAATCTCACCATTCGCTGCTTGATGCTAATCGCTCTTTGTCAAAGCAATTCTGTGACCTGAGGGTTAAGGAGGATATTCTAGAAGAGAATAATACTAGTATTCTTGCGGAAGCAATGAACTTGGATCACCTTTGTCTGATTTTTAAGAACTATGATGCTGAGAAAGCGTTAGAATTGGAAACCTTGATCGATGATCTGAACTCTCTTCAAAGGGCCAAAAGCAACCTTGATCAGCAGGTCAAACAGATGAACCAAAGAGTGGGAGCATTAGAAGATGAAAATATTCATCTTAAGGAGGCAATTATTGATTTGGAAATGGATCTTTCTGAAGCTCAAAGCAAGTGTGATAAACTACACATTGAGGTGGATGCAGGAAAGAACCTTTTGATGCAGAAAGATATGGATATTTTAAGTTCCTATAGAACTCTGGAGATGGCAGATGCCAAGAACAAAGATCTGGCTAGGAAGCTTGAAGAAGACAAGCTAACGGAAGAATATTTGACCCGGGAACTGAACAAGGGAATAGTTGAAATTCAAAAATGTGAGCAAGAAATTGCAGCATTATTGCATGATAATCAGTCTTCCGTGGTTCGTGAAATTATGCTTGAGGAGAAGTTACTGGAGCTGTTAACAATTTACGAAAGACTCGAGATAAATGCTATGGTACAAAGGGAAGTGCTTCAAGGTAGTGTTGTTTCAACTAAGTGCTATGCAGATCAATTGAAGAACATGCTTATTGCTCTTGAAACGGATAATAAGAAACTGAAGGCGGACTTGGATGAATATCTTCCCGTTATCATGTCTCTATGTAAAAGCATTGCCGCTCTGGAAGATACTACACGATCTATAGCAAATCAATATACATCAAATAATTTGGAAGATCAGGTACTACTCATTCTTAGTTGCATTACTAGAGATAGATTTAAGTGTTTTTATTTTTCTTTGTGACTGCAAAAATAGCATTACTGAAGTTAGACTTGGGTACTTTCATTTTTCACTGTGATTAGGAAAATAGTTTAATTCCATTTAGTTTCAAAAAATCATCCTTATCATGTACCTCATCGTTCATTTATACTAGCGTATAGAATTGCTAATAATATTTATCTGGGACACCTTTGTTTCCCTCTTCTTTCATTTGCTTGCATTAATTGGAGCTTTCTAAATATACATAATTGTCTGAATAATTATGATGCAAGGACAAAATGATAGGATTACTAGTTCAATTTGTTTCTTCAGGATTACAAAAATGGAGAAGAGCCATATGGAAGTATCACTGGGATGCATGTTGCTGGAGTTATGGAGTTGCAGAAGTTGCAAGCCAGAGTTCAAGCACTTCAACAAGTGCTTCTAGAAACAAAGTCTCTCTTGGAGAAAGATAGGTTGGAATCTAACGCTACTTTAGCTGCTGCTAAAAAAGAAATTGAAGTGTTAAAATCCCAAGGCAGATCTGATCAACATCAGTTACGTATGGATGCTTTCCTGCTAAGAGATGATGATGAAAATCTTGAGGCTGAAAATGATGAAGTAACAAAAGACATTCCCTTGGACCATATTTCGTGCTCGCCATATGGAAGTGGTCTTGGTTCATATGGGCCAAGAGTGAGACAAGATGCTGGTGTAAATGATGAACATATGATTGTATGGGAAATGGCCATCGGCGGGATCTCAGGAATGGAAGAGTCAAGAAAAAGAAGAGCAGCCATTCTTCTTCTGAAATAGTCCTGGAAAAGGAGTTAAGCATTGACGAAGTGGATTCACCGACGAAATTTAAGGAGCAGTGTGAGGATCGGGACATAAAGATCGCTGAAAGACTTGCTTCTGATGCTGAAAAGCTTTCTCTTCTTCAGAAAAATGCGGAGAAGCTGAAGAGAAACATGGAGTACTCTGATATGAGCAATTCTTCGAATATGGAATTCGAGATGGTAAAATCTCAGCTGAAGGAAGCCGAATCAACAATTTCTCAGCTAACGGACTATAACAACAACCTGAGGAGAAAAGCTGAAGATTATCGTTCATCCGCAGAGCTCTGCCTCGATGATGGTAAAGGAGATGTAGCTGGGAACAGAAGCAGAAGACATATTTCAGAACGAGCGAGAAGAGTGTCGGGGAAAATTGCGAGGTTGGAGTTAGAGCTGCAGAAAATTCAGTATATTCTACTTAAACTTGAGGAAGAGTATAAGTACAAAAAGGCAAGAGCCGCTGAAAGGTATAGAAGAGTAATGCTGAAGGATTATCTCTACGGGAAGAAAGAAAGAAGAAAAGAAAAGAAGGGCCTTTTCTGTGCATGTGCGAGGCCGTCAACGTACGATTGAATTCCTCCAGATTTAACATTTGATCTGCATCCATACGTTTCTCAATCTAAATAATTGTAAATGTGAGGCCTGGGTTCGTTTGTTTTTCTTAGACGAGGTTCCTAGTAGCTTTTCTATTTATTAAGTTTATATACACCAATAGTATATATGTGGTCTATGTTTCAGGAATAAAATAGAACTCATGAATGTAGAGTTTGTACCATGTAAGTAGAAAATGGCAAATAAGATGGTCTACTGACAATTTACCACTGTATATGCGACGAATAAGTTCTTGACGACCGTGTTTTTAACACCCCCATCTTTGATTTCGCATGTACTCGGCTGAAATTACGTCTGTGTTTTGCACAAGCTCGTGAATCTTTTCAGTTTGCAGGAAAATTTCAAGTTCACTTGCTCTTTTTTTTTTCCTTTTTTACTTTATAATTTAAAATGCATACTGTAGTCCATTGTTTTGGCATTGTGAAGGGTTTCAGATATGAAATAAATAGTTTGTTCATCTCTCCTATGGTGGCTTGTGTTATCCTGTCACTCGTTGTTCTTCATCATATGTCTAGTAACACACATATTGCGAGGGCGGATTGCACCCTTCTTCTCCGTAAGGGAGAGCGGCGAGAGCCAAGCACCTCTTCTCCGTCAAAACGAAAAAGGAATGACCAGATGCACAAAACACTAGTAGATATTTGTAAATCAAATTTAAAGCTCTATCAATAATTCGGAAATGCTACACCATATTTTTTTTTTTTAAATATTATTTATCAAATATCTTAAGCATGTTATGTATAAAAATTCAGAATCATAACCACTACAGATAAAGCGTTTTTTTTTCCCCGAGTAAATTAGAGGTAAGGTTAGATGTAGAGGTGCGTAGTATTTCTTTTTTGAGATTATCGTGGTAGAATCCTAAACGTGAGCGCACGCTTTCGAAGAGACCTCAAACTCGCGGATAAATCCCAACGAGCGGTCCCGTCTCCAACCCTGCAAACCGAAAAGCACATAAAGACACTCCACATGGTATGCACCCATAAATGTACTGCACAAAATTCGAACGGAATGGAACGTACGCTTTCCGAGGCACAACGTCCCATCCAGGCGGCCAGGCCCAAGTGCAGGGAGCAGGTGCGTAGCTTTTCTAACTAGTATCGTTGTCATCGGATCTGGTTCCTTCCCTAGATCCGACCCTGCTCTATTGCTTATCCGACCCGTTATTAAAATTATTCCCTGACAATTCTATATATAGCACGTTTTGCTATGGACGTGTTGCCATACAAAAGCGCACTGCATTCAAACTCGTCCCCTACTTCTCGGAACCAGAGAAAACCTCTTAGCCTCTCTCTCTCTCTCTCTCTCTCTCTCTCTCTCTCTCTCTCTCTCTCTTATCTTGATCAAGCGTCGCAACATCTTGTTCTTCACATTGATTTAGTTTGATCTCTGGTATCACTGATAAATCTAGGACGAGTGACGGTCAAACACCAGAAATGGCAGAGATAGAAGATCACGGCGACGACTGCTCCTCGACTCAGCTGATCGACGGCGACGGCGAGTTCAATGCCGAGGGATTGGATCGCTTCATGAGGCGTGTGCGGATGGCGGAGCGCGGCCTCTCCTACGCCGTTGTCTCCATCATGGGTCCGCAAAGTAGCGGTCAGAATTTCTATTGAACTATAAATTTCAACAGCTTGTTTGAAAAAATTTTCTAAACACCGATCTCTTTTATCATTTTGATATTATTGGAAAATTTTATGAATAGTTATTATTTTATATTTTATTATATTTATAAATTTCTATTTTAAAATTATAAAAATAGAAATCGTATTTAATGGATCGCCGGAGTTTTGCTTACAAAACATTTTTTTAAAGATACAATTTTATTGGTTCATTTGATGTAATTTTTAATATCTTTGTAGAAAAAAAAAAATCTGAGATGGAGGTGTTACATCATTATTTGTCGAACGAAATTTCTGTTATGCAGATGCTGGCAAAATCGATTAGGAGTACTGGTACAAAAATAAAATTGTAGCGCCCATGGTATGATAGAGATTAGAGAAATGCTGATGCGGTTTAGTGCATCATTGACTGAGATGGTAACAGTTTGGCGCTAGTGCTTGAGGGGCACGGCAAGGCTACATATATGCATGCATCAGATGAGATAATTTGAGATCTCCACTGAATTTAGTATAGAACATAGAAATGTATCTAGAACTAATATACGTTGATGACACCCAGAAGTATTTCAGACACATTGATTTCTCCGGCTTAGGGTTGCTTCAAGGAAAACATTTTTTGTAGCACCTACTGTCGCATAATATGACATCCCCAAGATGCTCTGCACATACGCTGGAAGAATATACAAAATGAAGGTGAACTTGGGGTAAACAGGGACCTGGACAAAGATTCATGCATAGAAGTTGCATTAAATGTTCTTTGTTTTCTATGGTATTGCATCAGATGAATTGGAGGTTGGACAATAATGGCTTTGTGTTTCTGTTAACTTTTAACATGGCAGTCATGACTTACACGCCTTAGAGTGTACATCCAAATGCAAATAGTCATGCATTGTTTCAACTACTGTATTGTCACTTGCTTTGAATAGAGAATAGAGTAGTTTTGAAGGATACAAGGTGATAGATCATGCTTGAAATAAAAATGTGCAGTGGCTCTTGCAATGGCATTCCTCCAACTGCTATATGTTTACCAACGAACAAGTGGAGAGTTGAAAATACAAGAATCCATTATAATATATAGGAATTACTGATTCTATTAGAGACTGGAATTTTATGCTTGTTATAACTTCGAGAGAAATGGACAGTTTAGCAGAGCCCGAAAAGTTGGGAGTACAATGTTTTCCATAGATTTCTTTTTCTCTGTGAGATTTGAGAAGCTCCGTACTCCTTTAAAAATCAATAATTTGTGGCCTTACTAACTCTCCAGATACTACACTATCCTCTTTTTTTTTCTTAACCAAACAAAATTATGTAGTCCACCCTATGCGTAAAATCCTTCAATCTTCATTGAAATACATAAACCAAATTACACCTTTAGAGGAAAATGTTACATTCTTGGCCACCTCCATGACTTCTCTTTCCGGTCTTAGTGATAAACTTAAAGGGTTGCTTGCTTGCTTGGTAACTCGAGAACACGATGCTAAAATCATAGGAGTTGTTTCTGACATCATTGAGGAAACAATCTATATAGTTTCAATTCATAAAGTCCCACAATAAAGGTTAGCTCCAACTGTTGGAAGGGCCCGAAGGGGCTACTTTTTTGTGAGAGCTAGAAGTTGTCCTACAAGGTTTACCACTTCTTATGGTTTGTGCTACATTTGTGAAAAAAAAAATAATTAAGGCCAACCACTACATTTCAGCCTATATACTCAACTTGACTTCATTTGGAGCTTTTGGTAGATATATGAAGTGGACTTTCTTCTCCAAGTCTACTCACATGAATCTGTATTTTGAGAGCTATTACAAAACTGAACCCTAATACTTACACTACATGATCACCCACACAAACCTGTTTCAAACCCTTAGGCTTTGGAGTTGCTCTCACATGATTTTTCTGAGTCTTCATTCTTGCCGTAAATGGCTCCCAAGTACTTTGCTTCACGTCATATGAAACACTCTTCAATGTAAACGTGTCACCTAAAGTTCCATCAAAATGACATAATCATTAGCACATTAATCAGCCAATGATTTGTTGGTATCAAATTTTACCATTGAAACCTTGGGGAAAACACTTCTCGTTTTTCTAATTCCCTCCTCTCGAAAAAATTGCTGAGTTATGTCGTTAAAAATTTCTTCTAATCCCAAATATAGGGACTTGCACTAGCATTCTTTTGAAATGTGAGGTGACAAAGTTCAATAGAAGATTCGAGTTTCAGACTCTCCTAAGTGTTGTGTCTGGTCTCGGCATCCACTCTTACATACCCCTTAAAAAGCATAGATTTACTGGTTACTTTTCTTTTATATCTTCCAGCTTTCTTAATAGTGCAGTGAGATATCAATAAGACCCCATTGCCTCATATGCTGTGTTATAATGAGTTCAATTTTGCCCTTTACCTTATGACTTTCTTCCCATATATAAGTTAGAATATTGGTTTGCCCTCAAGATGACAACAACAACAACAATCCAGTAATAAGTCTCGTCTAAACGGGTTCTGGGTAGGATACGATGTACGTAGCTATACCAAGGAGGTTGTTTCCATGCCCTTAAGATGACTAATTGATGAATTTGTGGTACCTCAAGCATCATTGATTTTGCATTGCTATTTCAACTTCCATGTTTCTTCCATATTTGTTCACTTTTAAATGAAAGCTAGTTTCTATTTTCATGGGGACAGGAAAAAGCACATTACTGAATCAACTTTTTGGCACGAATTTCAGGGAAATGGATGCTTTCAGAGGAAGGTAAGTCCTTTGCATGAATTATCACAATATTTTTAGGATATCCTTTTGCCAATTTATTTATGTGGTTATCATTTATCAGGAGTCAGACTACAAAGGGAATCTGGATAGCAAGGTCTGCTGGAATTGAACCTCTTACAGTCATTATGGATTTGGAAGGCACTGATGGGAGAGAAAGAGGAGAGGTATCATAAATGTTATGACCAGATTGATTGTGAATTCTTACACGTGCAACATTATTACCTTTTCAACTTTCATACCTGTACTTGCAAGCAGTTTGGAATAACCATTTGGTAGAACATTAGAAATAGAAGAAGTATTAATCATGATTTGATAAGTCTCTTTTATTATGAGCACAACGTCTTATCACTATTCACTTACTAAATGTTAATAACAGAGAATATTATGTTGAGAAACCAACCTTGAGTCAAGCACACCCCTCATCTTGGTTAGCATCGAGGAATTAAAAGTGGCACCCAAACTTCACATGTTATGGATCAAATACAAAGAAATTTGAAGGTAGCTGTCCATAAAAGAATACAAATCATCCTAGCTCCAAATAAGTGCCTTTCCCCCCTCCGGATCAGTGCTTGATGGGATCCACTATAGTTATTTATACTGTCTATGTGATAATTTCCACATCTGAAATGAAGTACATATATGCTTTAAAACTTTTTAATAGCCCGAGTAACAAAAGGAGGAAAAATGTTCTTTATCAAATAGCACAAACATGAGCATAATGTGGATCGTGTTGCAAAATAAGCAAACTTCTTTACTTGCATAACAAATACTTTTTGCAGTATTATTTTTCAATAATGCTAGAGAACTTAGAGGACCACAAAGAGGACCGAAAAAATGTTGCAAAATGCTTCCGAAGGTGCCTTGTAGATCATGCCTAAGGATGCGTTTTTTCGACTCGCTTTGTGTGCTCTAGCAATGTTATGTCTTTTCACAAGCAGCAGATGAGTTGTTGATCATGGAATATTCCATTTTTCAGGATGACACAGCATTTGAAAAGCAAAGTGCTCTTTTTGCACTGGCAATTTCAGACATAGTTCTGATAAACATGTAAGTCCTTCGTAGACTCGCAGTTTGATCAAAAGCTCCACTACAATGATCCTTGTTGTCTGCTCGGTCTTTAATTTAGTTTCTAATTGGTGCTGACTCAGGTGGTGTCATGATATTGGCCGGGAGCAGGCTGCTAATAAACCACTCCTTAAGACAGTTTTTCAGGTTTCCATTCTTTTTGGCCCATATTTTTCTCCTAAAGCTGGAATTATCTTTCCAACTTGGACGTACTTGGTTCTTGCTTCATTGTAGGTTATGATGCGTTTATTCAGTCCTCGAAAGACAACATTACTGTTTGTTATTCGTGATAAAACAAGGGTTAGTAGTTAACTTTCACTTCTCCAAATTTTAATCCCACGTTATAACCCTTTTCCTATGCATATTTGTTCTTGACCCTACTATAATTACTTTCTATTTTACTTTTAGACACCTTTGGAACATCTGGAACCGGTTTTAAGGGAGGATATTCAAAAGGTGCACGATTACCTCAATCCTGAGGATGGCCTTTTAGGTCTGTTTCTTTCTCTTTACAACTCTCATCATCTCTTTTGCAGATATGGGATTCTGTTACTAAAACTGATTGTCACAAGGATACTGCACTCAGTGAATTTTTCAATGTGAGTTGCCTGTAAAATAAAGAAAGAAGTCTATGGCATTTCTGTCTCATTTACAAACACTTTTGATGCAAAGGTTGAAGTTACCGCTTTACCTAGTTTTGAAGAAAAGGAAGACCAATTCAAAGAGCAGGTACCTGGCACTGGCTATAAATATTCAACTTAAAGACTCCATTTCCAATGATATGCGCTTTCTCTTGTTGTCATGTACTGTCTGTATTATGGATGTTTTAGTACATGTAGTGACTGATGGAATGAAGATTTCATCTTATCAATACTTAGCTGCTAGAAAAACGAGTACAATTGTATGTGTATGTTATGTGCTTGGTGAGTGTTTTGCATGTCTATATTGTGTGTTTTTTACAATTTGGTGCTTTTGTTCTGCATGGGTGGCCTACTCAACTACATAACTGATGTTTTATGCTGCTATTTACATTTTTCTGAAAGATTGATATTGCTTATCAGGTTGGAGTTCTCAAGCAGAGATTTAATCATTCAATTGCCCCAGGAGGTCTTGCAGGTGATAGAAGAGGTGTTATACCTGCTTCAGGGTTTTCTTTAAGTTCACAAGAAATTTGGAAAGTCATACGTCAAAATAAGGACCTTGACCTACCTGCTCATAAGGTATTTAGATACATACTTTCATAAATTTCTTATATTCACTAAACTCCTACTTTAACTCGTGCCATTTACTAGGTAATGGTTGCTACAGTGAGGTGTGAAGAAATTGCTAACGAGAAGCTAAGTCATCTAACTTCAGATGAGGTGAACTAGCATATTAACATTTAATTCCTCTCCTCTGCTTCAGCTGTATGGAGTCTCGTTACATTCTTCTTGAATTGTTATAGGGATGGTTGGATTTAGAGGAGGCTGTTCAATGTGGTCCAGTGCTAGGATTTGGTAAAAAGCTTTGTGCTGTGCTGGATACTTGTCTTTCAGAGTGAGCGACTCCTCATCTTAATTTTTGAAAATTTAAACATGCAGACAAGCCTCTGAGCTATGAATGTGCTAGAACTGAACCTTTTGTGAAAGCTTTAGACACCTTTGGCTCCCAATTCCACGTAGATTGGAAATGTGGAGATCTAGTACAGTTTCACTTACTATAGTTGATGTACTTCCAATTAGTAGTACTTTTCTGATATATTTTGTTCAGCATGAAACTCTAGGTGAACTTGGATTAAAAAAATCCAAAAGCTGAACTGTTTCAATAACAATGAACGCAGAAAAGTTTCCATTTTGATAACATTCTGTTTAATCTAGCCTTCAGGCCCTTACGTGTTAGAATTATGTAGATAATTGGTTTCAGCTCTTACAAATTTAGCTTGCTTAGCAAAATAGCAATCTAACCATCTATGGTGTTTATGGGTTGTTCAAAACAAGTTTATGCAATTTCTTTTTCTTACTTATATCTTTTTTTTTTCTTGTAGATATGACAAAGAAGCCATCTACTTTGATGAAGGTGTTAGGACCACCAAAAGGCAACAATTGGAATCTAGAGCTTTGAACGTAAGAAAATGACCTTTTCTAAAGGAATTCTGTTCCTTCATTAGTAATCTTTGACTTATCATATGTTTTCTGATCCTCTAGACTCGGCAATTTTTTTCTTTCTTTCTTTAACTAGTCCTAGGCAGAACTCCACAACATTTTTAACAAGGAAACTACATAAAATGCCCCTTCTTGAGCTTTTTGCTGGTGGCTTTTTTTGTTTCCCTTTTGGTATAAGTTTGTTGAGATATCAATTAAATTTATTTGATTTGGAACAATAAGGGTGCTAAATTAAAACTGTTGGAAATTGACGCTAACATTTGAAGGCAAAACTCACCTGTAGAAGCATACAGCTAACCAGATGAGGTCCATGTAAATCCTCCTTTTCCCAACTTCATTTTCTTTAGTAACATGTACGGACATGATATAAGACTATGTGACCTCTATTTAGGCACTGTGTATTCAGTAAATCAGCTTGTACATAGGACTTTAAGAGTAATATAATACAAAGATGTCGCGGTCTGTAATCTTGCGCATTTGTAATAGTTCAGCGAGAATCAGGCCTTCAGTATGTACCTTGTAAAGTAGCAATATTTAGTTGCCATAGAGAAAAGTTAGTGGTTGATAGGACCATTGTTTCAAATATGTCATGGGCCTTCATTCCTAGTAGAAAATACATTTTTCAACAGGAATAAGAGTAGCATTAAAAAAAAAAAGAAGAAAAGGAAAAGAAAAACATGAAACTGAAGTAGAACAAATCCAAGTACCTGAATGGTTCCTTCAAGACAATGGTTGCTCAGTCAATCTCGTTCTTACCTTCATCTCTTGCCAGCTTGTCTTTCCTGCTTTCCAAATGATGCTGGGACATATTCGCTCCAGAGCTCTAGAAAGATTTAAAGATGAACTTGACTCGTCGTTGAAGAAAGGAACAGGTTTTTCAGAGGCTTATTGTGACTGTAAATGCTCCTCCTTAGTTGAGTTTAATCAAGGATGTGAAGGTAATAACTCTTTTAAACATCACTGTTGGTACTGTTTCTTTTCGCAAGAGATACGAAAGCAAATTTAGGTGCTTAGGTTCCAACCATTTGAGAATTTACTTCATCCACCTCTCTGTTGATGGAGATTCTATGCATTATTAATATAAATGTTAGTGTTGCACCATGTTACTACTGATGAATAGCACTTTAAAAAGTGTTTTCTATACATTTCACTGTCGTTTGGCTCAAATATATAACTCTCACTTACTACATAACCATGACGATAACCCCTAAAGCATTTTGCAACCAATTTGCTTTTTTAAGGGATCCATCCCAATGATCTCGAGTCTTGTTAGATTGTTCGTTAGGCTAGTATGTTTATTGTGTGAGAACGTGTTAAACTCGTAGCTGTCATTAGGATGCAATTTTTATAAACTGCATTATATCTAGGTGCTAAATATTGGGTTGTACTATTAGCTTGGCGGGCACAGTAATTGGTAGATAACTACTTATGAATGCCATGAAAGAATTAGAAATGACTGGTATTCGTATCTTTCTGTCGCTTATAACTTCAAGTGCATTTCTCCATTGTACATCCACTTGTGTCATGTATGACATCCCTTTCTGATTCACCATAAATTATTCAATATTCGGAAGTTCTTTCATGATATACTTTCCCCTCATATTTACTATTCCTCATATCATTCTTTTTTCTGACTAGTTAAAAAAATAAAATAAAAAAAGAAATCTGAGACTGCTTTGAACTGATAATAAGTTTTTGGCATTAGACATGTCTGTAACACACGCGGAGTGGGATACATCAAAAGTGCGGGAGAAGCTTGACCACGACATAGAAGCCCATGCAACTTCCATTCGTAGTGCAAAGTTATCTGAACTTGTTTCCAAGTACGAGGTACAATCATTTACTAGAATGCTCTAGTTTATCTTCTCACAAGGTTGCGTTGTAGACATGGCTCATGTCCATCTTGGTATTTGATTAAGGATAGCATAAAAGTTATCAAACACGCCAAAATTATTCCAAGGTTTCCTATTTGGTGGTTATGACTTGGTTCTTCACAGAAACAACTGGATGAAACAATTGCTGAACCCGTGGAATCACTCTTTGATGCGGGTGGGCAGGAAACCTGGGCATCTATAAGAAAGCTCTACAGTAGCGAAACAAATACTGTGTTATCATGGTTCATTTCTTCCCTTTCTGGGTTTGAACTTGAGCAAGTAACATTTGACAAAATGAAGGCAGATCTAAAGGATTATGCTAGGACTATTATTGAAAAGAAAGCACGAGAAGGAGCAGGAAAGGTCTTGATTCATATGAAGGACAGGTAAATTCATTCAATTTGATTTTTATTGGGTGTTGTTGTCTTATGTGCACTTGTTTCTTATGTTGTTGCTTTAAGGTTCTCCATGGTGTTTAACTATGACAAAGATTCCATGCCGAGGGTTTGGACAGGAAAAGAAGACATTAGGAAGATCACAAAAGATGCACGTACTGCGGTACTTTTCTTGCTTTATAACTGTAAGCATGCGCTTGCTTTTAGGCGACGATTTCTAGCATCAAAATGCATTTGATTGTTATCGCTTCTATACAGCAGCCGAAGTTTTCTCAACATGATAATATGACAGGCCTTGAAGCTTTTATCAGTAATGGCTGCCATACGTTTGGATGAAAAACCAGACAGGATAGAGAATATCCTCAACTCAGCATTAAATGATGTTCCTATTGCCCGTGAAAGGAGTACAGCATCGTCTCGAGATCCACTTGCTTCGAGCACATGGGAAGAGGTATCATCATTTGGTTGCCTTCATTTTTCAAGACGAGAAACTTAGGAATTAATCTTGGCTTTAATAGGTTACTCCTAAAAACACATTGATCACACCTCTGCAATGCAATTCCCTGTGGAGACAATTTAAAGCAGAAACAGAGTACATTGTCACCCAAGCGATCTCTTCTCAGGTATGCATAAGGATTAAGGACCTTATCCTGTTTCATATCTGACACTAGTAAAAAATTGCATAGTAAGTGTCTCCTTAATTGTTTGTTATCGTATGAACCAGGTAAGAAGAAACTAATACTCTTTTGCTCCTCGCTATATATTACTTGGTTGTACCTTTCAAGAATACAAAATTAAACATATCCTTATAAGTTGGAGCAGAATAAGAAACCTAGGAACAACAATGGAGCTGAGGATTTAATGGTGTTGGATCAGCAAACAGCCTCATTAGCAATGGGAGGCAAGGAATTAGGTGGAGTTGAAAAGCACACAGCAATCATCTTTTAAATGGAGATATATGAAATACAGGGATGATCCAATAGTATCACAATTAGCCAATTGAGAAAAAATAAGTGATAAGCGATAGGTAGGACTGACTCTATCAAGATTTCGTACAGAATCAGAACAGCGGGTTTGGTTCATGCTGAGCCATCTGTCCATAGTATTCCTGAAGTGCATAAAGAACACCACCAATGTTCTTTCTTAATTCTTCTATTAATAATATCAAAGATTGCAAGTTAACTACTGTAGGAGAAGTTATTTTCTCTATGGGTGCTTCATAACGGTATACCACTACATGATCTCCTCATTCAATGTCATAAAATCTGATAGTCATTCCATGCATTTCTTATGCAGATCCTTATCCTCATCAAAGGAGCTTTCCTGAGTTTCAATCTGATAGATACCTAAGTAAAATTTGAATTTTTTATTCAGGTGGCACATAGACGCAGCAATGGCTGGTTACCTCCTCCTTGGGCCATCCTTGCGATCGCAGTCCTAGGTTTCAATGAATTTATGATGCTTCTGAGGTACTCCTCCTTGATGGCCAGCCTCCTGTTTTTTGTAGAAATTCTTTCTTAGAGCTTTTATTTCTGATAGTCAGTTTGTCTTTAGCAAACCTCTTAATGTGCAGGAATCCGTTTTATCTCGTGATTCTCTTTGTGATGTACCTGGTTTCCAAAGCCCTATATATACAGCTAGATATTGCAGGAGAGTTCCGAAATGGCGCTGTAAGTTCTTGTTTTCCATATTCTCGGTCGTTAAGAAAGTAACATTGGCATTTGCATCTATATATTGACTATTCATTTGCCACTTAAATGTATTGAACATCCAATGTGATTAGACCTCCACATTATGAAATGAAAGCAAACAGTATGTGTTGTTACTGTTCCTCCATTATAGTTTTGTCCTTACTTGTTGATTTCATCAGTTTTTCACAGTTCATAAATGCTGAAATTTATTTACGTATATTATTTTTTCCTGCGACCAATAACAGCCTACAATTTCTTTAAGAATTTTGGGGAATTTTTCGTAAGCTAGCATTCTAAGGCTGATAGATTCAATTCTAGTGTAAAACCTCAATACATAATATGGTTAGTTGATTTTTTTATATCCTATATTTCTCTAGCAATACTATATCTCCCAAATTTCTCTAGAATTTCACCCTAAAGTCAACGTCGCCTCCTTTAGTTTTAAATGCAGCGCACGGTTAAGATCATGCATAAATTTTGGATTAACCTGTGAGACAACTTTTCCGAGCTCTAAGCAATTGAAACTCCTACGCAAACCCTTTCCGCGACCATTAAACAGTCCGACGGATCCATCTCCGTGATCTATTTGGTTATTCTCTTTAATAATTGATTGCGTAGATAGGAAATTCTATTACTTTTCCACTTGTATTCATTTGTTCAAATCTGGTGTTATTGCAGGTCTCAGGAATTCTTTCAGTATCTTCAAAATTACTCCCCACAATAATGAAACTTTTGACGAAACTTGCTGCTCAGGGAGCCGAAAATCCACAAACTCCACAAGCACCGCCACCCCTAAGCTTACAGAGCTACGGCGCCCAGTCATGGGATAATAATACTACATTATCGAGATCAGTTCCAGACTCATCTTCAGCTGTTTCTTCGCCTAAGAAAGGTCCTGAACTGACATCCCCATCGTAGATATACGGAGTTATGCTGCTGGTTTCCATTCTTCTGCAATCTGATAGGAGAATCCCCCTGCAGCAAACATATTTTTATTCCCACGGTAATAGGCCAACCTTTAAATTTACACTTCCCGTCAAGAGCTTTGAATTCTGGTATTATATATGTATGCTAGTTTTATATGCGACGAAAACTTCGCTCATAATTTAACATTTACTTTTAAAATTTTTCCCAAAAAAAAAAATAACTTTAGGTTTAGTCCTTTTTCTTTATTTTGCTCTGAAAATGTTGTGAGTTGCTGCACTTACACGTGCTCCGAGAAAATCAATAGGGGATTAGATGCGAGCTGTATTGCAGTGCTCACTGCACATCGTAAAAACAGATCGACACAGATATATCCGACCTTCTGAATTGCTTATCTTGTCGTTGAGTCCTGTAGCATGGCTGAGGGTACAAAGTCGATATCCTCTTTTACACAAACACCACTGCTACACACCTGGGACATGGCCTAAAATTTTTTCAAAAAGTTAAATTATTTTGCTATATTTTATTTATTTTGGATCGCATTGGTTTAATATCTTCGTAGTAAGATTCTGAGTATTGTTAAAAAAAATTTCCAAACATATTTTTAAATAAATTATTTAAGACTTTAAAGTTTAGCGAATTAATGAATTAATTTTAAAACTTATTAAGAGTTTAAAACCTCAAAATATTTATTAAGAAAGATTTGAAAAATATTTAAGATAAAAATTATAAATTTCATTAACATGTATTTTTTATGTTAAATTTTTTTAACAAAATACTTATATAATAGTCAAAATAATTCTGATATAAATATAAAAAAGAGAGACTTATTTATAATTATAAACATTAACTTTACAATATAAGTATGGATAGGGAGATTTGTGGGACTGATATGGTATTTTCCCTCACAAAAAAAAGAATAAACATGACATGCCATTCTTAAACTTGGACTAATTATAGTTTGTAGCAATGTAAAAATTATTGTTTAGAAAATAATTACATAGTTATTGTTTTTATAAAAAGCTATAGAATACAAAATAACAAGTAGCTAATACATTATTTTTTATACATAATTAAATTATAATTTCTAAATATAATATATCTATAATTTCTCTAATTATCTTACCAAGGTAATAAAAAAGCACTCCTACCAAACTACCTAACCTCTGAGAATGTTATGATGGATTTTCCAAGAGAAACCAAATAGAAACAACATAAGATTGGAAGAAATCCTGAAATAATCTACAGAAAGGGGCCATGAAATCAACTAGGTTAAGAACAACGATCCCTTGGCTGTGAATGAGAAAATCACAGCTAGTTTTACCAGTCAGCCTATTTAACTACACTACGAGTCTACCAAAAGAGGTTAGACAATACCTACTCTTTAAAACTACGCTAGTCCGAAAACGTAATCACTAAACCGTCGTCTCTTTAAAGCTCTTTGAAAGCCAGATAGCTGTCTCCCTGGGAGAGACCTTCTCTGGACCGAACGGCTTCAGCAGAACCCCGAGCTCTTCATACCTCTCCTGCTGCAGAAGTTGTGCGCTGAACTCGAGAAGCCCTTCCAATGCCTCTGCCCGCTGTTGATATGATGAGGTGTCGAACCGACGCCTAGATTCTGTGGAACCACGGCTTGAACCATCCGCTATGGTAGGATTCTGTCCAGAAGAATCGCTCCCGTTGTCAACCTCCGTTCGGAAGATCTGGACCATGCACTTGTCCTTGGTGATTGAGCGGTCGATAAAAAGTGGGCTGTTGGATGAGCCTTGAGCTGATGAAAACTTCCGGATGGAAAATAGGGGGTCTTCCGATGAGGCTAGTGGAAATTCGGCAATCCGATCAATACGAGGAGAATTGACAGAAACATCAGGGGATTCCACTCGGTCAAGGATGCTAATATTTCGTCTCTGCGGAGTCTCAAATGTTGGTAGAGGTAAAGATGCCCTCCGTGTAGGTCTTGATGGCTGGCAGAAAGAAAAAAAGAGAAAGCTCGTTGGTTATTAGTCCGCAATGAAATTATGTAATTAACTCAGATAAACAAATAGGAAGGCGTATGATGTTTCTTTACCAGCAGAAAGACTTTTAGTTTGAACAAGAAGTTAATTTATAGGTTGAATAATCATCGCATAGCAGACAAACAATAACTCCAAAGTAGATAATGGCAAGTCATATTCAGAAATAAAACAAAAGATCTTATATTAGTGTATCAAGCAAAGATACTATCACCCACCGATTTATAAGGTGAATATGGTTGAGATTTCATTATCTCGACGGGTGCTTAGAGAAAATGATGTTTTCCGACACAAAAGCCATAGAGAATATGGTTTCGAGAAATTACCATTATACGTCCAGCAGTCATGACTTTTGGTGGCTCCAATCTCCTCCTTGGAGTTGAAAAATTCTTCGCTGGGGTGTATGTAGGAGTATTTGCAATTTTTGATGGTTTCCCGTAATCTGTTCTACAAATTCCTGCTTCACCGACTTGATTGCTTTGTATATCTAGTTCCTTGGTTTTTTGGTCCAGATAAGCTGGATAATCTTTGATGCTTTGGGTGGAAGATATAGAGTGCTCAGCTCTAGGTTGACTCAATTTTACAATCCTCTCGTTGCCTAGAGACTTTCTCTTACCTATATCATTGCATACTGAATCATCATCGCCTTCGTCAAAAAACTTAATTTTCTTAATGTGGGTATTTGAAGCCTGGCGGACCATAATGGGTTTCCGAGGAGGGCTTGATTTCAAATGGACTTGTAGCACATATGGTTGAAGCTGAGGATGTTTGAGCAGCTCAGCAGCCTGAAAATAAGATGGCAATATTGAGTATGCTTTAAAAATACACTTAGAGTTGCAGATGTCGTACTTTTGAGGGGTATGAGGTATCACAAACTTTTCGGAGAAAAACAAATAAGACAACCACATAACAAATTAGCGATACATACACTCGGTCTATGTTCTGGGCTTCTCCTTAGCATGCTTCTAATGAGTCCCCTACTGCAAAAAGAAACCACAAGGAATATGAAGCCTGATTTTAGATTTTTTAGAAAAAAAAAAACCTCGGATTTTTTTTTTTTTTTTTGTAGAATTATAACTAAAATGAGAAAATCACGTTTAAAAATATATTCCGACTTACAAGGGGCCAGAGTATGAGCTCGGTAGAGGTGCCACTATGGACTTGTTAATTTTGTTAATTAGCGCCTGCATATCCTGAATGAAATAAGAAAGATTAGCTTAAGCATAAGAATTAGAACCGTCTCATTCTTCACATCTTCATCAAAACTATGCAAAGTAATTTATCAATGAAAAGCCTGTGCGAAATAGAACAAAGGAAAAAAAGGTAACATGGTTATGGAAGGAGGCTTAGACAGCAATAACATAAAATAAATCTAAGGGAAAAAACCAAATGGTGCAAGTATAAGCTCAATTCATAATATAACATACTTATGAAGGATGCAGATTAGTTAGTTGAACAAAGTACTAAATATGTCGACTAGTTAGAGACGCATTCATGTTGATCCCATAACAAAAAAAGGTTAAATTTTGTGATGAACTAAGTCACATCGTAGAAAGGGAAAACTTTTGCTGATAAATGAGCAGTGACTCAGAAGAACCATTGGTATGAAACAAGAAGAGTTTCATGCGACTCACAAATGCTTTGAAAGCAGGCTTCAGAGCAGTCATTTCATATATACAGCATCCTGCACATTTAAAATTGAGCAAATATGATAAAGCAATATAAACATATTGCATGCGTAAGCAAACAACAAAACAGAGCTTACCTAATGACCAAATATCAGACTTACTCCCATAAGGAATGTCTGCAAGAAGTTCCGGGCACATATAACTAGGAGTTCCCACAACCTACATCATTTTGGAAGTGGTCATACAATATAGTGCTATTTCTCATGTAAGAGTTGATCTTAAAATAATTCCCAGAAGTTAACTCACAGAGGAGGCCAGATCATCTGATGTCAGCATCTTGGCGAGACCAAAGTCGCCTGTGGCGGATACCCACAACCAAGTTTTTAATAAACAACCTCAAAATAAAAACTGTTATAAATTTAGACATGATTCTTACCAAGTCGTATCTTTTGATCTTTGGTGAGAAATATGTTTGAACACTGAATTACGAACCAACAAGTAATCAGTAACATATCCAGCTTTTGACAGCTTCTCAAGAAGTGTAAACATCAACTGCCTTACCTTTACATCACGATGCAAAATATGATTAATGTGTAAATAGTCTAGTGCCATTAAGAGCTGCACAAGCCATTTGCAGAGCTTCTACAAAAGTTATAAGGGAAGTTAAAAATGTAACACCATCAGTGAAAAAGTTAATAAGACACTGGTCAAATTTAACAAGCCAAAATGCAACAACGAACCTCTTCAGAAAACAGAGTTCCATTTGCTCTCTTTATAACTTCTGACCTGTAGAAAGAAAACAATGAATTCATTCAACATAAGCCGCAAGATTTTCCAGTATATGCTTTACCTAAAAGACGACTTACATGTCCCCTCCCTCGCAATAACCAATTATAATGCATACATAGCAACCCTGCAAACAAGACAAACGTGATATTCAAATTGACATTTGCAACGGCAAAATACTGATGCCAAAGCACAAATTTCAAAGTCCTAAAGTATGCATGGTGAGAAATTATTAGAAACATATATGATTTTAACAATAACAGCCACACATCAGCAGTAGCGACAACAACAAAGCCTGAAATCACAGCTTGGCTTTATCAATCTTTTGGCCATTGTACTTGACTGATAATCACAATAACACCCGCAGCAGCAGCAGCAGCAATAATAAAGCTTGGCAACACAGCTCGCTTTATCAATCTTTTGGCCATTGTACTTTAGCGATAATCGTATGTCCATTGACAAAAATGAGATGGCACACACAATAGCCATGCGTCATATTTCAGTGAATGACTTATTCTATCATATCATATCATGTCTACACCAGCACAAAAATCCTTATATGTGTTGTATCTATACTGATTAAACCAAGCTTTAAGATAATTGGAATTACCCTCAAATTATAGGATCATACTACCTAAAGAAGCTCATAGGCTACAATTGATTGATAGGGTCTAACGACCACCTGACGCAATGGTAGCACCACTGATGCATGACAATAAATCTTAAAGAAACCCCATCTTTTATAAGCGAGCATAAACCCCATCTTTTATAAGCGAGCAAAGGACTACTATTCGAAATGATCAAAAGGCATGAGAAGTTCAACATCAAACTACAATACACTCTGTTAGAAAGTTCTTGCATCAGCAAAACCGGTGTTTTAGCAGATAAACAGAGGTCAGATTCAGAAACCAATATACAAAATAATTTAGACAACCTTAAGCACAAGTTTTATAAGCCTAAAGTCCAATGCCTAATAACCAACTGCATTACTAGGTTTCAAGTGAACCAAGAATATTCCAAATTAAAGATGACTAGTATAGAAATAAAAGTGGCCATGTGAGACCTTCTCGACCCAGGAATCTTTGTACTCCACAATGTAGGGATGCCGCACTTTGGAGATAAGCTCCATCTGTGTAGGAAAAGTAAGAGAATCAGGAAAACAAGTACAATGAAACCAAAAATATTTTTATACTCAAAGTATGCAAGCATTGTGGAGCAATCATTTACAAGAACTGAGAATACTCTTCATACTCAAACTATGCAAGCATTGTGGAGCAATCATTTACAGCTAGCAGACAAACTCCGGAGTACATATTTTTATACATAAAGATAGGCTATAATTTCCTCTTAAACCAAAAATAATTTCATTTATCCAGCAAACATATAGTTCAATTATATCGCTGTAGCTTAGAACATTGCCAACAATCATAATGTTTTCAGTATCTTATATTCTACTACCATTTGCCTAATTTAACTGATAAATTGGGGTTTATCCTACGAGAAGCCCTCCCAACACTTTTATATCAAAAGTTGCAGAACATGGACATGTCAATCCAAGACCATGACATGCAAGAATCCTGTTAGTAACCCTCACCTCCTGGTGAGCAGACCTGCGGCATCTGTCTGTCTGGCGCGCCAGCCTGATCTTTTTTAGCACATACCTGCAAAATAAACAGAAAGAGGATTGTTATTCCACCAAGCCAAAGAGAGACAACTCCAAGAGAAGAAAACCAGCTATTATCAAATTAGGGAAGCTTATGAAAGAAAAGAAAAAAACAAATAGCAAAGGAAGCAAGTAATTCACCTCTTTTTCTCAACCTTATGCCTCACCAGCAATGCAGAACCGAATGCCCCTTTCCCAATCTGCTCCAACACCTCGTACTGATCCATTGCTGCTTAAACCCCAACTTCACAACTCAACTGCTGCGATTTCAGGTAGTTGGTAAACAGATAAGAAGAGTTAATCACTTTACGCAAATTGATTTACTAAGTACACGATTTAGACGAATAAGACGAATTAGACATATCGGTGAAAATGCGCCAGGAAAATATGGATCTAGAATGTGGATTCTTCTGAGCGGGCATTAAATTTTCCGAGACCACAGAACAGGTACAGTACGGTTGCTCGTCAGATGGATATAAATTATTCAACAAGTTGCTGCTTGGAGACGGATCATTACAGCATCTCTATGTTCATTTAGAACAATTATAATTAAGAAATATTAATTAAGTAATAAATAGTGATCAGGATTTGAGACAAGAACCATTCTCTCAAGTGAAACAGTTACATCAGTTAACAAACAAAAGAAAGTCCAGTAAAAGACAAACAATGCAGCTCTAATCGAGCTAAGAAACAACGAAGCAAGAATAACTTCGAGATCGAAAAAGAAAAACCCTCAGAATCAACGGAATTTGAACAGAATGAGTAAACCAAACTCGGAAAGTGAAGATCTAATCTCCAGCCAACCTAAGCAGCGATCGGCGGGAGAATGTAGTGTACCTTTGGATCAGGAGAAGCTCATGACCAGGCTCGCATGGAGGTGGAGAAGAGTTGGGGAGCAGCAGTAAGAGTAGAAGAAGCAGCTGGTGCCCTCACATTGAGCGGCAAACAATTAGAAATGAGAGAAGATGCTAAAAAGGGGGCGATGATTGAGGTCCGGTCCATTGCCATTTTAAATTGAGGCCGACGAGGACAGAGAAAATTGCAGATAGTAGTGGTAAATATAAAGTTGAACACCCGTACAATTAAATTACACAGAGTTAGCCTACAACTTTATTCTAAATTTATTTATTATTATTATTTTTAGACAAAAATCATATCAGTTCCTTAAATTTATTTATATATAATTTAGTCCATATATTATAAATAATCGCTCTTAATATTTGTGTAAAAATTATTGTAATTACTGTATAAGTATTTTTTTGAAAAATATTTTGATATAAAAATTATAAATTTTAATAAAATTTATAATTTTTATATTTAAATTTTTTTTTTCAAAATATAATTTTAAATAAATATTTTGAGACTTCAAATTTTAAAATATTTTAAAAATTAATCAGTCAACCCGCTAAATTTTAGAATCTCAAATAATCTATTTAGAAATATTTTTGAAAAAAAATTATAAATAAATATTATAAATCTTAACAAATTTATAACTTTTAATTTGAACATTTTTTCTAAATAATTATTTTAAAAATAAAAAATAATGGATAAAAGAAAGAGGATGATTTGCGTAAAGTTTTGGACGGAATGACTAATACACAACTTCTCCGTTATTCTTTAAAGCAGTAGTTCAATATTTTGATCATATAGTTAGAATAACATTTATGCTTAGTTAACTTCTAGATAATTTTTGAACGGAATATTTCCAAATAAAGTTACATGTAGAAAAGACAGAAAATAAAATAAAATTAAAAAGTAATAGAGTTAAAAGGTTTCATTTTACTTTCAAGTAGTTCCAGTTGTTCCGAAACACCCTTAGAATGATATATTATCTATGCGAAAAGATTGTAACTTTGTAAGATGCACATCAAACATCACTAGTGGATGAAAATTTTAGACTGACGGATAAAATATTTGTTAAATTTTTTGGATCTTTCAGAATTTTTCTTAAAAATAAAATAGAAAAACAAAAGAGAAATTGCTAGATTTATAGAGTTAAGTCCAATCGGAACTCTTATAATTAAATATGTTTTAAGTACTTGGCGTGTAAACTAATTTATGCTTGATACTTCTGTATATTTTTAACTGAGGAATGTTAATATTATGAAATTATAGACTAAAATGATAAATGATAACATTTGAATAAATAATATTTGTCTCAGATGGTTTATTAATTTGGAAGATAAAGTATACGAGTGTAATAGTTAAAATAAAAATAGTAATAAAAATAAAAATTAATTTTTCTCGATAGCTAATAGGGATATAGAAAGGACCGGTCTATTATTATCTAATAATTAAATAAATTATTTGTTCAGAGTGGGGATTTTGTCCAGTTTCGACACGGACGCGATCACGAGAGCTGTTCACAGTAGTCACGTCAGGGCACGAGTCCGACGACGGACCTACAAGACTTGGTCCCAACTACTGACGTGCTTCGAGATATGTACTTTCCGTGCATGCATGTTGCGATAAAAACAAATGGACAGTGGCTGGATCATCACTGTTTATTCTCTTAAATTATTGATGATAAATCCTTTTGTTAAAATATATATATATATATATATATATATATATATATATATATATATAATATCTATTTAAAAAATATAATATTAATAAAAATAACTATTTATTTATATAAAAAATAATATAAAATATAAATAATTGAATTTTTATATTTTATTTAAGTATAATTAATATCTATATATCTATCAGGGGTGTAACATTAGTGATAATTATAACCCGGGCTTAAAGAATTTTAGAAGGATTGACCGG
Organism: Xerophyta viscosa; assembly: GCA_002076135.1. Taxonomy (NCBI): domain Eukaryota; kingdom Viridiplantae; phylum Streptophyta; class Magnoliopsida; order Pandanales; family Velloziaceae; genus Xerophyta; species Xerophyta viscosa. The sequence continues at coordinate 24,146 of MJHO01000106.1, read as the reverse complement.
TAAAGAACTACTGGATCTTTTTTTACGGTGGTCATGGTAAAAAGATAAAAAAAAAGAGACGGGAACGAAAGTAAAGAAAGCGAACGGGGGTGAATGATGATGAAGGGACCGCTACGGCGACAGCTTTTGACCACATTTACTGTGTACCACTTTTACTTTATTTCATTTCAAGACGGTGAACAAGGGAGGGGGAGGTGGTGATCCCTGTATACCTCGTGAGTCGTGCTGGCCTAATACGGTTAGGGATTATGGCCCTCAGATTCCCGAGGTGGTCCCCACACTGATGATTAAAAAATAGTAAACAATTAAGGGAGCATTTTTTCTCAGACCTTATTTAAAAAATAAAGGGACAAAATATGGCTGATTTGGCCTCTCAACTTTGATAAGCATGCCATATAGTTTTAACCGATATATTAGTATTTTTTAAAAATATTTAAATAAAAATAAATTTTGATAAATTTTATAATTTTTATATTTAAATATTTTTTTAAATAGTTATTTTTAAGCTTTTAAATTTCAGCGAATTAACGGATTGGATCCAAATCCATTAATATATCGGAGCCTCAAAATATCTAATATTTTTTTGAAAAATATTGAATATAAAAGTTAAAAGTTAAAAATTTCTTCAAAAAATATTGATACGGCAATTAAAACGAAATGATACGTAAAATTAAAATGAATTTGATAAAATGCATGGGCCGGAAAAGACTTTAAAAAGCAGGCTAAATAAACATTATCCCAAAAATTAATTGGAGTTTTTTGGCAGAATTAACAAAAATGTTTTAAAACGCAATTCTCATGTCTCATCTATTTTTATTTTGAAATTATTGTTAAACTTCTACCCAAAGCTTTTCTACTTTCGTATGAACGGCTTAATAAATAAAATTATAGAAGGCGCCAATCAATATTTCATAATTAGTTTTTTCCACCAAACTCTATAACCCACTAAGTAAGCTTGTAATCTTTTTTTTTTTTAAATTATCGTGATAAAATTCATAACACAAATGTGCGTTTTTATAGGAATCTTAAATGCGTAAAATTTTTTACATCCAAATCCAATCGATTCTCTGAAATCTGAATACAGATCTTATATGGATGTTGTCACAAAGTTAAAAACTCATATGGACCCACACGGCACCTAGATTCAGAATGGTCTAAATTCAGTCTGATTCTAGATAAAAAACGAGAAAAAAATTGGTGAAAAATATTCGATTTTACTTGATGAAAAAAAAAGTAAGACGTGACTAAGCTTTACAACACACGCTATATATACAAGTGTCAATAAAGTTGTAACTTCTACAATAATTTCTAAAGCCACTAAGATATTAAGTAAGAATTAGTTATTTTTTTTGGCAATTCGTAACTATTGCTGACAATTGATCTATAACTCATGTCTTAATGTCTTCAGTGGGTTGTCATAACTTTTGAGTATTAAATTAGTCTAGCTTCTCTAACTAAACCGTTTATACAATAAGGAGATACGAGTTTGATTCAGCCAGAATCTCGTTGCGCAATAACGTTGACTCCAGGCATCGAAAAATTATGCGGAGGGCTTATAATTAGAGATAGAGAGAGAGAGAGAGAGAGAGAGAGAGAGAGAGAGAGAGAGAGAGAGAATGGTGCATGAAGAGAATGCAGGGGATGTTAGCTTTACAGCAGGCAACAGGAGAGACAGGGAGGAGGTGAAAAAGAGCGAGGCGTAATAACTCATAAATGCTCCCAAATAAGGAACCGCTCACGAGGATGAGACCTCGCCACATATCCACCGGTTCACTCCCTAACTGACATTCTTGAAATTGCTGCTACGGATATTTTTAAAAAAATCTATTTAAAAAAATTAATAATGTTAAAACTTATTTATTTATATTTTTTATTATATAAATTAATAATTATTTTAATAAATATGATTTTTTTTTACATTTTATTAGAACAACAACAAATAACATATAATCTGTATTAAATTAGACTAGGCATAAAATAATATTGGCATATAATTACATATAAATATATTATCAGAAAAAAATAAATACGAATAAATTTTGAAAATATTTATAAAAATATAATTTATTTTATATTAATATTATGTATATATATATATATCAATTACTTTTCATAAATTAATTATTATTTTGATTAAGTTATAATTAGTTTAAATTAATTATAAATTAATATTTTATTTTATTTTATTTTAGATTTTTATATTCCTAAAATTAGTTGTACGATTTTTAAATTATTATCAATTACTATAATAACACAAAAAGTTTTTTAGAAAAACTTAAATATCAGATGGCACACAGATATCATTTGATGCAACAGCTTTCATTATATATATATATATATATATATATAATATATATATATATATAATATTTGTTAGGATTGTTTTTAAAAGAAATTAAATTAAAAGTTATAAGAATTGATAAATCATCGTAAAAAGTTCATCTTCTAAGATATTATTATCATAAAAAACCGTTTATAAACCGTTCGTCGATTTCTCCATTGTTTTATATTTTACAAAATCACAAAAATCTTCACAGTAACTCAATTAGAAGCTTTTCGCTGAATGTGACTCAAACGTACTTTGAATTTTAACTAAATTTGTGCTTGGTTATTAAAATTCAATCCTACAATTAGTACAAATTATTTAAGCATTTGATTTTGTTATTTTGTCATACTGATTAAAGTATATTTTGACACGGTTGAAATTTAGGTAAATAGTTTTATTTTAATAGAAAATTTATTAAAAAAAAGAAAAATAAGATGTATTTGAAAAAAAATAAGAACATCTGCAATTCATAAAAATTATATAGAAATCAGAGTTTATTTGTAAAAGTACACTCTCATACATATATATATATATACATATATATATGCACAGCATTTGATTTACTTCTAATTTAAGTATATATGATCTTATTCATATTTTTTAATCTATTATTATCGGTTGACAACGGTATATTTTTGGCCTTCTCCAATTAAAATTGCTGATACCTTCCCGTCCGCAAATAGTACTTAAGTGTAATTTTTCTTATAGAGATTTTTTATTTTTTTATATAGCCGCCGATTTAGATTCTACTCTTATATATCTCGATCGAAAATTGAACAGTACAGTAAGTTCCCCCAAATCATATTTGTTGGAATTCGAATTTTTCCAATCCTTCATAAGGGAGAAATCATTTAGACCCGTAAAAGATAAATCCTATAGTCCGGTTGATTAAATGGAATGGTCGAAATTTTTTAGTGCAGCTGCCCAAAAATAAGAAAGAAAAGGGGGAGTAGACTTTTGGTATTTACTAGGAGACTATATTTGGCTTCTACTATGAAACAAGTCTAGCCTCCCAATTAGTATATATGGTTCAATGGTTCATGTCACATGAGACAATGCCATAGACCATAGGGCTATGACATTTTAAAAAATTTGTCTACTCTTTCATACTGAATTTATTTATTTCTACCCAACTTGGATTTATGCTACTATTGTAATGCATGGATTCTCTCAGATCTACACATTTTTTTGGTCAATTCTTTCAAATATATATATATATATATTTAGGGTTTTGAAAAGGTGATTCAAAAAGCCATACTTTATCATCAGACGACAATAGAATCTCCATCGAGTCGAACTTGACACGATGATTGCAACTTTTAGACTTTTAGCCGGTAGCAAAACGAGTAGAGCTGCCTTCCAAGTCCTCTTGAGCAATAGAATTTGCATGCATAAAGAAACCGTCATCATCAAGTGTTCATGTATGGTTAGCCAACTGTTTACTTTGGATGACGCGGCTGTTATCAACACGCATGGACCAACACGGCATGTGCCGAAATCTCATGTTTGAATTTCAATTGATTTGGAAATATAAATTTTTAGTTTTGAAAGATAATAAATAAATTTATATCGATAAGGTCGGCACGTGTCGGGGTTCAGTTTGTCGAAACTCGCATGGGCTAGGCACCGTAAACCCTTAATTCTTGTATGATTTCTAACGATGAAACCGACCCTACGTTCCGTCAAAAGTCACTCTAAAAGGATTGTGTTAAGTACTTAAGTGTGTATGGTACTATTAAAGAGCATCTCTTCTCAACATAAAGAAGAAGGTGAAGCTGTTGACCAAAAAAAAAGAAGAAGGTGAAGCTATGGACCCAAGAACATGGCTTTTTTTTCAGTAGCTTTATCAGTAGTATTTGGGTTTTATGTCACCTTTTCAGCTATTACGACATTCCTACTCCTTCAAATCACGCGTGTATAACAAAATTCAGAAAATTGTGTATCAGTCCCCCTATTTTTAAGAGTTTACAAATCGGTCCCCGAAAACGTATTTTTGGAAGGCTGATTTGTAAAAAAAAAAAAAAGAAAGCAAATCAGCCCGAAAATTATATTTTTGGAGGCTGATTTGCACTAGAAAGAAAAACAGAAGACTGATACGCAAACAAAAAATGAAGATCGGCCACAGAAAGACACGTCAACAGAACCGTAACTTCGTACTACTTTATTAGCCCGGATGTTTTTTGACCAACCCTTTCGGGTGAGGAGACCAAGGTAAGCCTCACGCGAGGCTGTTCCGACCTAATGCTCCGAGAGCGTAAGATGTCTATGTCAGCTATCCTAGATGATGCAGAAAATGGTAATTAAAATCGCTGCAGATCTCAGTCACTCAGACTACCGAATGCTCGAAGCTCATGCACGAAGAAATCGCCTAAGTCTGAGAGAATCAAAGTGTGGATCCTCTTTAACGGTGTTGTTAATGGCCTTTTATAGGCGGCGCTGGGCAGCAGGCCGTTGAGGGAAAATAGGATCACCTCCGGAAAAGGTGGGTTGACTAGTCGCCTCCGTGTACCACGTCCGCGTCGTGATCCGCAACTACCGCGATCGTGGGGTTAATGGGTGGAAGCGCCTCCCGAGTCGGGCCTAGGGAAGTACCCGACTCGGGTCTTCGATTGTTTCTCGAGTCGAGCTGCGGATGGCCGGCCGACTCGAGCTTTGTGGATATCCAAGTAAGGTCACCGATCGGATCTTTAGAAGTTTCCTAGTCAGAACGCCGACTCGGGTCTTCGAGTAACTTTCAAAAGATCAGGTAACGATCCAGGTCTGCGATACTTCTGAGTCGGGGCAATGTCTCGGGTCCTTAGATAATCCGGCGTGGGATGCGACCCGGATCTTCGGACAATTCCCGGCGTCCGAACGTAGTATGGGTCTCAGGTATTACCCCGGTCGGCGATATCCGACTCGGGTCTTCCTTTGCATTTCTCGAGTGCGGCTTCGAGTTGCGAAACAGGACAATCTAGAATTTCTGAGCCTTCCTGAAGCTGACACGTGGCAAGCCCGATCTGCGCTATATCAAATGCCCCGACGGCGGAGATTCTTCTGCGAGGTCGTCGTGATCGACTCCACGCGTCGGCGGTTTCGGGTGTCGGGTTTGCCTCCCTCTCATACTCGGCGAGATAAGTTGAGTTTTTCCCGCCTAAAGTGTAGCTTGCGCGGAGTTTTACTGTGCCCAGTCACGTCACCCCTGTGATCTGTCGACGCGTGGTCCTACTTCGGATAGGAACACGCGTCCCCAATCGCAAGGTACGTTTTGCGCTATATAGTTTCGAAGGATCACGCCTGGGTTCTCACCAAAAACCTTTCGAAAAACCTCTGCCGTCTTTCTCCAGCAACCGTCTTCTCTTCCGGCGTCCGTGTTGCTGTTCCGGCGACCTTTCCTTCTCCTCCAACTTTCAAGTTCTTCAGGTTAGTCTTCAAATGGCCAAACTCGTCGCCCTCTCATCGTCGAGTCTCGACTCAGACGGGTCGCCCCTGTCGAGGTGTCCTCGGCCGGGGCCAACGCTCCTTCCCCTCCGGTGACTTCCTCAGAAGCCGTCACACCTTTGCCTTCCATGCTTCCGGCGGGTACTCCCGTCTCGCTCATCGGACCTTCTTTTTCTGTTCCTCCGGCGGGCACCTCCGCCTCGCCCGTCGGGCCTTCTTCTCACCCTCACCCCGCTCGTCCTACGGATGCCGAGGACTCCGCTGAGGAGTTCATTGTGGCTCCAGGGACCGTGGCCTCCCGTGTGGACAAAACCATTCTCAAGTCTAGAGGCAAACGTTCGCCTGGCCCAAGACATTTGGGGCTGTCCCCCTCTCCCGGACGAGAGGATGACGATTTACGAGGACGAGATGCCGTTTGTGTATATCATATCCGATTCGTATGCGTCTTCCCACTTGAACGTTTTCTTCATTTCTGCTTCTTTACTGCTTTCGGGCTTATGCCCTCCCAAATCACTCCGAACGCTGTCTTCTGCATCATGGCCTTCCTGTATGTTTGTGCCAAAACAACTCTGGCTCCACCCTCGATCTGCTTCCGCCTTGTCTTCGAGTTGGTCGAGTCCCCCAAACTCTCTGGGATGGTATTACCCTCCGGAGGAGGGGTTTTTATTCCCAGAACATCGTGGTCGTTCTGATAATGTCAAAGGTGGAAGAAGATTTTTCTTCCGTTCGCCTGGACCACAGCTACAAATTCAATCAACCCGTCGGCGTATGCCGAATCGGAAGCGATGACGTGCCCCTCCACTCTGTCGGGAATGACCCGACCGGGCTCTCGTAGATACCTTCAGCTTCGACGGACGATTCGACGTGACCTGCCTTCACCGAGGATGACCTTCAACCCATTGCGGGGTCACTCGTCGACTAATGAGGGTAACGTAGTTTCCTCGACTCGGCGCGCTCGTCTTTTTAAATCTTTGTATCTGACGTCGTCTCTCGTTTTGTTAGTAGCTAATAAGCTCTCATGTGTCCAACCAAGGCCGGGGCAGGTGGCTCAGAAGAAGAAGAAGAAGAAAAAGGCTTCGCCTAAGAAGCCCGCGACCCGAAAGACGCCGACCAAGGCTCCGCCGAAGCAGCCGGCTTACGAAGGTCGTTCGGGGCGGCGGCACCAGTCCAGAAGCGCTGGGTCGATCCGACCCCGGAACTGATTTCACTCAAAGAACCCCCGAAAGTCCCGAGACGGTATGGCTATTAGAGTACTTCACTGCGGGCCTGCCGAGACCCGGGACAAGCTTCATCACCGGCCCATGGGCAGTTTCGTGCGGAAAAGCCCTGGCTGCAAAGTGCAGAAGTTCCAAGGCCCCCCCTCCCAAGGACGGCTTTAAGGGTGCCTGGAGGGATAAGCGATCGCGAGCCAACCTTCAACTGGATCAAGGCCGACTCCTCCCGTTCCCCAGCCCGCGGTAGCTGGTTCCAAACGCGCAGCCGACCCTCTCCCTGCTCCGAGCTCAAAGAGGGCGACGCCGCTCCTGCTCCTAGTGCTCCTCCTCATCGGCTCGTCCGGACCACAGTTTGCCTCTACCCCGGTACCCGCCTACGCGGAGAACCACTGGGGCCTCTGGGATTGAAGAACGTCTCCGATGCTGTCGCCTTTTGTCTATCAGCCACGTATTCGGAGGATCGGCAGGAGCTGCGCAATCTTGGCGACGTGGACTTGCTGAACATTCTCTCCCTGGCGTCATATAGGGTGAGTAATCTTTCGTGTCATTCTTTGATTTGATTCCCGTGTTCGGTCATTACTTTCCTTTTTCTTCACGCTTGCAGCAAGTGGGGCGGGCTGAGCGTAAGCCAACGCCTCGAATCCCGCCGTCACTTGGAGATCAATGTGGAGGAGCTGGAGAGGAGGCTGGATGAACTGCGGAGAAGTGGAGGAGGAACTCCGCGCCCGGGAGGAGACTAACAAGCGCCTTGGAGAAATGGAGGCTGCTTTGACTTGCGCCCGGCGGGAGGCGACGGAGTTGACAGGAAACATCGCTTGACCGCAACCTTCAACTAGACGCGGAAGGAGGACGAGCTCGGGCAATGCCGGGCTTGATGCCAAACCTGAGGTGCAGCTTGGCGGACTGCAACCGAGCTTTGAAGGTTGAGCAGGAGAAGAGGGCTGCCGAGGGTCCGGCCTCTCGGAATCGGCTGTGGCGGAACTACCTGGCGTCTGAAAGCCCAGAAGCATCCTTAATGGGTACGCGTCCACTGGGTGTGGGGGAAAAAACGGCCCGTTGGGGGGGGAAAAAAAAAAAAAAATTTTTATTTGTTTTTTTTTTTTGCCCCCCCCCCCCGCGCTCTGTCAACAGCTCGGGCCAGGAGACTATGATTTTAGATGAAGAGAGATCGCCCGCGCTGTTTGAGCAGAGCGTTCCGAGAGGACTCTGGGCCGAGGGGCTCGACGGGATCTCCGCCAGAAGGGGCCGGCCCTTCCGAAGCTGCAGCATCTCCCGACCGCACCGAGGTCCCGGCGTCTGCCATGGCCCTTGCTTCCGAGGTTGAGCTTGTCGGGCCTGAAGCTGCTCCTCCGGTCGTTGAATCTTCTGCTGAGGTCGTCGTTTCGGACTCCCTCCTTGTCGCCGAGCCGATCCTGCCCACCATTCCCCTGCTCCTGTTCCTACCGAGCCCCGCGTTGCCGGGGCCCCCCAAAAAGAGGGGGGGGGGTGTTTTTTTTTTTTTTTTTTTTTTTTTTTTTTTTTTTTTTT
>MJHO01000105.1:783311-801648 GCA_002076135.1 Xerophyta viscosa | reverse complement strand
GACTTTAGCACCCAACAAATATGAACGAAACTTCTCTAAAGCAAAAACAACAGAGAGAAGTTCCTTTTCGGTGGTAGAATAATTAAGTTGGGCTCCATTCAAAGTCCTGGAAGCATAGTAAATGGCATGAGCAGCTTTGCCAATTCTTTGACCCAAGACAGCTCCTACTGCATAGTTGCTGCATCCACATGATTTACAAAAGTAAATTCCATTTGTGGTTGTAAATCACCTGTTGAAGTCCACAAATTTCCTAGCTTGTCAAATGCTCTCTGCACTTTCTCATCAAATTCCAAAAACCAATCTTTTTGTAATAACTGCATAGCGGTAATGCCATCTTTGAAAAATCCTTGATAAATCTCCGATAGAAACCTGCATGGCCAAGAAAAGAACGAACTTCCCGCACATTAGCGGGATAAGGTAAAGCCAAAATCAGATCTATTTTAGACTTATCAACCTCTATTCCTTTGGATGAAACAATATTGCCCTAAAACTATACCTTGTTCTACCATGAAATGACATTTTTCCCAATTAAGCACAAGGTTAGTTTCTATACATCTATCCAGAATTAATGTAAGGTTATCTAGGCATTTATCAAAGGAATCACCAAAAACACTAAAGTCATCCATAAACACCTCTATAATTGACTCAATATATTCTGAAAATATACTTATCATGCACCGCTGAAATGTAGCTGGGGCATTGCAGAGACCGAATGGCATCCTTCGGTACGCAAAAGTACCAAATGGGCACGTGAAGGTGGTCTTCTCTTGATCCTCCGGTGCTATTACAATTTGATTGTATCCTGAAAATCCATCAAGAAAACAGTAGTTGAGTTTGACCAGCTAATCTCTCAAGCATTTGATCAATAAAAGGAAATGAAAATGATCTTTTCGAGTTGTTGAGTTTAACTTCCTGTAATCAATACAAACACGCCCCAGTTTGAACGCGTGAGGGAACCAATTCATGTCACGACTCTTCCACTACCGTAAACACCGGCTTTTTGGAACCACTTGCCACTGGACTTACCCATCTTTACTATGCTGGATAGATAAATTACCCCAGCATCTAAAAGTTTCAGAATTTCTTTCTTACCACATCCATCATTGGGGTATTTAACCTGCGTTGGGCCTCCCTTGTTGGTTTGGCACCTTCTTCAAGCAAAATTGGGTGCATACACACGGAGGGACTTATTCCCTTAATGTCGGCAATGGTCCAGCCAATTGCCTCCTTATGATCATGTAGCATTCAAACCAACTTCTCCTCCTGATTAGTTGTCAAGTTCCTTGCAATGACTACCGGCAATGTCTCATTTTCTCCCAAGTACACGTACTTCAAATGAGATGATAATGGCTTCAACTCCAGGGTGAGGGCCTGTAGAATAGAGGGTAACAATTTTTTGTGAGAATCAGGTAGCTTTACAAAAGAAACAACATACTTTTCTGAAATTGATTTTAAAGAATGTAAAGTTGCCACAGTCTCCTTCAGTTCTTCACTGATCTCTATCTCTCCTTTCTTCTCCATATCAAGATGTTTGGTAATGGCAACCTCTAGTTCATCTTTGCTATTTAGCTCAAAAACCTCCTGTACTATGAGATCAACAGTATCTTTGACAGAAACAGAATGAAAATCATTAGGATATTTCATGGCTTCAAAAATATTAAAATGTATTACTTCACCATCAAACTCCATCGTGAGGGTACCATTATAAACATCTATCTTGGTTCGGGCTGTAGTCATAAATGGTCTTCCCAACAGGAGAGGTGTAGGATCAGGGGAAAGATCATCATCCATATCTAGAATATAAAAGTCAGCCGGAAACACTAAATCATTTACTTGCACAAGGACATCCTCAACTACCCCTTCAGGGTACGCATAGGTACGATCAGCCAATTGGATAATAACACCAGTATCTTTCAAAGGGCCTAGATTTAATGAAGCATAGATAGATCGTGGCATAACATTAATGGAAGCTCCTAAATCAAGCATAGCTCTGGTAATGTTGATGTTACCTATCTTGCAAGGAATGGTGAACATACCTGGATCCTTGCACTTGGGAGGAATTTTCCTTTGCAGAACCGCTGAGACATTTTCTCCCATCATTATCTTCTCATCACCGTTCAACTTTCGCTTATTAGTGCACAATTCCTTAAGAAATTTTGCATACCTTGGCACTTGTTTGATTGCATCCAGTAGGGGTATATTGACCTCAACTTTGCGAAACATCTCTAGAATCTCCTTATCCTTCTCTCCTTTCTTTGAGTTTGCAAACCTACTAGGAAAGGGTGGAGGATTAGTCTTAGACTGAATTAAAGGGTTAGGAGTTACCTTCAGATTAGTTGCAGCTTCTTTTATCTCCATCTCTTCTTCCATGTCTTCTTTATCTGCTGCAACAGGAATTACCCTTTCTGGTTCCTCAACTTCCTTACCACTTCTTAGCATCATTGCACTCACATTTTCTTTCGGATTGACAACTGTTTGGGAAGGCAACTTTCCTCCAACTTGGGCCTCTAAACGACTCATAGCAGTTGCCATTTGACTCACCTGACTCTCCAAACTCTGAATGTTGGATCTTGTCTCTTGTTGAAATTGCTTGGTATTGAGAGCTAGAGACTTAACTATATCCTCCAGGGATGAGTTCGAATCATGAGGGGCAGGTTGTTTGGGTTGGAACCCTGGATTGTTTGTTTTGAAAGAAATTTCCTGCCCTGCTTGTCTATTGCCTCCATAAGCTGAAATTCGGGTGATCCCTCCAACCATGATTATAAGTGTTAGAGTAGGGATCGTACTGCCTCGATGGTCCAGAAAAATTCCCAGCTGCATTAACTTGCTCAGTGGCTCCATCTTGAAGTATTGGGCACATATCAGTTGGATGCCCCATTGTCAACATATCCACAAGCTTTTACTGTGCTTGTATTCCTAACCATTTGTTTAACAAAGAGAAGTGAATCTGATAACTGTTCTCAATAGAAATGTAACTTATCTCATTTATTTTTTTGAATCGGTGCATCATCTCTTGTACCAAACTGTTGGGAATTGGCAGCCATATTCGAAATCAGATTTCGGGCAGCCTCAGGAGTTTTATCCACTAATGCTCCTCCACTTGCTGCATCTATTATATTCCTTTCCATGGGCAACAAGCCTTCATAAAAATATTGAATCAATAATTGATCACTTATCTGGTGGTGGGGACAGCTTGCACATAATTTCTTGAATCGCTCCCAGTACTCGTGCAGCGTCTCTCCAGTATACTGCCTTATGCCACATATTTCTTTTCTTATATTGGCAGCTCTAGATGCTGGAAAGTATTTTTCCAGAAACAACCTTTTCATCTCATTCCATGTTGTGATTGTCCCAGATGGTAAGTAGTAGAGCCAATCCTTCGCATCATTCGCCAAAGAAAAGGGAAAAGCCCGCAGCTTAATCTGCTCCTCCGATACTCCTGTCGGCCTCATACTTGAGCAGACTACATGGAATTCCTTAAGATGTTTATTTGGATCTTCACCTATAAGACCACAAAATTTAGGCAACAAGTGAATTAAACCAGACTTAAGCTCAAATGGAACATCCAAAGCAAGGTATTGGATACACAATGGTTGCTGATTAAAATCAGGGGAAGCCAACTCCTTTAATGTCATATTATTTGCAGCCATGACTTCTTCTTCAGAATCACTAGAAACACTTTCAGGAAGGACTTCAAGAGCTATATTGATGCTGGGCGAAGAAACAAGAGAGACACGCTCTCGATTCTGCCGAACCTCTTTCCTCAACCTACGTACAGTTCGTTCAATATCTGGATCAAAATTTAGGTCACCTATATGGGAAGATCGAGTCATAAACCATAGACACAATGAAAAACACAATTAACACTAAAAATAAATAAATGAACAACTAGAATCATAAAAATTAATCGAAATGCAGTTCCCCGGCAACGGCGCCAAAATTTGGTAGCGTGTCGAACACTCCAAAAAAATTAAATATTTCCTTACGAAACCGAACTAATCTGACTATAGTTAGGATGAGCAAGGGCGATCCCACAGGGAATGATTTGATCAATAATTATCATCTAATTAAACGAAAAACACAAAAGAACTAACTGAATTCCTAAATACACTAATTAACAAATTACAGAAACAAATATTTTGATTTGTGTTTGATCTAATAACTGAAGTAAACAAACTGAATTTTAATTGAAATACAATCAGGTAAAGAGAGGACTCCAGTTCTTGGTTCATTTCCATCCAAACATGCAATGATCATGACTAACCGTAACGCTATTCTTTCTCATTATGGAATAACTGACCTTAGGAAACAATAAGCTCTGTTATCCAACTTTTCATTTAAATTATCACTACTGAAATAAGCATTTCAAATAGATTCTAACCTATGAACAACATAGAATAAGCTCTCCATGTTTAATTCAATGGCAGCTTAAAGCACATAGGAAAACAGGTCAATTGAAGCAACAATCACACAAGTTCGGATTGTTTAACTTAAGTTATATTATTCACAGTGATAGAATGAAAACTTGTCCATAATCGCCTACCACCGTTTGCTACTAATTGATTAGAAACAAGACAATTACATATCACAGTTTCTAAATCTAGAGTATTGATTTCAGTTTAAATAATTCAGCAGGCCTTCACCAAATTACTCACACAAAAATCCACAAACGATAAAAACAGAATAACATAAATAATTCCAATAAGAAACGAGAAGAACAAGGTTACTAGAAGTCGATTACACCAATGACATGAATTCGGATTTCAAAATCCCCTTGAACTGAAGTAGAAAACTAGCCAAACATGTTGATTTGTGCTCCCCCAAGATAAGAATAGAGTTCTCTGTTCTCTCAAAAATCTCCTCCCCAAGATAGCAGCTAATAGGTATATTTATATCATGAATTCCCAGTCAAGGAAGCCAGCTCATGTTTCCAAAACTTTCGCCTTAATTGTAGGTTTCTAAAACAGCAACTATCCTTGAAAGATTATGATGCAGAATCAGTCCCGCTTGTGACAGAGTTTTCGCAGCAGAAGATGACCATTTTTGGACTTGGACTCTTCATGAAAGTTGTAGCCCCGGTTGTAAGCTTTTCAACGCATCTTGAATCATCTCAATCGGACTTCTATAACTCAAGTTATGGCCCAATTACTGACATGGGCCTAAGTTGTGACGGGATTGGCTTTGGGTCTTGAGATGTTGATATAAACTTAAGAAAAACTCATAATTCTGGAACTCTAGAACCTTCAGAAGTGCACTTTGCCAATGTCCGTAAATTGCACATCGTGCTCCACTTTTCCCGCATGTCTTCATTCCTTTCCATGTTTACAATATATATATATATATGAATCAGCTCAGTTAATCACAAAGTATGCCACAAAATTGATATAAAGACATTGAGAAATATCTTTATGGAACACTCATCAAATCCCCCCCACACTTAGTTTTTGTACGTCCTCGGGACAAAATAACTTAACACTGAAAACATATTAAATTGTATAATCAAACCATACTAAGAGTACTGTCATGATGCATAAGTGAATATGTTGATTCTCAATCGAGCATACTCATACCTAGCTTAAAAAAAACAATTGCAGCAATGGGAGATAAACTAAGGCCAAACACACTTATCACTTTTCATCTTTGTCCACTTTTATTCCCAATCCGTCAATGTAAGCAAAGCAACTCATCACAATCGATTCATACACAACTCACCCCTCATCTCTTTCTCTTTGCTACTACAAATCGGGTAGTAAACTAAGGTTTTCTTGCAAATGAGTGCGTTTTACGCTCCATCTCATTTCATGCTTGTGTTTGTGAGTGAGTGCGTTTTACGCTCCATCTCAACCCATCATATGTGTTGCTTTTTATTCTTTTTCTTTTTCTTTTTCTTCTTTTTTTTTTCACGTTTACTTAAACCCGAATTTAGGACTAGCTTAAGAGAAAATGCTTTCAGGATTTGCTGTACACTCCTCAATCATGCCTTATTACTAGGTTCACATAACTTTTCAAGATATAGTGTTCCAATCGACTACTAAGATTTAAGCATGCTTAGCTCTATTTTACAAAACATTGCTAACAACCTAAGCTGGGTAGTATGCTTATTACAAAAATTTAAATCTCATGCATCATCGAGTATTCAAGCATATGATTCAAAATATAACCAGAATTCTCAAAAATTTGGGCAAAAGTTCAGCAAAACTTTCATTTCAATTCAAGGCACACACGACAAGAAGAAATCCTACCTAAACCTCTTCCCCCCACACTTAAACTGAAATTGTCCTCAATTTAAGACTCAGTTGCAAAGAAGAGAGATATTATTAAAATGCAAGAAGAAAGAAAAACAAATAAATACTCCCCTTGGGTTGCCTCCCAAGCAGCGCCTTTGTTTAACGTCATTAGCCCGACGACATGCTCTCAATCCGAGTAGATTATGTCTTCCAAGTTCACTACCTCAACATTCTGTACTTGAAAACCTTCATAGTAAGGCTTAAGCCTATGACCATTCACCTTAAAGATCTTGTTTGTTTTCAAGCTTTGAATTTCCACTGCACCATGAGGAAAAATGTTAATCACAACAAAAGGTCCAACCCAACGAGAGCGCAACTTACCTGGAAATAACTTTAGCCTTGAATGGAAAAGAAGAACTTTTTGTCCAACAACAAAATCTTTCCTAGAAATCATCTTATCATGAAAGGCCTTGGTTTTCTCTTTATAAATCCTCGAACTCTCATAGGCATCATTCCTCAACTCCTCAAGCTCTTGCAGTTGCAATTTTCTTTGAGAACCAGCTTCATTCATATTCATATTGCAATGCTTGATCGCCCAATAGGCCTTGTGCTCTAGCTCTACCAGGAGGTGACACGGCTTTCCGAACACCAATCTATACGGGGACATGCCAATAGGTGTCTTGTATGCAGTCCTGTATGCCCATAATGCATCGTCAAGTCTCAAACTCCAATCCTTCCTACTGGGATTCACAGTCTTTTCCAATATCGACTTGACCTCTCTACTTAACACCTCGGCTTGGCCATTGGTTTGTGGATGATAAGACGTGGAGACCTTGTGTGTAACATGGTATTTCTTAAGCAATGTCTCCATCATCCTATTACAAAAATGGGTGCCCCTATCACTGATTATGGCCTTTGGGGTTCCAAACCTGACAAAAATGTTAGATTTGACAAAATCTATAACAACCTTCGAATTATCAGTTTTGGTGGCTTTAGCCTCCACCCATTTGGAAACGTAATCAACAGCTAAAAGGATGTAAATATTACCAAAAGAAGAAGGAAATGGACCCATAAAGTCAATGCCCCACACATCAAAAATCTCGACAATCAAAATAGAATTTTGTGGCATTTGATCTCTACGGGATATATTACCTGTTCTTTGACAATTATCACATGACTAACAGAACATATAAGCATCCTTGAACAGTGATGGCCAGTACATACCACATTCTAACACCTTACGAGCAGTCCTCTTTGGTCCAAAATGTCCTCCACATGCATAAGTATGACAAAAAGTTAAAATAGGAAGAAATTCACTTTCGGATACACACCTTCTTATCACTTGATCAGCACAATGCTTCCACAGGTATGGATCATCCCAAACGTAATACTTGGCATCACTCTTAATCTTGTCTTTCTGAGCTCTGGTCAAATCATATGGCAACACGTTAGTAACTAAATAATTTACGATATCTGCATACCACGGTGATGTCACGTTAAAGGAAAACAATTGTTCATCAGGGAATGTTTCTTGCAAAGGAAGCTCATTCTCATCACGAATTAAACGGCTAAGGTGGTCTGCAACTACATTTTCCGTTCCTTTCTTATCTTTTATCACCAAGTCAAATTCCTGAAGAAGAAGAATCCACCTAATCAACCTTGGTTTTGCTTCCTTCTTTGTGAGTAGGTATCTAAGAGCTGCATGATCAGAGAAAACGATGACTTTAGCACCCAACAAATATGAACGAAACTTATCTAAAGCAAAAACAACAGACAGAAGTTTCTTTTCGGTGGTAGAATAATTAAGTTGGGCTCCATTCAAAGTCTTGGAAGCATAGTAAATGGCATGAGCAGCTTTGCCAATTCTTTGACCAAAGACACCTCCTACTACATAGTTGCTCGCATCACACATGATTTCAAAAGGTAAATCCCAATTTGGTGGTTGTATCACCGGTGTTGAAGTCAAAAATTCCTTTAGCTTGTCAAATGCCTCTTTGCACTCCACGTCTGGCTGAGGCGAGCAGCAAGCGGGACATGTAAAGTAAACTGCGGTTGGGGTAGGACGCGTCTCGGGTCCACTCCATGGCACCTTTCGCTCATCCATTCAGCGGGTCGGTCGAGCGATTCTATACCTGACTCCATAACTCGTATTAGAAGGAGAGGTGCTCAAAACAAAAAGCCAAGACTGGGATTACGCTCTTTCCTTGTTGTCTCGCACAATGGTTTCGACCCTGCCCGGGGTTCTCATCAAATTAAAAAACCACATCTTTTTGTAATAATCTGCATAGCGGTAATGCCATCTTTGAAAAATCCTTGATAAATCTCGATAGAAACCTGCATGGCCAAGAAAATAACGAATTATCATGCATCGCTGAAATGTAGCTGGGGCATTGCAGAGACCGAATGGCATCCTTCGGTATGCAAAAGTACCAAATGGACACGTAAAGGTGGTCTTCTCTTGATCCTCCGGTGTTATTACAATCTAATTGTATCCTGAAAATCCATCAAGAAAACAGTAGTGAGTATGACCAGCTAATCTCTCAAGCATTTGATCAATAAAAGGAAGTGAAAAATGATCTTTTCGAGTTGTTGAGTTTAACTTCCTATAATCAATACAAACACGCCAACCAGTTTGAACGCGTGAGGGAACCAATTCATTGTCACTACTCTTCACTACCGTAACACCAGACTTTTTGGAAACCACTTGCACTGGACTTACCCACTTACTATCTGAGATAGGATAAATTACCCCAGCATCTAAAAGTTTCAGAATTTCTTTCTTCACCACATCCATTGTGAGGTCCGTGATTTCCGTTTCTTTGTTTTTGTTTTGTTTGATGCATGCTTGGTTGCGTGTCGGGTAGAAGTTCTCGGTTAAAGACTTCTAGACATGCGTGTGCGTGTGTCGGTACGCGAGGTTTTGTTTCGCGTAGAGTTTAAATGGTATTTGTGCTGTGCAGAGAGGTTTCGGTCGACCGAAACCTATTACCGGTCGACCGAAAGTGCGCGAGTGAACGGGTATAAGTCAGGTCGGGCGGCGGCGGGCGAGTCCATTCGCCATTTCCACCGAGCCAGCGAGAGGAGAGCTCCCCCCCCCCTTGAGTTCCTTTTGGTCGATTAGTGCGCGGGGTGTTGGATTGATCGTGGATTCGAGGTCCCGGATCCAAAGAAGCTACGCGGGGGATACCGAACTCTCAGATTCGACCGAGTAGGTTTGGCGCAATTAGGAGGTTCTAGGGTTTTCGGGATTGGAGGTGCAGCGGTGCTTGCATTCTATGTGTATGCCTCTATATGTTTCGGTATATGTGAAATTATGCTTGGTATGCTGTTATGGCATGTGTAGATGAGTAGAAATCTTGTTAGGGGTTTAACAATGATTATGGGTGCTCATGGTTATAACGTTATGTCGTTTCATGGTTGATTAGCATGATTGATATGATCTAGCATGAGGATATACTTTAGTTCTACTATGATTAGTATTTGAGTATGTTTATGCTTAGTAGACACTTCGGTAGAATGTGTTGAATGGTATACATGCTTGATGTGTTTACTTCTACCTTGTGATGTATGGTTTATAATACATGTGGTAGGACGAATTTTATTATGTTGGCATGACGGTTAGCTATGTGGAATGTTTACTTGGATAGGTGCGAGAGCGGACCTTAGCTCTAGCGGCACTTTAGTATACATAATTGTGACATACGCTTGTGTTCGTAACGGTTATTTTCTACTTGGTTGAGTGCGTGAGCGGACTACCTCTTGTGATACTCTTGTAGAGTGATGTTAAGATTAGCGGGAATTAGTTGTGAGCTCGTCTAGTACCCGGGGGTCGTGTGATTTACCGACTAGGGTGGCGGTATGATGAGCGGTTAACAACGGAGTGTTAATCTTAATGAATGATGTCTCTATTGAGGCCGGTAGGGGTGATCATCCTTGGTCAGGATGGTTCCTACGGAGTGCGAGGCTCCGGGGTGTGCCTTCCGGAGGGCATGCGGCTACTGAGTATCTCTTACGGGACGCCGTGGGATCGCCCCTATCGTAGGTTTGGTGCTTCGGATGTGCACTAGCAGCGGGTAGCCAAACCTTGGTACCGTGGGTCAATTCGGGTACCTAAATTAAACATGAGAGGAGTAACTGGTTTGGGTTAGTGATTTCACCCTAACATAATCCATGTATATCAATAGCATAATTGATTTGGGTTGGGTGGCGAAATTGTCATATTGACATGGTGGCTTGTATGTGCCTATTAGCTTATGTCTCTATGTGTTTTGCGTTGAATGGTTTTGTGTATATACATGTTTGTATATATATATGGAAATATATATGTGTTTTCTTGTTTGTGATGTGTGCCCGTCGAGCATTCAGTTTTGAGATGCAACGGCGCCGTTCACTAAGTCTGTTTGACTCACGCCCTTCTCTTCCTCTCTTTTACAGGTCCAGATAGTCGCGGAAAGGCACCGGCCGAGGGTGTTTAGGCGGCTAGTGTGAGCCTAAACAAGCGGGACACTCTTAGCTTAGTATTTTGAGGTATAGCTTTGGGGTTAAGTGTTAGTTATAAACACTTAGAAAATTCATATTTTGTATACATAGTTGTTTAGGTGGATAATTGTATAAAAGTGTACAAAGGAAGTACTAACACACATGTATATGTTTGAGCATATTTAGGAATATGTATAGGCTGTGTTATACATGTTTCGGTTTTTATTGTAAGGCCAATGTAGATTTTGAGCCTTTATGTAAATACCTTTTCGTATTTTGATATAAATACATTTCTTGGCTTAAAATAGGATGTTGGGATTCAAAATCCGGTTTGAAAATTTTGAGTATGTGTATTTATGTATGATGCATGTGTGTGCATGCACGTTTACATTTGATTGAAAAATGTGGCATTTTAGGGTATGACTAAATGCATCTCTGAAAATCGTTTATGCAGATTACTGGACATGTCGGCGACCGAAATGTTCAAACAGTCGACTGATAATGCCCGTAAGGCTGAAAACCTGTGTTCTGGTTTTTCGGTCGACCGAAACCCGAAATCGGTCGACCGAAAAAATATGCTCTGGAAAAATTTTGAAAACGATTGTTAAATGATCAATTATTTTTATTTTTAAGCTTTTGGGAGGATTGTTGGGACATATCTAAGGTATATGACAATTCCCAAAGTTTTAGAAAAATATTATTTTCGTATTTTAAATCGAAAATGGTGTTAGTACCGAGGAGGTGTTGAGAACCTTAGGTTGTTTTTTATGCTTATGTATCAATGAGGGAGATTGATGCGTTTGGATCACTAACAAACTATGAAGGGTTCATATGGAGAGAACCGCCTCCCTCGCGGATGCTCGGCACGTGCCTGATAGTTCTACGCTCGGGCTCGGGTTTTTCTTAAAAGAATTTTCAAATACTTATTATATTTGATTTTAGAAACCACGCATGGTTATTTTAAAAGCTTCCGCATGTGTGTGTGGTTTGGTGTGGATAAGCGGGGCGGTCCCGGGACACGGACCGTCACAGTTGGTATCAGGAACATGGTGGTCTTAGTACTTCCTACACTAAAATACATTATAAATGGATAGTAAGGGGTGTGATAACGAGAGCTAGGGCGATCGTCTCGATCGTTAATTTCTATTGGTTGTGCTTGCAGGATGCCACCGCGGGGACGACCACGTAGGGTCCCAGCTCCGGATGCACCGGAGGGACCAGGTCTAGGTGCAGACGTGGTGAGGGCTATACAGCAGGCTGTGGCCGCCGCACTTGAGGCCCAGCGGGCTCCTGCTCAGGCTCCTGCCCCGGTTGAGGCCGTGTTCGTGCAAGCGGAGGGCCCGACAGAGGACCCGGAGCAGGTCCGTTATCTGAAGTATTTGTCCAAATTCCAGAAGATGCATCCGCCGGCGTTCGAGGGTGGATCAAATGTGGAGAAAGCGGACAGCTGGGTTATGGACATCGAGAAGATATTGGAGACGCTGAGATGCCCGCAGGAGTACCGAGTGGCATTGGCAACCTTTACGTTCACCAGTGAGGCTGAACATTGGTGGAGGAGTGTGAATGGCCAAGTATGCCAGTTCGGAGAGTGGGACGCGTTTGTGACCTTGTTCAACAGGCAGTATGTGCCGGAGTCTGTTAAGAGGAAGAAGGAGGAAGAGTTCGAGAGGCTTAGGCAGGGTGATATGTCCGTCTGGGAGTATCACGCCCGGTTTGTAGCGTTGTCTCGGTATGTTCCTCACTTGCTTGGAGATGAGACTCGGTTGGCGCGGAGATTTCGTAGTGGATTGAGGCATGACATCATTGGTCGGATGGGTGGAGATCAGTTTCCTACAGTTCATCAAACTTTGGAGAAGGCCCAGAAACATTCGAGACAGATTTGCTAGGTATTAGGGTGGAGAAAACGCCGGCAGATAAGAAGAGAAAGGAGAAAATGTGGCCGAAAAAGAGGAAGGCCGAGGATTCTGGAGGGACCCAAACCACTCCTAGTGGGGAGGGTGGTCAGATGAGGCCGAGGCCCGATGTGGTATGTTTTCCATTGTCAGGAGAAGGGGCACTTTAAAATGGATTGTCCACGACGAGGATTGACACGGCGAGAGGCACAGGTTAGACCGCAGGGTCAGGCGCAGGGTGTGCAGCAGCAGCGACAGCAGTATCGTCCACCACAGCAGGCGCAGCAGCAGGCACCGACTCAGACAGTTCAGAGGCCGGTACAGATGCAGGCGTAGAGGGGACAACCTCAGAGGGTTCAGGGCCGAGTGCAGGCTTTGACAAGCGAGGAGACCAACGAGAGTGGATCGGCGGTGACAGGTACTTTGTCGGTTTGTGGTTCTCCCGTATTTATTTTGGTTGATTCTGGTGTTACGCTTTCAGTTATATCATCTAGATTTGCTGCTAGTGTGCCAGGACAGTCTTCTACTTATGATTGCATGTTTGAGATCTCGACACCTGTGGGTTATACTTTGTATTCTAGACATTTATTGCGTGGGTGTGAGGTACGAGTTGGGGACCGTATTTTGTATGCGAATTTGGTTGTTTTGGACCTATTTGACTTCGACGTAATCTTGGGGATGGATTGGCATGAGGAGCATTTTGCTAAGATCGATTGCCGGGCCAAGATCGTGACGTTCAAGTTTCCTGGTTCCCGAAAATTTTACTTCATCAGGGACACGGCGGGGAAGGATGTCCATGTGATTAGTGCGATGAAGGCCTGCAGACTTTTAGAGCGGGGTTGCTCGGGTTATCTTGCTTAGTTGATTAACCCAAGTGTGGATTCGGGGGCACTGGAGAGTATCCCGGTGGTTAGGGATTTTCCGGATGTGTTTCCTGAGGAGTTGCCGGGTTTGCCTCCTGAGCGTGAGATGGAGTTTGGTATAGGTTTAGTATCGGATACGACTCCGATCTCGAGGGCTCCGTATAGGATGGCTGCGGCAGGGTTGGCAGAGCTGAGGCAGCAGTTGGAGGATCTGTTAGCTAAGGGCTTTGTGCAGCCGAGCGTAATCTAACCGTGGGGTGCGCCCGGTGTTTGTTTGTGAAGAAGAAGACGATAGTCTACGGTTGTTATAGACTATCAGCAGCTAAACCAAGCGACGGTAAAGAACAAGTATCCTTTGCCTAGGATTGACGACTTGATTGATCAGTTGCGGGGTGCAGCTGTGTTTTCCAAGATTGATTTGAGGTCAGGCTATTACCAGTTGCGTGTCAGATTTGAGGATGTGCTGAAGACAGTGTTTCGGACTCGTTTTGGTCACTTTGAGTTTTTGGTGATGCCGTTTGGGTTGACGAACCCCAGCAGCTTTCATGGATCTGATGAACCGGATTTTCCAGCCTTATCTTGATCGGTTTGTGATAGTTTTCATCAACGACATTTTAGTTTACTCGCGTCATGCGGAGCACTTACGTTTGGTGTTGCAAACCTTGCGGGACAGGCAATTGTTTGCTAAGTTTAGTAAGTGCGAGTTTTGGTTGACCAAAGGTTCACATTCTTAGGTCAATGTAGTATACGAGAGGGAGTGGCGGTCGATCCTGCCAAGGTCGACGCTGTTTTGAGTTGGGATTGGTCTAAGAGTGCGACGGAGGTTCGTAATTTCTTGGGTGTAGCAGATTACTATCGGCGTTTTATGGAGAATTTTGCGAGATTAGCTAGTCCGATGACTAAGCTATCTCGGAAGGCGGTTCGTTTTGAGTGGACCGAGGCTTGCGAGAAGAGTTCCAGGAACTGAAGCGGAGGTTGACTTCAGCACCAGTGCTAGCACTACCGGATGATCAGGGAGGGTTCGTCGTCTATAGTGAATGCGTCGCTTGGTCAGGTTGGGTTTTTGTGTTCTGATGCATGAGAGGCCGAGTCATTGCTTATGGTTCCCGTCAGTT
Organism: Xerophyta viscosa; assembly: GCA_002076135.1. Taxonomy (NCBI): domain Eukaryota; kingdom Viridiplantae; phylum Streptophyta; class Magnoliopsida; order Pandanales; family Velloziaceae; genus Xerophyta; species Xerophyta viscosa. Next base: position 787,072 of record MJHO01000105.1, on the reverse strand, counting down.
GAAGGTGCACGAAGGGAATTATCCTGTGAATGATCTTGAGTTAGCAGTAGTGATCTTTGCGCTAAAGTTGTGGAGACATTACCTGTTCGGAGAGGAGTTCGAGATTTATACGGATTACAAGAGTTTGCAGTACGTGTTCTCACAGAAGGAATTGAATCTTCGTCAGAGGCGTTGGCTGGAGTACCTGAAGGACTTTAAGTGTCGGATTTTGTATCACCCCGGGAAAGCGAATGTCGTGGCTGATGCGTTGAGTCGAAAGAGCTCAGGTTATCTTGCTAGTCTGGGGTTGCTCGGATGGGACTTGGTTGAGCAGTTTAGTACGATGGGGTTGCACGCGGTCGAGCGTCAGCCGGGGGTGCTTTTTGCTACGTCCCGAGTCGTGCCAGAGCTAGTGGAGCGGATCAGAGTTGCGCAGCAGGAGGACGTGACTTTGTAGGGTATACGAGACAGATTAGAGTCAGATGAGACTTCAGAATAGCGTCGGATCTGATGATATTCTTCGATTTCGGGGCCGTATTTGTGTACTGAGTGATGATGAGCTTTGTCGTCAGATTTTGTCTGAGGGGGAATGACAGCCGGTTATCAGTTCATCCAGGTGGCACCAAAATGTACCAGAATTTGAGATATCAGTTTTGGTGGCCGGGAATGAAGAAGGATGTGCGGGAATTTGTGGCATCTTGTTCAGCTTGCCAACGGGTTAAGGCGGAGCACCTGAGACCCGGAGGTTACCTTTTGCCACTAGAGATTCCTGTGTGGAAGTGGAGGACGTGACTATAGGACTGGTCGTTCAGGGTTACAAGAGGACTAGACAACAGTTTTGATGGCTAATTCTGGGTATTGTTAGATCGTTGACGAAGATCAACACTTTGTTTCGATTCGAGTTTACGTTTACTCCCGAGAGGTTGGCAACGAGTGTTTATAATAGCGGAGAATCGTTAGACTACATGGGGTACCCCGTGAGCATTATGTCGATAGAGATCCTTGCTTCACTTCCACGGTTTTGGAGAGCTTTCCAACAGCAGAAATGGGTAACAGAGGTTGCTTTCAGTACAGCGTACCACCCGAGACAGACGGTCAGTCGGAGCGGACGATCAAGATGCCCTGGAGGATATGCAGAGCTTGTGTGTTGGACTTTGGCGTAGTTGGGCATGAATCACTTATCGTTTGATTGAGTTTGCCTACAATAATAGTTACCAAAACAGTAGTAATCGGGATGTCACCACGCACCGAGGCTTTGTATGGCAAGGAGTTGTCGTACTCCCTTGTTTTGGGATCGAGCGGTGGATACGGGATACGGATATTGTTGAGGAGGCTAATCAGAAGATTAGGGTGATTCGTCAGAGACTTGAGAACACAGCAGTCCGCAGAAGTCCTATGCTGATAAGAGCGCCGACGGGAGTTGGAGTTCCAGGTCGGAGATTTTGTCTACCTCAAAAGGTTTCCCCGATGAAGGGTGTCCAGAGTTTGGGTTAAAGGGCTATATTGTTGTTATATATCTGTAGTGTTTATTGGCCCCGTTTGAGGTTATCCGGCGGATTGGTAGTTCAGCCGACAGATTAAGCCTTGCCGAAGTCGTTATTGCATGCTCAGACGTTTTTCACGTTTCGACGCTTCGAGTGCTTTAGGGGATCCGTCTCCGTGTGATTACTAGGAGTCGCTTCCCGTTCTGGAGGATCATTCTTTGAGGAGCGGCCGGTTCAGAATTACTTGATCGAAAGGAGAATGTTCTTAACGGAACAAGACCCGTACCTTTGGTCAGGTGTTTGGCAATAGTCGCGAGTTCGAGAAGGCTACATGGGAGCCGGAGGCAGCTATGCGTGCTCGCCATCCGGAGTTGTTTTGATTCGGAGGCCCGAATCCCCTTTAGTGGGGAGGGTTGTGAGGTTGTGATTTCGTGATTTCCGTTTTCTTTGTTTTTGTTTTGTTTTGATGCAATGCTTGGTTGCGTGTCGGGTAGAAGTTCTCGGTTAGAGACTTCTAGACATGTGTGTGCGTGTGTCGGTACGCGAGGTTTTGTTTCGCGTAGAGTTTAAATGGTATTTGTGCTGTGCAGAGAGGTTTCGGTCGACCGAAACCTATTACCGGTCGACCGAAAGTGCGCGAGTGAACGGGTATAAGTCAGGTCGGGCGCGCGCGGGCGAGTCCATTCGCCATTTCCACCGAGCCAGCGAGAGGAGAGCTCCCCCCCTTGAGTTCCTTGCTTGATCTTTGGTCGATTAGTGCGCGGGGTGTTAGATTGATCGTGGATTCGAGGTCCCGGAGTCAAGAGCTACGGGGGGATACCGAACTCGTCGGATTCGACCGAGGTTTGGCGCGTAGGAGGTTCTAGGGTTTCGGATTTGAGGTGAGCGGTGCTTGCATTCTATGTGTATGCCTCTATTATGTGTGGTATATGTGAAATCATGATTGGTATGTTGTTATGGCATGTGTAGATGAGTAAAAATCTTGTTAGGGTTTTAACAATGATTATGGGTGCTCATGGTTATAACGTTATGCCGTTCATGGTTGATTAGCATGATTGATATGATTTAGCATGAGGATATACTTTAGTACAACTATGATTAGTGTTTCAGTATATTTATGCTTAGTAGACACTTCGGTAGAATGCGTTGAATGGTATACATGCTTGATGTGTTTACTTCTACCTTGCGATGTATGGTTCTTATAATACATGTGGTATGACGAATTTTATTATGTTGGCATGACGGTTAGCTATGTGGAATGTTTACTTGGATAGGTGCGAGAGCGGACCTTAGCTCTAGCGGCACTTTAGTAAACATAGTTGTGACATACGCTTGTGTGCCTAACGGTTATTTTCTACCTGGTTGAGTGCATGAGCGGACTAGCTCTTGTAATACTCTTGGTAGAGTGATGTAAGATTAGAGCGGATTAGTTGTATGTTCATCTAGTACCCGGTAGTCGAGTAATTTACCGACTAGGGTGGCGGCAAGATGAGCTGTTTACAATGTGAGCGTCTAATCTTAATGAATGATGCCTCTATTGAGACCGGTAGGCGTAGGGTGATCATCCTTGGCCAGAGTGGTTCCTACGGAATGCGAGGCTAAGGGTTGTGCCTTCCGGAGGGTGCATCGCTACTGAGTTATCTCTTACGGACGCCGTGGGATCACCCTTATCGTAGGTTTGGTGCTTCCGATGTGCACTAGAAGCGGGTAGCCAAACCTTGGTACCGTGGGTCAACTCGGGTACCTAAATTAAACATGAGAGGACTAACTAGTTTGGGTTGGTGATTTCACCCTAACATAATCCATGGATATCAATAGCATAATAGATTTGGGTTGGGTGGCGGAATTGACATGACATGGTGGCTTGTATGTGCCTATTAGCTTATGTCTCTATGTGTTTTGCGTTGAATGGTTTTGTGTATATACATGTTTGTATATATATATATGGAAATATATATGTGTTTTCTTGTTTGTGATGTGTGCTCGTGGAGCATTCAGTTTAGAGATGCAACGGCGCCGTTCACTGAGTCGGTTTGACTCACGCTCTTCTCTTCCTCTCTTTCACAGATCCAGGTAGTCGCGGAAAGACACCGGCCGAGGGTGTTTAGGCGGCTAGTGTGAGCTAAAAAGGGGACTCTTAGCTTTAGTATTTTGAGGTATAGCTTTGGGGTTAAGTGTTAGTTATAAACACTTAGAAAATTCATATTTTGTATACCTAGTTGTTTAGGTGGATAATTGTATAAAAGTGTAGAAAGGAAGTACTAACACACATGTATATGTTTGAGCATGTTTAGAATC